>CM050168.1:190922329-191507329 GCA_027410445.1 Discoglossus pictus | reverse complement strand
TTATAAATGTCTTTATACACATGGATAGTGAAATATATCTCACAAATGAAGATATGAATAATTTGTCATAGCACATTTAATAAATTATGAACATATTGGTTCTTATTTGAATAACACATTTTTATAGTCTATCCCCTCAAGTTTCCCATTGTAAGGTGATACATTTTCTTCTATTGTCTTTTTCTGTCGCTTCCTTCCTCTCCTTTTGCTAGCTCTTTGCATTTACCAGTTCATCTTTAGTGAGGTTTGATGCATTTGCCTTGGACTCTGAAGGCTTCTGTCTTTCTCCCGTAGTGCTGCATATACATGCGTCCATTATGGAACGCGGAAGTAACATATCACTGAGGGAGATATCCTTCCTTCTCTTTTTATATATTTGTTCCACTGTGGAACCTGAAAGCAAGACAACAGGTTAATGAAGCATGGTTTTGCAAAAAAGTTGCCATCTTCCTAGTTTGTCATTCCAGCCTGAAACGCGACCAACGCAATATCTGGTTTACAACCGGATGATGCGTAAGTGGCAGCCATTTTACGCCTAGCGTTTCAAGCTGGAACGCATCAAACGTATCTAGCGTTCTAACCACATCATGCTTACGCTAGTTATGCATTTCACGATGAAGCGCATATGAGCGTAAGCCAATAGGAGACTAATCTCTCCTGTACACCTCACCACCCATAATGCTCCTGTCCTGGGACACATGATATCGACAAACCAATTATATTCTGGCAGGAAGTAAAATTAATGGAAAAACCCCGCGAAATGGGGCCAAATCTCTTCCTATAAATAATGCCAGGCTAATAAGATAAAAATTATGCCCTGAGGAAGCCATGCTTTGGTGAAACCGGTCGGCAAATGAAATTACAGACACTGGGATGGAATTATGGCTTATTTGGAAGCCTTAAAGATATATTTTTAAGTTGATTTTTAAATCAGCTTTACATATAAATCTTGGATTATTTTACTACGCAACTGACAAGTGCATAATGAAGCCAGTGGCCTATCAAGGCACAAACACCTATTCGGTACCTCCTTGCAAGGTGCTGTAGGTAAGAGGGGAGTTGCACAACCCCCATCTAAAATAATTGCGTTTTGTATATATAAATTAAATATAAATCCATTAAAAATATACCTAGGAATTCTTTTAAGGAATTTCTTAGAATCCATACCCAGTGTATACTGTGTTTCTACATTTTTTTAATCGCATTTATATGCATTTCAATTTTTAAATAATTGTGTTACTTAAAGCATATCCGACGATTTGCATGTGCATAGATGAGGATTGCTTTCATACATAATTCCCCTCATAATTTAATAATTTTTTTCTACCTGCCTGGAGATATTTTGTCTCTCTTTATGTATTTAGTGGTCCATATTTGCTATAGGTTAATATAGTTCAATTGTGTAAACTTTTTCCTATACTACAAACGTCCCAATTAGAAATAAGTTACTACTGGTCATAATTTCTATGAACATAAAATGTGCAGGATTAGATCAGAACAATATTGTTTGCTCTGACTGGGGTGTAGTACACAAGTATAATTTTAATTTAATTTTTTTCTTATTTTTGCGTTGTGGTTTATTTAATAAAAGGAATACTGTTAAATTATCATTTTATATATATATATATATATATATATATATATATATATATATATATATATATATGTGTGTATGTATATATATATATATGTGTATTTATATATATATGTATATATATATATATATATATATATATATATGTACATATATATATATATATGTATGTATATATATATATTTATATATATATATACTGTATATATATATATGTATGTATGTTCGTCAATAACTGTGTCCTTTTAAGAATATTACCCGTTCTGGATCGCTACCTTGTCATGGTGAAGCGATTGTGTACCTCAGTTAAGCTATTGTCAATATCATGTAGGTTAACCCAAGATGGGCAGATCATAGGAAAGAGGTCTGACAAATCATGGTCGTCTGGAGAAAGAACTGGCAACCCACTCTTGTATCTTAGCCAAGAAAACTGTATGGATAAGCACAACTAGATAAATGATATATGTGCCTGGCATGCTGCAGTCCAGAGAGTCAGACATGACTAAATGACTGAACAGCAATAATAACAAAGAAAATTATCCATATTTTTTTAATGACTTTGGACGTGAATGAAAAATCAAAGATTATCCCTGACAAGATTGTCTCCAGGGGACACGCCTCATCTCTAGTTCCTGGCTTTTCTCAGTTTTGCAATCTGCTATTTGCCATCCATCTTGCTGGCATGCCATAGTACAATCTGTCTGGGTACGTTCTGCAACAGTGTCTCTCAAATAATTAAAGTCTTAATCATGTCAAGAAGAGAGCAAACAAGCAGGCAATCTACATGTATGAGTCATACACATATTTGGAAGTATTTCTTTGTATGAGTAAGAGTGCATCAGAGTTGTACAATGAGTAAAAATGCTTGAGTTGCAACATTTTCTATTAGAAAAACAAGACACATTCCCTGTGCCCAGTCCAGGTGTTTGAGACTGTGACACCATCTTGTAATGGAGACTGCTGAACAGGAACACTTTTTTCATAATAGGAAATAGGTTCTGTTTTCTTCCTAAAAGTAACATTGACACTGTAAAATGTGCACTAAAGAACCGCCACACAGCTGAAAAAAATGTGTGTTTGAAAACTTTAAGCTGAATCAGGGGATAATTATCAGAGGAACCCTGCAGCTCTCAATCAACCTGTATCCTTTATGTGCTTCCGCAAAACACCAATATGTAAGCCTACCTTTGGTGTCCCTCAGGGTCCAGCCAGACCATCAATGTCTCCTCACCTTCTTTGCCTGTCATGAGTCTTAGTCAGGACTGTCCAGGTCTTATGGTGCTTATGCTGTGAGTCGAGTGAAGCCAAGGGCTACAAATGCCTAAGAACTTAGGGAAAGAGTCCCAACAAGTGGGATAATCTCTCATTCACTAAAATATAGTTTAGCTTATTCTCTGTAAACTAAGTACATTAGATGTCCACTGGTTGAAATGGTTGATACAAAGTCTGGATGAGGAGCTACTGGGGTAAGTGTTGAAAGTTTTGGATAGTGAATGTTTTTGGTTAGCCCAGGACCAGTGACCCATTGCCACTTTTATAAAGGAGTTAGTTACTTTTACTATAGACAAGATAGGTTTTTGAAGCCATATCACATTTTCCAAGAATATGGGTACATTGCCTGATTTCCTAGAAACATCCATAAGGGTTGGTGTAAGACAGAATGGGCTAGAGGGGGCCTGTTCACTGTCCCTCAGACACTGTTGTGTGCCGGGCTATAGTTTGAAAATAATATGAACTAATTCCTATACAGTATATATATATATATATATATATATATATATATATATATATTCCTCCCTTCTCTCCCTCACTCTCCCTTGTCTGTCTGTCTATCTCTCTCTCCCTCACTCCCCTTGCCTATCTACCTCTCTCCCCCTTGTCTGTCTGTCTCTCTTTCTCTCTCCCTCACTCCCCTTGTCTCTCTACCTCATTCCCCCTTGTCTGTCTGTCTCTCTCCCCCCCGGGTCTCTTTACTTCACTCCTCTTGTCTGTCTGTCTATCATTCCCCTTGCCTATCTGCCTCACTCCCCCTTGTCTGTCTCTCTCTACCTCACTCCCCTTTGTCTGTCTGTCTATCTCTCTCCCTCACTCCCCTTGTCTATCTACCTCTCTCCCCTTGTCTGTCCGTCTCTATTCTCTTTCTCTCTCTCCCTCACTCCCCTTGTCTCTTTACTTCACTCCCCCTTGTCTGTCTGTCTCTCTCTCACTCCCCTTGCCTCTCTACCTCACTCGCCCTTGTCTGTCTCTCTCTCCCCTAGTTTCTTTACCTCACTCCCCCTTGTCTGTATGTCTGTCTGTGTCTCTCGCCCTCACTCCCCTTGTCTCTCTACCTTACTCCCCCTTGTCTGTCTGTCTCTCTTTCCCTCACTGCCCCTTTGCCTTACCTTGCCTTTATGCTGCCGGTGTGTGGCTCCTCCCTGGGTCAGCTCCTGCTCTGCCTAGTCAGATGACTATGAAGTGATAGCAGGGGCTGCGGCTGTGGAGACACAGAGAGACGCAGGGGCCTGGGAAAGGGGAAGGTGGGGGCCGGGTTCAGGACCCTGGTGAGCTGGATCTGGCCTTCGGGCCATAGTTTGAGGAACCCTAGGCTAGAGGAATGAAAGCTAACTGAGCCACTTTGTAGTATAATTTCAGGTTTGGGCATGATAGGCCCTGCTGGTCCTATGTTTATATATCATTTGTTTAGCAATTCTAGTGGATCTGTTTTCCCATATGAAGTAAAAACATCTGGCATTGAAAGTGTTCTCAATTTCTGAAATTTAGATTTATGGGGAGTGAATGGAACAGATATAAAAGACGAGGTAAAATATTCATCCTAACCAAATTGATACTTCCTAACCAAAAAATCCTGACTCGACTAAGAATATCTTGGCTCATTTCTTTAAATAGTGAAAGATAATTAACCTTATACATGTCAGCTACAGAGTGAGTTATATTTACCCCTAAGTATTTTATATGGTATTTACGCCAGGAGAAGCCATAATTCTGTTGGAGTGCCCCTTTGGATACACAGCTCTGCTGCTGGAGGGGGAGACCGACTGTCTCCCGTTTGGATACACAGCTCTGCTGCTGGAGGGGGAGACCGGCTGTCTCCCCTTTGGATACATAGCTCTGTTGCTGTAGGGGGAGTCCGGCTGTCTCCCCTTTGGATAAACAGCCCTGTTGCTGTAGGGGGAGACCGGCTGTCTCCCCTTTGGATACACAGCTCTGCTGCTGGAGGGGGAGATCGACTGTCTCCCCTTTGGATACACAGCTCTGCTGCTGGAGGGGGAGATCGACTGTCTCCCCTTTGGATACATAGCTCTGTTGCTGTAGGGGGAGACCGGTTGTCTCCCCTTTGGCTAAACAGCCCTGTTGCTGGAGAATGGAGTCTGAGCCCCCAATTCCCTGCATATCAATCTGCCGCTGGGGGACAGGACCAGCTGCCTCTGCCCCCTGTAACTCAGTCTGCCGCTGGGGATCTGGGCTGACTACCCAGTATCCCTGCATATCAATCTGCCGCTGGGGGACAGGACCAGCTGTCTCTGCCCCCTGTAACTCAGCCTGCCGCTGGGGATCTGGGCTGACTACCCAGCATCCCTGCATATCATTCTGCCGCTGGGGGACAGGACCAGCTGTCTCTGCCCCCTGTAACTCAGCCTGCTGCTGGGGATCTGGGCTGACTACCCAGCATCCCTGCAGGGCCGGTCGAGAGACCTCAGTCCTATCTCCACCTGACCCCTGGGGTTCCTCCCAGTAAAACTCTACAATATCTTCCCAGCTGAAGGGGTCTGGATCTGGGTCTCTCACCTTGTTGTCCTTCTGAGCCTTCCCAATGGAGTAGAAGAGGTCTCGGTAGTCTTGCTCTAGTCCCCACTCGAGGGTGGCTAGGTGACCCAGGTCTTGCTCTACCTCATGGGGGGCATCCCAGTCATGCCTAGCCTCCTTTTCATAGAAAATGTCCTGAAGTCTGGTCTGTGCAGGGCTCCCGAAGTCAGGATCTCCAAATGACTGCCATAACAACCCAGGACCGTCAAACTCCTCTCTCTGGCTTATCATGCTCGGCTGTCCAGGGTATATATTGTGCCATATACCACCAGAGCACCTGGTAGGCATCCTCCTGCCCTAGCTCCTGCCGTGTACGGAGCTTGAGTTCCTCCACCCATTCCTCCAGGGGCTGCTCTTCCAGGAAGGGCATGCGCAGGGCCACTTGCTTCTGCAACTGCTTCTCTTCACTGGGGAGACTCTCACCCCGCTGGTATTGTACATTATCCAGGGCCTGGTACCAGACGCCTTTCCTTAATGCATCCCGGCCATCCAGGTCCTCCTCCTCGTATAGCACTGCTGGTTCCATTCTGCTGCTTTTAGGGTCGCTGTACTGGGACATGCGTTGCCCCCAACTTGTAAATCCACGGAATTTTATCTCCTGTAGCTGTCCTTCTGGCTGTGGGAACAATCTTGCCGCTTGCCACCAAATGTAACGGAGATGTGACATCAGAGGTCAATCTCTCCGCTAATAAATAACAAAGGACAGCCAAGTATAGCGCAGCCCGGTTCCACAAGTCCCTCTCTCCACAATGGACGATACACACCGTGGATTTTCAGAACAGGAATAACTTTTAATTATTTTACACACATATATATACAGTCAGAAGGGAGTGAGAGTCTCCACAGGGACAATGGAACACTCCCAACTTTGGCCATACAAAGACTTAATTAGTAACTGGATTATAATCTTATCACATCATCACGGGAGCCGACTGGTTCCATACACAATAGAGCTACAAACAAAGCAGATGGATAATTGGGTTAGCTCTTCCTGTCCCTTGCAGACTCCCATTTCTAAACAAGAGGATGGAAAGCCAAGATTAACCCTTGGGCCTCGTATAGTCCAGTGGTTCAAAAGATAGATCATAGTCCTTCCTGACCAAATGAAGCATGGCTTCCATGTCTTTGTAGGGGGAAAATCAAGCGTATTAACATGGGCCGTAATCAAAAGGTAGAATTCGGGCAACCAGGCTCCTCCAATTCGCAGTGATGAGACGGATCTCTTCACATTTAGCTTTAAGCCTGAAACTCTACCAAATTCCTCTAAGACCTGGAGTAGGGCCGGATCAGAGACAACCGGGTCAACCAAAGAACAGAGAAGATCATCTGCAAGGAAGCAGCACTTAAAATAGTGTAAACCCACCTCCATGCCCATAATATCTGCACTGGATCTAATTACCTGAGCCAAAGGTATTGCTAGAGCAAATAACAAAGTAGAGAAGGGACACCCCTGTCTAGTACTTTTTTGAATATAGATACAAGTTCTTCCATCTCCTGGTATCTTTAAGAAGACTTTAGGTGTGTTGTAATACATTTTAATCAAATTCATGAAGTGTTCTTGGTAGCCATATTTCCTTAACACTGCCCTCAAATATTCTACAGAATCAAACGCTTTCTCAATATCTAGCGCTAGGAGGCATAATGGAATAGGTTTTTGGTTAGAAAGATGCACTATATTTAGGACTCTCCTGTCATTATCTCCTGCTTGTCTATGAGTGATGAACCCCACTTTGTCCTTACGTTTTAGCCTTGGGAGGAATTGAGCTATCCTATTTGCCACAAGCTTGGCTTATATCTTAATGTCCCCATTTAATAGGGATATTGGCCGATAATTATTAACCTCGTGAGGGGGTATTTCTGGGAATCCTGAACGAGTAATAAGTTGTTCAACTTATTTTAAACTTGCAGACGGGCTTACAAATGTATTATTTGTTTCTGTATGGTGAAGGGCTTCTCTTGCACTTGTTGCTCACCATATAATAAATGGTTGTTGTGGAAAACTCACTCCCACTGATGAGAGCCATTAAGCTTGAAACAGTACTGTACAGTTTGTTTTTCAATTGAGTTGTACAGTTTATAGGTCACATTAAAGGTGGAAAAAGTTCTGAAATGATTTATCTTTGTCTCATTTTTTTACAGCACAGAAACCTGACATTTTAACAGGGGTGTGTAGATTTTTTTATATCCACTGTATATATATATATATATATATATATATAGAATAGAGAAGCTTTTATTTATTTATTTACATTGTTGCCAATGTAAGTTGAGCTGTGTCTAATCAGTAATTTAAGTCAAATGCCTGGTTTGGTTCAATTTTACACCTAGTATGCTACTGACAATACATGGATTTACGGATGTGTGAGATCTCTAATATTGCGAGTGAACTGCAGTTGCTCAAATAGAATAGTGCTCTTTTATTGCAACTTGATGCATTCATTAAGACCCATCCCAACCCTCTCCTCAAGGACCAGCAGACAGGACATAATTTCGGGTTAACTCTATGTGCTTCACCTATATTTTCACAGTGTTAACCCTAAATCATGTCCTGAAATAATGCATTAAAAGGACATTTAAAGCGTTTTTTCTTTGCTGCGTCTGAAATCGTAGCTTGCAAAACATTACAATTGCTAAAATCGCAAATCGCTATTCAATTGCTACAATTCCGCAAGCCCGCTAATGCGTTCACACCTGTAAATGGCAAATGTAGAAGAAAATCCTACGGATTCCAAATAGGACACACAAGTAGGCTAAATGTAGCACCGTAATGGAAAATTAAAAATCAATACCGCACTGTAAAATATGGGGAAAGCGATGAATTACATTAGAATGAATTGGCAACTGTCTCAAGCCCGCCTGCAAATAGGAAATCATTTTTTTACGGTGTGAATATAAGCCGCACCCGTGATTTCTAAGCTCAGAAATCGGAAAAAAAGTGCTGCTTATATTCTGGCCAATACGGTATTAGTTTTAAATTTCAAGGCTCTTTCTTGCTTGACAAGACAGATAAAGTCAATTATAAGTCTCATAACAATCTGTAATTTTATGTAAAATTGTGCAACACTGATAGCAAAAAAATACATTGGAATATTCAAACTAATTAGACAAGAGACTAGATAGAAGTCCCTAGAGGATGGAATCCTTATCTATACCTCCACTATTTGATGGAGTTAAGAGCTCGTGGCCCCACCATTGGTAAGATGCAAACCATGAAAACGTAATTTCTCTCTCATGTATAGCTTAAAAATTGAGAAAATAAATTATAATGGAGAAGAAGATATGTTAAGATATGTTAAGCTTGTTTTTTATGTTACTCTTTTTTTTCAGTTGAGATCTTTTATTTTGTTCTTCTTAGCTTTATTTTTATATATTTTATATAGTTTTTATATCTACACTGGTTAAAGTGAATTTATAAATTATTACTTAAAATAATAAGAAAGAAAGAATTGATATATCACTATAAGGAGAAAAAACATATTATTTTTTCTATCATATATAATGTAAAAATTGTTGTAATTTGAAATATTTATTCTTTTCTAATAAAACTTGAAAGTGAAAAAAATAAGGGAAGTCAAATATGACAAATCTACCATTCCAGTTTATAATCTTAATATTAGCACATGCTTGTAAGCAGGAAACCGGGTATTAATTAGTCACCGACACAAAAGGTTTGATCAAAACAAATAGCCATCTCTTCTTCCTGTTTGAAGATTTTAATTTTGTCCTTTTGTAACTCTTCTATATCACACCTGGAACCCAGGTAAAGAGAAACTGATAACTCCAGAGGTGTCACTGCTAATCCTCTCCCCCAGCGCCAGCTGGTGTCACATGGAAACTATTCCTGCTGATCCACTTCCTGTTGGCCTTGTTGGATTACTCGCTGGGAGTGTAATATTTACAAATTATGCAACCCAGCAAGGCTTACTGCCAGGTTTTTGTTTAAAAAAAGAAAGGTGTATGTAACTAGAGGTGATTAGTGAAAGCTGTAATGCCTTATGCTTGTGACATCAGTGATCCCGGATGCACAATATCACGAGCAGTTAAAGCTTTATTATATTCTTGGACGCAAGTGCCGGGGTTTGGGTAACAGGCTGTTGATATATCATGTTATGAACCCTGACTGAAACCAAGCAGTAAACATTGCACCATCTGGCTCCTGTGGGGTGCTCGGCCTGTGACGCAGTGTCTACGTCAAAGGATAAAACATAATATTATATTGCAGATAAGAGTTGTTTGGACAACATAATATGAGCTTAGCAAATCTTGTATCCCCTGTTTTCTTTACAGGATAAACGTATGTCTGTTTCAAGAACTTCAACTCAAAAACTTTAGAAACACTGTAAATAGGCAAAAATAAATAAATTGATAACATAAGATCCTAAATAACTTTGAAGAAAGAAAAAGGAGAAAAGAAAAAGAAAAGGAAGGAGAGAAGAAAGAGAAGAGGAGAGAGAAAAGGGAAAAGAATTAAAGAAAGGAAAGAAAAAAGGAAAATATGATAAAACTAAAAACTAAAAGAAAATAATTTATCCAAAATTATTTCTTAAATGACCCCACTATCCCTTTTTTTCCCCCGCCAATTTTTTTTTATAACTATTCTTGGTTTATTCACTCTATTATAATATTTAACTGACATATAAAAAATAAAGAAAGAGAAAAATAGAGAAAATAGAAAAAGTAATTTCTATATTTATGTATATTTACACCTTTGCTGTTAATTATTTGTATTCCTTTTTGATTACAATACAAATATAAAAAAAAACCCATTAAAGCTAGAGGATTTCTGTACAATGAAAAAATAGATGTGGTTGAACATTTTAATTAGACAGCAACACAAAGTCATACAGCTAAATTTAATTAGAGAAGAATACATGATGACCATGCCGCTTCTGGACACTTGAGGCATCCATGATAATTTGGTGGAAGTTGTGTTTATATTTATAGATACAAGCTCCTTGTGTCTGGTTCGGTGTGGAGCAATACCGATGGTATAATTTTCAATTAGATCCAATTATCATATTCCTTCTTCCCCTATCCCTCTCCACTGATCCATATCTCATAGTTTAGCTCTCAGGAAGTGATCCCTTTTCTTCCCCCGCCAATTTTTTTTTAATAACTATTCTTGGTTTATTCCCTCTATTATAATATTTAACTGACATATAAAAAAGAAAGAAAGAGAAAAATAGACAAAATAGAAAAAGTAATTTCTATATTTATGTATATTTACACCATTGCTGTTAAATATTTGTATTCCTTTTTGATTACAATACAAATATTTAAAAAAAAACATTAAAGCGGTCAGAGTTGCCTGACTTTTGGGCAATATTGCCCTGTAAACCCCCTGTGACACCCCCAATAACATCAGGGGGCACCAGGGGAAGCCGTCGGGCCCCCAGAGAGTCGCCCCGACTACCGGAACGAGGCTCCGGAAGAGTGCTGGAGCACTCTGAGCTCGGCAGCTGCCGCATAGCAGCGGAGCGTCCTGCGTGCCTGCTCTGCCTGCTCTCCCAGCACAACACACCAAGAGGAGACTCAGGCCGGCCAGGGGCAGCACGGAGGCACAACAGGAGGACAAGGTAGGCTGGATCTGCCAGGGGCTGCGGGGAGAGGCCAGGAGCACCTATAAGCACTGGGCCGCCATCTTGACAGGCCAAAGCAGGCCTAGCCAGAGGGAGAACTCCCTCTACAGATACCGGGGGTACATAACATCCCCCCAGACAACCGAGGGGCAGCAGGGGGATCCCATACACCCTAAAACCCCCCTGAGAGAGAAGGCCGGGCTGCATAGCACCATCAATGCAAAGAAGAAGGGGGAGAGGTTAAGCCTGTGAACCCACGGCCGCCATTTTGTGGCACCACATGGTGGAAGGGGAACAGACACAGACAGATCCCAGCTGACCTACACCCAAGACTTCAACCCCCAGGAAGAGCTAACCCCTCTGGACACCCCATACTGGGTCTTGCCTCTCACACTGTGAAAGTTCATTGCACTAAAGGAAAGCAGCAACTAATATCTAGTCTGAAGATTTAACCCTGACAACACCAGACCCTGCACTGAGCTCAACCGGGCAAGAAGTCATTGCAACTTTACTAAGGCAGAGGTTCCACACAGGGACATTTCAACACCTTGACTTAACAACCTCAGACAACCCTGCAGTTAATTTCTTGTGAAATCCTGTGAAGATCTACATGAACATTGCTGCAGAGAGCCTTTGCTGCCACCCTGTGGCCACTCAGTAAATCTGATGTTGATGTGGGCCTCCTCCCATCCCGAAAAAACTGTGGACTGTGGTAGGGTCACAGCGACCGAAGGAAGACCCGCCTCCCCCCAGGAGTCCCAGAGACAAAAACCTGCCCCGCAGGAGCCAAGGCGGGCTGAGTACTCAGCACAGAGGAGGCCCGGGCCCGACTTCAGAAGGCCTGATACCATCGCGATCGGAGTGAAGGCAACCCACCAACAGCAAGTTGTTTTGAGTCTTTACTTTCTCATTCATTTATGGGACTTCTCTGACCTGCTTTAGTGAGGGTAGAATAGGCACTGATGACTTTAGTTAGGTCAGATGTTAGTCGAGGCCTCTAATGAAAGGCCTGTTAAAGCCAGATGCCCGAAATAGACGGAAGGCATCCTAGTTTACTTCAGTTAGTTGAAATGTTGTTGAGGTTAATAGTTATTATTTTTGGAGAGAGGATACCACTAGACTTGATAGAGAAGCGAGTAAGCTCCCAGGGAGCAATTAGCAAATTATATCTAAGTCCAGAAAAATCACCACTGATAAAAATGTATGCGGAAAACTATAAATTCCCAGCTGACAGTAGTCGAGGTTTATGCAGTCAACAAAGCCTAACTCAGGGGACTAGCTTTTAGGAGATTAGAGGAGCCTGTGGGACTGAAGGAACTTGGTCAATTGTAAATCTAATGTTGTGTCTTTCTGCTTCCCTCTGGCCTAACAGAGGAAGGGGTGTCTCCAGCACCAGAATCCCCCCTCCAAGGAATGGACGTCGGACAAGGAATAAAAGGTAGCCAGGCAGACCATGCACTCCTATCCACCAAAACACAATGAGTAGCTCACAGTACATATTCATAACTCACAATGTTAAGGGTTTCAACTCCCCCTTTAAGAGGAGGAAAGCCTTTAGGCAATACAAAAGATTGAGGCCCTCAGTTATCTTCATGCAGGAGACTCATTTCACACACGAGTGTAAACCAAAATATCTGCATGGAGAATACCCGACAGTGTACATGGCCACTCAGTCAACAAAGAGGGCAGGGGCAGCTATCCTGATACATAAGCACTTCCCATTCACCCCGGAACATACTAGAATAGACAAAGAGAGGAATTATGTTTTGGTCACCGGCTTAGTCTCAGGCCAAAGAATCTCCCTACTTTCCCTATACTACCCCACAAACTCACCACACCAAACCCTGATTAACACGCTAAGAGAGTTAGACACACTAGACCTAGGCAAACTGGTGATTGGGGGGGATTTCAATCTGACCCTAGATCCAGCAATAGACAGATCGGGACACGCCCAGGACTCTAGCTTCTCAAAAAAAAGGAGTCAAATTAAGCAGCTAATGGCCAAAATGGGCTTAGTGGATGCCTGGAGAGGCTTACACCCGGATAATAAGGAATACACATACTACTCGCCCACGCACGGCACCTACTCGAGGATTGACACATTCCTAACAAGCTCACTACTTTTTGATAATATCCGAGACTCTGACATTGTCCCCTGCCCCTGGTCTGACCACGCAATAGTAGCTATTAAATTAACGTTAGGCCCTAACCTATCCCCATTTAGGAGCTGGAGGATCGACGAACACCTTCTGTCAGACCCCAGCAGCTTAGCATCCCTAGCGGGAGACATTAGGCAGTACTTCGAGCTGAATGATTCTCCTGATACAGGGGTAGGCTGGATTTGGGTAGCCCATAAGGCTAATATAAGGGGCTGCTGCATCAAACTATCAGCACAGCACCGTAAGGCACTCAGACGGAAAGAGGAGGATTTAACATCCACCCTCAACAACCTAGAAAAACTCAATCAAAACTGTCCCTCCACAAAGCTCCGTGACCAAATCAACAAAGTCAGGATAGAACTAGATGGACTACTCTCTGCCCATACAGAGAAGGCTATGAGGAGGACTAGGCACCTATATTATTGGAAAGCTAACAAACCAGACAGAATGCTGGCTAGGAGGCTGAAAGCTAAAGAGGTCCAGTCTAGAGTGACCCAAATTAGGAAGCCAGATGGCATAATCTCTTGCAGCCCTAGGGATATACAGAAGCAGTTCCAAACCTTTTACCAGCAGATCTACTCGTCTGGGAAACTGGCAGAGGGGTTGGACCTTGACTCCTTTCTAAGTACCATCGATCTCCCCTCATTAAGTGAACAACAAGTAAATAGTCTTAACCTAGATATCTCACATGAGGAGGTGAGAACAGCAATTCATAGCCTTAAGATAGGTAAATCCCCAGGGCCGGACGGCTATTCCAATCAATACTATAAGAAATTTGAAATCCTATTAAACCCCTATCTGACATCCCTATTTAACGCTATCATGAGAGGGGGAAAAATGCCCCCGGAGCTAAATCAAGCGGAACTGGTAGTCATACCGAAAGAAGGTAGGGACAGCTTGGAGGTGAAGAACTACAGGCCCATATCCTTACTGAATGGGGATGTCAAGCTAATGGCCAAAATAATGGCAACTCGAATCTCCAAGTTCCTGCCAGAAATTATCCATAAAGATCAGGCGGGGTTTATACCCCATAGACAGGCAGGGGACAATGTCAGACGTATCCTTAACATCCAATACCTAGCGCGGAAAATCAACTCTCCAATGTGCCTGCTAGCTCTAGATATAGAGAAAGCCTTCGACACAGTTGAATGGCCGTTTCTGTTTAAAACCCTGGACAAATTTGGTTTTAGGGGCCGGTTTATCACCTTACTCCGCACATATTACGAAGCCCCGACAGCGTTCTTGAGGTTGCCAGGCGACCACAGAGCCCAAATTAACATACAGAGAGGAACGAGACAGGGATGCCCACTCTCACCCCTACTGTTCGCCATAGTCATGGAACCCCTAGCGCAACTCATTAGAGCGGATAGGGAAATCCAAGGGCTTCAGGTGGGGCTGCAGCACTACAAATGCTCATTCTTTGCAGACGATATCCTATGCACCCTAACAAATCCCGGGTCCTCTATTCCGGCACTGATGTCAACTCTTGACAAGTTCGGTAAGGTGTCAGGGCTTAGGCTGAACTTAGGGAAATCGGAAGCTCTGAGCGTAGATATGGCACAGGGCGACATAGATCATTTGAAATCCCTTTTTTCCTTTGCGTGGCCCACCAAGCACATAAAATACTTGGGGGTCAACATCACACCTAAAATTTCTGAGTTATATAAGGCCAATTACTCCCCCATGTACAAAAAACTAAACAAAGATTTGTTCAGATGGAGGACTTGCCCTCTCTCCTGGACCGGCCGAATAGCGGCAGTTAAAATGATCATCCTTCCAAGGATTCTATATCTCTTCCGTACGCTCCCTATACCAATCTCCTTAAAGGACTTGGACCGGTTCCAGTCCAACATCTTTAGATACATATGGAACAACAGAAAATCCCGCATCCCCAAAAAAGTAATGTTTAGACATAGCAAGGATGGGGGACTATCTTGCCCAAACCTGCGAGACTATTTTAAAGCGGCCAGACTATCCCAACTACCACAAATACATTCAGTCAGACATCAGCCGAGCTGGGCCTTCTTGGAACAACAGCAAATGCAACAACATAGCTGGGACACACTAATTTGGGTTCCTGAAGAAATGACCCCGATAAGAACTCACCCAAACCCCATAATAAATCTAAATTTAACAACTTGGAAATGGGCCAGATCTAAGAACAAACTGGGCATAGGTACATCTCCCCTTTGGTCGGTCCTTTCTTCACAAGATATCTGGGCTTCCATGAGTATTATGTCGAAACATTGGTGGGCTTCCAGAGAACTAGATAAGATGGGCTCCTGGTTTAACGGGAATCATTTAATGACCCTGAGACAGTTCGAAGAAAGACATACCCTCCCCCCAGGGGAACACTATAACTATCTAAAAATAAGAAGCTGGGCCTGTGAAGCATTTAAAAAATTCAGACCCCCGAAATCCTCCTGGTTCTCGGTAATCTGCAAAACTCTACCTTTAACGAAAGGAATATTAGGCACTCTATATGACACATTCACTAAATCAAATAATACAGAAAAACCATCATATATCTGTAAGTGGGAAAGGGAGCTAGGAGGTGAATGGGATTGGAAAAAATGGCAGAAATCATTCTCCAACCTACGCAGGGCAACAAGTAACTGCTCGCACATAGAGACATCTATAAAAGTTCTCCAGAGAATATATTGCACCCCAGACAAACTCAACAAATATGATCCCAGAGTGAGTAGTAACTGCTTTAGGGGCTGTTCACAGATAGGAGACCACGCCCATACCTGGTGGCTATGTCAGAAAGTCCATGACTTATGGGAAAGGATAGCATTAATGGCGACAACGTTATTTGGTATAAGAGTCACAGCCACTATGGAATCCTGCCTACTAGGGATTAAACTCTCTAGTTTATCAAAAAAACAGAATAGGCTATTCCAGATAATGGCCGCCGCTACCAAAGTACACATAGCCAGCCAATGGAAGTCAGAAAAGCTAAGCGTGCAAGAGGTTATTAAAAAAATAAATTACATAGCAATAAATGAAAAGTTAACATCTGCTATTCTAGATACGTTGGCTCAGTTCCAAGAAATCTGGAGGCCTTGGCTAGAGTCTTCGTTAGGTTTCCCTTTGCCCTGATGGGCTCACTGATAGCACTATAACAAAAGCAAAACAGAACTAGGCCCAAAAAAGGCTTGGAGCGGAGGAGACTCGAAGACTGGTCCTGGAGGCTCTGATTTGACTGGTTCGCCTGGAACACAACACAGGAGGTAAATGTATGCATCATAATTGTATAAACTCAACCTGATCTAGGGATTCCTCCCTTATCTCCATAGTTATTTGTTTGTTTGTTTACCTAAAGTTTCAGTTTCTATGTAAATAAGTTCTGTTTGTTCATGCTTCCCTTGCTTAAATTATAGGACCTAAATAACTATTTAATAATGGGAAAAATTTAAAATAAAAACCTGGAAGGAGATGCTAGTAATTTGACCACGAGGTATATATGTTTATAGAAAATCTTATGTGTTAATGTACCTAATGCCTGTCCTTACTTTGTATCCCTTTCAATAAAAAAATTTATTACAAAAAAAACCGAAAACATTAAAGCTAGAGGATTTCTGTACAATGAAAAAATAGATGCGGTTGAACATTTTAATCTGACTAACAACATAATTAGACAGCAACACAAAGCCATACAGCTAAATCTAATTAGAGAAGAATACATGATGACCATGCCTCTTCTGGACACTTGAGGCATCCATGATAATTTGGTGGAAGTTGTGTTTATATTTATAGATACAAGCTCCTTGTGTCTGGTTCGGTGTGGAGCAATACCGATGGTATAATTTTCGATTAGATCCAATTATCATATTCCTTCTTCCCCTATCCCTCTCCACTGATCCATATCAGGAAGTGATTCAACAAAGATAAGATGGAATCTCCTTTATAATGTATCTTCTAAGATTTAGATTTTCTCTAAAAATTATAATTTGCTAATGACTTAAATAACGGCTAATGTTGTAAGTTTGTTACACACTTAACAAGCAAATTATGTTTTCCTTGAACTTTTGAGCTAAGGCTCTTCTTAATATATATACATCTAGCCCTCTCTCTCTCTCTCTCTCTCTCTCTCTATATATATATATATATATATATATATATATATATATACACTGTATTTCTCAGATTTTTTAACCAGAAGCAAGATTTTTTATGGAGGGGGGAGGGACATAGGGGAGGGAGGGGCGAGAGACACAGGGGAGGGAGAGGGAGGGAAAGAGACACAGGGGAGGGAGAGGGAGGGAAAGAGACAGGGCAGGGGGAAGGAGGGAAAGAGACAGGGCAGGGAGAGGGGAAAAGAGTCACAGGGAAGGGAGAGGGAGGAAGCGATACAGCAGGGGAGAGGGCGAGAAAGATACATGGGGGGATGAGACACATGGGAGGGAGAGGGGGAGAAAGACACAGGGGAGGGAGAGGGAAGAGACACAGGGGAGGGAGAGAAAAAAATATATATAAATATATATATTATCCCATCATTTATGATGGGCAAACGACTATCACATATATAGTTGTGAGCATGCGGGTTGTTGCTAATGCTACAGTTAACACTTAAGTTTGGAATTTGATTCTGTCAATCAGCCTTCCTGTTCGACCCATAGAGATTAAAATATTTTATTAAAAATAAATCATTACTTATTAGTCCCTGAAGCATCGGGTCCAATGTCTTCAGTGAAAGTTACCTGAAGAAAATAAATACTAGGCATGCTCAGACCCAGGGAGTATGTCCAGCCACACGTCTGCAGTTGGATTGTTCTGGAAAATCAGTAATTGATGGTGTTTCAGGCACTAGCAGAGCTGCTTTTCTCCACTGACTATAAGCTGTCCCCTTTCCAGGATCTGCATCGTGGTGCATTGAGCCACTATAGAGGACATACTGCCCCATTGGAAAATGGGTAGGGGAATTATATTGCCACATGGGAAATGTGGTCAGGTGGGTGGTGGGGTGAATAGCCCCAAAACACAGGGCCACAGTGTACCACCATGCTTCATGTGGTCTTATGCCATATGTCTCTGCCTTTTCCTGTATACTACATGTAATATGCCATGTAATATTACTGTGTTCTGTGTTATGTTTAAACTTTAACTAAATGGTCATGAAATAGTTAAACAAAAAAATAGGTCTACAATGTAGACAGACAGGAACCAGTGATTGTATTGTAATCTGTTTTGTTCAGTTTGATACCAGATAAGCTAATTACATCTCTTATGTGCTAGACAGCCAGAGATGACATATGTGTATTGGAGGTTGGCCTATTGTTGATATAGAATGCCAATGTTGAACCCCATGTGAAATAAATCTCCTATGTTTGTTTGCCACTCTCTGTCATTGTTGTATTGTATACACCCCCTCAGTATCTAACTGCTATGAATATTGCTGACTTTTCAAAAATAAATCAGTTGACTACTATAGAAATCGTATACTCTCTTATTGGATCCTGGTGACTGTGCTACTGATCCTATCTACACCCTGCAAGTAACTTGTCCCGGTCACTACCACAGGAAGGTTACAGAGACTCCTGGAAGTGCTGATTCCTGATGGAGAGACACTGACTGATACAGAAGCCAGATATCAGCGTGCTGGTGCCAAGATTTCCAAGAACCCAACGGTCCTTGTAAGTAGATCACATGTAGTCTATAGCACGTGGCCCTGGGCAGTAATAGCGCCTATCCCTGGATCGTCCCAACTGGTTAGCAATGCTGGACAGTTGGCAGAGGGGGCTGTGATACTGATCCTATCTCCACCCTTCACGTAACATGTCCTGGTCACTACCACAGGAAGGTTACTGAGACTCCTGGAAGTGCTGATTCCTAATGGAGAGATCCTGACTGATACAGAAGCCAGATATCAGGGTGCTGTTGCTGAGATTTCCAAGAACCCAACGGTCCTTGTGGTTAGTTTAACTGTAGTCTATAGCAGGTGGCCCTGGGCAGTAATAGCCCCTACCCCTGGATCGTCACATCACTATTGTACAATTCACACACCTAAATGTATATGAGTGGTAAGTACCATATAACGAAAGAAAGCCAAACCCAGAAATAAGCTGCACCTATAAAATTCAATTGGGGGGGGGGGGGTAGATGGGAGGGGGGGATATCTATCTATCCATCTGTCTATCTATCTGTCTATCTATCTATCTTTCTTAATCCTTTCCCATGGAAGGGAAGAGGTTAAATAATAACAATAATAATAAATGTTGGGATAATCATAGCATGGCCTAGGCCACTCTTCTGCCTATGAGCCCAGCTATATCCATGAGATCCCCTCAACAGCATTGGATGGGGTTCCAATTAACCCAGTGGCATAGCTAGGGGGAGGGTGCGATCCACCCCTTCTACTTCACCTCCCCCTGGCTCCCTCCTCTTCCCTAGCCCCTGCCCTCTTCTCTGAGTACCATGGAGGAGAGGAGCCGCCATGGCGAAGAGACACCAAGGGGAGGAGCTGCCAGTGGAAGAGCCTCAGGTAAGGAAGTAGATGGGAATGAGAGGAGAGATGGAAAAAGAGAGAAGAGGAAGTGAGAGAGGGACACAAAGAGGAGAGAGAGAGAGAAATACAAAGAGGAGAAGAGAGGGAGAGAGAGAAAGGGAGAGGAAGAGAAAGGGAGAGGGGTGGAGAAGAAGAGAGAGAGAGGGAGAAAGAGAGAGAGAAAGAGAGAGAGAGAGGAAAGGAGAGAGGTGGCAACTGAGAAAGGGAGGAAAAGACGGAAAGAGAGAAAGCGAGAGACAGAGAAAGAAAGGATGAGAGAGAAAGAGGGGGAGAGAGAGAAGAGAGGGGGAGAAGGGGAGAGAGAGAGAGAAGGAGATGTGTGTATGTTTAAAATCAATTATAAAATCACAGGGGGTGGGTTTAGGATATTGATTATGATATGTAGGGTTAGAGTAGCTTTCTTATAGGAGCCATGTATTTGTTGCATTTTACATAAAGTCTCACATAAACCGGGGAACATAATTGTTTGCTGAGGTAGGAATATAAAAGCTACGCAAGCCCCTAGATAGCAGTGGCTCTTTATCTGCTCAGGAGACTGTCTTGATATTTGTAATTTTTAAAAGCTACATTGATTCTTGTTTTCTTTTTTTTTTCCATATAGCTTTTATTTGATTTTAAACCTTAATATAAGTTTGTTTGCATCATCCAGTGATTCTATGTAACCGATGGCCCTATTAAATTCCCTCATCGTGTAAAACCGTAGCCCGTAACGTCGCCCACAGGACTTGCGGCTATTAAATTAGCCTCATAAAGCAAGCAGCTCATGACTTGCGGTTTAAGGCCGACAAAAGCCTACAGGACGTGGAACGTGGAACTTTGTTCTGTCAAGCCATAACTGCAATGTTCCAATTTCACTATTAAATTGCAACGAAAGATGCCATGGTGTTCAAGCCCGTAACCTGTAAATGGAGGCCAAAACATTACGGGCTCCAAATAGGACCCGCAAAAGGTTTACAGACAACTTTTAAACACCGTAAAGGACAATATAAACACACCAGTGCATTTTTAAATGTAGGGAAAGCATGGGAAGGCATTACAATTACTTGCACAAAAATCCCCAAATTAAAAAAAATGCATTTAACAAATATTTTTTTAAATTATATGTTGGAATGGTCGCGCACATGCCAATATGATAAATCCTGATGCAACATGCAGGAAGCAATTAATGACACACTACCTGATTAAATAGCAACACAAAAAGATGAAACTGATGCCATATTAACCCTTCGAGCCTGCGAGCCTTGCAAAGTGAGGCAAGACGTTAAACCACTAAGATGCGCGGCAGTGGAGATGAGCGCCAAAGGCGCTTATTGCCTGCAAGTCTTTTGCAAAGTGAGGCGAGCAGTGGAGGCAATGAAACACGCGGGACACACGCAGGACTTAGCCTCCAGACACTTACAAAATGCAGGATCGCCTTAGGCTGCAAACAGTTGATGAACGCGGGACTTGGAAAAAATAAATTACGAGATGCGGCACTTCGAAAAAAAATACGACATAGGAAAATTACGAAGTTAACAACCAAACCACTCAAACAAAAAAACAAAAAAACACAAAAAATACAAAAACAAATACAACAAAAACATCACACACACACACACACACGGGAGAACAGCCAGGACGTCTGAAAGTGAAGTGGAACGCTAATTTAAGTAGAATTTAAGCAGTTTCGGCACATGAAAATCGGCTAATTGAGAAAAAAAATGAAATTGAGGTTACACGACCCCGAACCGCGCAAAACACAGCCAGCGAAAACACAGCCAGCGACGTACGAGTTAGAAAAATACTAATAGGAAGGACGCAAAATGCTTGAGAAACGCGTAAAATTATCGCCGCCATTTTGCAACACTAACTTAAACATTTACACATTAAGATTCTGAAATGGCGGCTTTCCCGCCTAAACCAACGGTTTTGTCTTGCGCTCGCAGCCTATATATAGGGCACACTTGCCACAGAGCTGACACTTTCTCCTCAGGTGATGACGGTCTGAGTGGACATTTTCTGCTGCCGGAAAATCCAAAGAGATTGTTAGCTCTTCAGGATACTGATTTCTGAATATTAAATACAAATAAGTAAAGTATATTAATTTATATTTCTAATCATTAATAAATAATTAATAAATTAATTATTCTTAAAAAAAAGGTGTATATTATTAGTTAAAAAAATTGAGCAACAAAGTTTAATAATTTACACTGCCTTTACTTTATCAATACTTTCATGCTTAGCTGTAATATATTTATTCATTGAATAATTAATTAGTAATGTACATTCATTTATTAATTATTAATTAGTAATCATTATCAAAACATTTTTTATAAAATTTCAAACTGCCTTTAGTTTATTAATATATTAATGCTTATTTTTTTCTAATATATTTAGACATTTATTAATTAATTATTAATGTACATTTTTTATTACTTAATTATTTGTAATCATTATAAAACACAAATATTCTATATCTTACAATGCCTTTAGTTTATTAATATATTAATGCTTAGCTCTTTAGAATACATTTATTCATTGATTAATTGATTATTAACGTACATTATTTTAGTAATTAGTAATTAGTAACCATTACCAAAAATTATCTATATGTCTATATTTTACTATGCACTGACATATCCATGTTGCTGCTGATTGCCTGATCGGGATGAATCCAAATATTACAAATGCTTTCCATCTTATATCACAGTTTCATCATTTCTGCAGCTGACTGAACACAGATAGTGATGTTTGCAGCCTTTGAACAGCATAAAGATCACCTTTACAGGTATATCATTTAATTATGTTCTTATGGAACAAAAAAGGATTAAGTCTTTTTATTTTGGATTGATGACAGTTATTGATTAATTAACGTATATTAATATGTTAATTAATTAATAATTAGTAATCATTACAAAAAAAGGTTACATTTTATACTGCAATACAAATAATAAAAATGTTTTAACATGCACTTACTGCCTCTTTTATGTACATTGCTTTTGGAAATATTAATTAATAATAATTAAAAAAATATTATTTATAATAGATCAAAAATATGTAAATTTTGCAAAGCACTTACATATCTGGAATGCTTATAATTGCCTAACAGGGATAGGACCTTCAAAGCACTTAAATATTTAAAACAGTTTCTTAGATTCTGACACATGCTACATTTAATATTTTATACTGCTTTTATTTATGAATATATTGATGATTATGAATTTATGTTTTGCATCTATGCCAACTAAACATCATAGTTTCAATGAGTCACAAATTAATTGAATACAAACATTAAAAATGATTTTCATTTCATTTCACAGATTCCTCATCTCTGCACCTGACTGAAGACTTTTATCTGCAACAACAACAATTTTGTATATGATTTCATGATGCCCTTTTTCTTTTGCATTGATGACAGTTAATGATTAATTAATTAACCTTTATTCATTTAGGGCCTTATTCAATTGTAATTTGAATAAGGACATAGCATATTATTTTTACATAACTGTTTAGTTAATGAACATCGATCCAGAACCAAGGTATTCACCAAGTAAAAACTTCAGTAAAAAATATGCTTCTTCCATTGCACAAATTTCAAATGAATGAGGCCCTTAGTATTTAATTATTCATTAATAATAACAAAAAAAATGCATACATATATGCTTACCTAATTAACTTTTAAAGAATGCAAATTACACCTCATAAGTCAATTGATTTCAACATTAATAAAATTACAAAATTGCACATTATTTTAAGCCAGATCTATACTTTGCTCATACTGTAGCTCTGTTTGCCCTTCTTTAGGAAAACATAATTACCTCTTTAGGTTTACCATTGATGTCAGTTATTTATTAAGCCATTAACGTATATTCATTTATTAATGACTTAATAATTAATTATTACAAAAAAATATCTTATTTATCAATATATATATATATGTGCAGCACTTTCCTGTTTAATATATGCAAATAATAAAAACAAACTTAATGGATTAATTTATTTCATGGAATAATTCCAAATGCTTTTCAAATCATTGCATTCTTTCATTAATGCTATTTAGGTTTTGCATTGAGAGCAGCTAAAAACAATATGTACAATACAAAAAAACATTACATCTTACACCTGTATTTACAATTACAGATTACAATGGCGGACAACAGAGAAGATTGAACGCAAAACAAAGCGGCAAGGGAAAGGAAGCAAAGGTGGAGTGATGCACAGTCCCCCGAGACTTCCCAATGCTTAAGAGAAGGAGGCCGACAGAGACTTTTAAATAAAAGAAAAACGAGTAAGAAAGCACAAAGTGAGTGTGTTGGAGCTTCAAAGAAAAGAAAAAAGTAAACAAAAACATGTCTGTGAAACATTGCCTAATGATCCAATATTGCATCATGACACCAATGTTCATACACGTGATGTAGATATAGAAAAGTTGTAGTGATATCTATGTTGAAGAAGCTCAGGATACTGCTTTCATTACTGCAGTAACAGTAGACACTCATTATTGTGGATTACTCAATGTTGTTTGTCAGTTTTGTGGGGCCTATCATTTTCTAAAGGAAAGACCAACTGACCTAGACTTCATTAGTTGCTGTCAGAAAGGAAAGGTAAGACTTCCAGAAAGACACACATTTGCAGATTACTTACAAAGTATAATGAGCGATCCAACATTTCCAAATGATACCAATTAAAAAAAAACGCATCAGGTCTTATAACAGTGCAATTTCATTTGCTTCTATGAGTGCTACATTAGCAGAAAATGTCCCAAGACATGGTCCATATTGTTTTAGAGTTCAAGGACAAATTTACCATCGCACTTCACATTTACACCCACAAAAAGAAGAGCAAAGGAAATTTGCACAGTTATATGTCTTAGATACAATGGAAGCTGTTGAACAACGGATGACACTTCTAGAAAATAAACAGTGCTTGCGCTTAGTCTTTGAACAGCTGGATAAAATTATGGCCAGCAACCCATACAGTCAAGCATACAAACAATTAGCACAGGTTGAAAAAGAACAACAGCAACATGCTCAAATACATCAATTGCCAATGCCAAGAGTAAATATGGTTTTAAAAAAAGATCGCTATACTTATCAAAGACAGTAAAATTTATCAACAGTAAATGAGGTTGTCATGGTCTTTAAAAATGAGGATGGTGAACCACCTTTCAGCGGGATATTAAAATATATTCACGCAATGAAGACCAACCTTTTATAAACATAAATATATTAAGTTGTAATTTGGATCCAATGACATATCCCATTTTCTTTCCAAATGGTGAACCAGGATGGGAACCAAATTGACAATTGCAAAGTTATCCCAATAGTAAAGTTCGTGTTAGATGCAATATTTCTATGCTGGAATATAAAGTGGCACACACTGCTATTTGGGATCATTTTAATCCTATTTTATGTGGGGGCAAACTCACACAACAATGGATTATTAATTCCTATCTACAAGTTGAAGCAAATAATCTAAATATTATCAAATTTCAACAAAACAAGCTTTGCAAAGAACAGTATTGTGGATTGATGGATTATGTTGCTGAATTGGTTACCAACAGAGACATTCCAGCTGGAAGAGCAATAATTTTGCCATCCACTTTCCAAGAATCTCCTCGCAATATGCAAGAAAGATATAATGATGCCATGGCTATTGTCACTAAATTTGGAAAACCAGATTTATTCATTACATTCACATGCAATCCACAATGGCCAGAGATCAAGGACAATTTGAATCTTGGACAAAATACTTCTGACAGATCAGATTTAGTGGAAGAGTATTCAAAATAAAACTCAATTCATTAATACATGATATAACTAAAGCACCGTTATTTGGAAAATGTTTGGCTTTTGCTTATCCCATTGAATTTAAAAAAAAGAGGCCTGCCACATGCACACATACTTTTAATACTGCAGGAAAAAGATAAATTGAATACTACAGAGAGAGTGGATTCAGTAATTACTGCTGAATTGCCACATCCAGAAAAATATTTATGAGATTGTAACACATAGAATGATTCATGGCCTATGTGGAGATATCAATCCAAATGCACCATGTATGGAAAATAAAAAAATATACAAAAGAGTTCCCAAAACAATTTCAAATGCAAACTTATTCTAATTGTGATGGATACCCTTTGTATAAAAGAAGAGGACAAACAGCTATTATATGTGGCCAAAAGGTCGATAATAGATATGTAGTTCCATACAATCCTTATTTGCGGATGAAGTACAATGCACACATAAATGTGGAAGCTGGCACTTCTATTAAATCCATCAAATATGTGTATAAATATATAAACAAAGAATATGATGCAGCAACTGTTGTTGTGCAAGGTGCACGAAAAGGAAAATCCAATTTTACAAAACAACATTTACGCACAGTGAATTTCATAGTTTATGATACTTTCCTATTAGCTGCAAGACATTAAATCTTCATAGCAGATGATACAGAATGGGAGAGGTGTCTGGAAGAAGCAGCACTATGTCAAATGCCAAAGCAAATGAGAGAACAATTTGCATTCATTTGTATCTTTTGCAATGTACCTGATGCATTTGCTTTGTGGGAAACATTTAAATTAAATATGTGTGAAGACTTCTTGAAATGTTACAATGCACCCATTGCACTCTTAAAATAATTTATGGAAATTCAAGAAGTAATTCTTTCTCATGGATGAAATTGTGCAAGTTTTAATTTGCTTGATCCAGGACTTATAGATATTAAATTTGATGATTATGACACTGAGCTTCAACAACAAAAAACAAGAAAAACTGGCAACTTTAAAAACTTTACAATTGCAAGCATTTAATGCCATCACAAATGCTACAGATAATGAAATGGTCAAAGACCGTTATTTCTATCTAGATGGCCCTGGTGATCAGGAAAAACGTATCTGTACAATTGTTTGATGAGTTACATTCGAGCACAGGGTCAAATAGCAATGCAGCACTTTTGTTAGCAGGTGGCAGAACTGTGCATAGTGGATTTAAACTGCCAGTTCCCATTTTAGAAACATCAGTGTCAGATATTCGACTGAATTCTTTACAAGTAAAAAAAAAAGTAAATTAATTATCATAGATGAGGCAACAATAATGTCATGTCATGCCTAACAATGTATTGATAGATTATTAAAAGAAGTGATGGATAATAATTTGCCATTTGAGGCAAACATTACCTGTTGTGCCATATGGAAATAGGCCTGACATCATTGAAACATGTATCAAGACAAGTAAACTGTGGATAATATTTACCCACCTCAAATTAGAATCAAATATGAGATCTGAAGGCTAAAATGAATTCAATTATTGGCTCATTCAAATTGGAGAAGGAAAACATCCACAAATAAATGATTTACCCAATGATACCATTGAAATTCCATCACAAATGGTTTGCAAGGAATCACTCATATCGACAATCTTTCTAAACACTCTCAATAATGACCATTACTCAGACATTTCAAACAAAGTGATATTAACATCCAAAAATATAGGTGCCTTGTATCTAAATAACGAAATTTAAAAATTTATCAACGCACCCCAAAATAATTATTACAGTGCAGATTCATCTGGAATGCCACCACATTTTTTGCAATTAAAAAACGGGGCAATTGTCATGCTATTGAGAAATATGAATCTAAGAAAAGGACTTTGTAATGGGACCAGATTAATTGTGCACAATTTAAAAGATCATTTCATACATTCAGAAATTATGACTGGTAGACATAAAGGTGAACGAGTTTTTATACCAAGAATTGATTTGGCTCCAAGTGGTTTGCCTTTTGTCCTTCAAAGGAGACAATTTCCAGTTATCATGGCATTTGCCATGACCATAAATAAATCCCAAGGACAAACTTTTAAGTCTGTGGGTATTTTTTTACAGGAACCTGTTTTTGCACATGGACTATGTTGCTTTTTCAAGGAGCACAAATCCAGAAAATATTAAAGTTTCTATTGAAGACAACCCAAGTTAGGGTGATCTATTACACAATGGACGCATTTTTACCAAAAACATTGTGTACAATGTGGTTTTGTAAACATAGAGAATAGTGGTTTCATTTAGAGGACGACATTTAATGTCACTCAGGCTCTTTTTAGAGGACCATTGTTTCACATAGGAAACTCTATGTACAATTTTACAAAACTACAACAATAACAACAAAATATGGAAAAAAACAACAACAATAAACAGTGGTTATATCCCACAGACAAAATTAAAAGTCTGCTGGGCTCTTTTTAAGGGAACCACTTGGACATGCAAAAACCAAAAGTATTGGAATGTCTTGGAAGTGGCCTTTTGCCAGTATAGGTCCCACAAAACGTTGCTTTTTGTTACTATTGTACTATTTAAAATTTAATAAATTAACTTTATGTTTGTAATGTTAAAATTGTTTTTGCCAAGGTCACAAAAGTTGTTTCATTGTATATAATTAAGGATTCATGTTAGTAGGAGGATGATCATTTGTTGTAAAAATTAAATGTATAATTAAATACACAGTATTGATCTAGGGAGTAATCTGATCGCCAGTTAATTGGGTCAGGAAGGAATTCATTTTTTCCCATCTTTGATTCAATTGGCTAAGTTTTCATGGGTTTTTTACGGTTTGCCTTTCTCTGGGTTCAATACCTATGTGGTTTAACAATACTTTAAATAAAAGTTGCATGTTACAAACCATTATGTAAAAGTTTCATATACTCATTCATATAAAGTTGACCTAATGTTATGTTACTCAATCCACCTCAGATTTAAAAATGTTAGTATTGTTAATAAAAATGTTACACTAATATTTGAAATCTAAGTTGCGTCTTGCAAAACATTTATGTAATGGATTACAACTATTTATTCATACAAACTTTATCTATTGTTACATTATTCCTTAATACATGAGGATTAACATTTTTAAAATGGTTAAAAATTATCATTTACCAGTTGTTGAAAGACAAAATATATATATATTATAATTGTTTTACTCATTTCTACATAACAAAAAGGTTAAGAGTGTCACAAACTCACATTGTGTGGCAAACAGTATTCCCAGTATTAAAATTGTATTGACCGTCATTTTTTGACGGGCAAGTCGCTAGCGATTATATGATATCTAATGCTATTATGACTATTATTATCGTTATATGTATTGATCTATTGCATGTTAATTAGGGCTCATTAGTTTACATATATAGGAATGTGACACTAATGTGATGCATGTGGGTGTCCCATAACCCCAACCATTGAAAACACACTGACACTGTTAGAACGGTATAACAAAGCTTTATTTTATACACAGACCACAATCAGAAATGGTCAAGACTGGGCATTAATATCAAGGTGTGTAGGCGGATACCGGAAGGGCAAGAGCCTGTGGCCAATCAAAAGACACCTAAAGGGTTAATTGTTAGACAACATCATAAGGATAATGCATAGCATCTACTAGGGTCACATGTGGTCAGGACACCACAGAAAACATAATCGGATGTGAAATAGGAACATTATATAACACTTTTTTTTATAGAAATAACCATTAATGTGCATACAGCAACCATATGGTTTCCATTTGCCATATTAAACAGATGCTAGAAATCATGGATCATGTGATACTATTTAATTCCACACACAGTGTGTTTTCATACATTAATGATGATTACTAAATAGATTATAGGAAACTGGAAAACAAAAAGAGGAGGTGTTAGAACAATCATAAGCTGTTATTATAGTACACAGTTTTTGCTCTGGACACTACAATTAACCAATTAACATGAACGTCATCTATGAGCAGTAATAACCATATTGATTCTGTCCTGTTCATTCCCGGAATATGTTGAGGATGTGTAAGACAACAAGGCAGGCTTCACTGTGAGCACAATCTTTCAGCAAAAGGTACTATCACTAGCAACATGGAATAGTTGTGCCATGTTGATATCACATCTCACTGGTATATAAATGGTACCAAGGCCAGAGAGATATTACACTGTTCACATTACCCCTAAACACATGCACATTGATCCTGATGTCGAACCAAGGTAATCATACATTTGGTTTGGATGACATGAAATACATTTTTCGCTTTCATACTGTTAACGGGATGAAAACGCATGTATAACTACTGGTTTGGATTAACAGATCCTAATGGGACCCTGCAACTCTACAGCCGGGACACTATTAATTGTAATTTAAACTCACATCAGTCATGTTCCTTAGTGAAGAGATATGTATTCATATATTTCATTTCAGATCCATCTGCAGTGGTATATGACACTTATCGAATTCCTGTTGGGAACTGGGTCTAGTGTACACTCACATGATGGTATTGTACTGCTCGAAGATCAAGAACATGCCTTAATGGTCGTGAGATTTGGTTATTAACACCAACAGAGACAAGAACAAGATATTGATCATAACAATATACTGTTTAACTACAACACCTCATCTCAAGGCCAATCCACATTGAACATCAATTGTTGAAATGTTAAACATAACCAAACATGTACACGCTCTGTAGCCAGCCAATAGTATGTCAACATCTATGAAAATCAGTTTTCAGTGAGGAGTGATCAGGAGAAGGACTTCCTGGATGGTCCTAAGACCTCCTCTTCCTCAGCACTGGGCCGCCACCTTCCGTGCCTTCGCCCCGTCTCCCAGTAGCATGGGTGACACTACGTTGGCTGGCTGGGGATCTGGTTGAACTGCAGGTATTGGTCAGACATTTAATTGATAGAAATTATGAAAATTATGTTTGCTACCAGGATTTACATGGTTATTGTTGCCCCATATATCTTCAGTCATAACCACAGGGCTTACAGTGCTTTTTTATGTCAGTTATCTATGTGTATGGGCAGGGGTGTAGGAGGCAGAATAATTCTAGGGGCATACAGCTCATTGTATACACCAGCCAGAGTACAGGCTTATTTATACATACATAGAAACATCATGATATTTGCAGGGTATTTGTTCACCCCATCCCTCCACCCCCCACCCCCACAGTTTCATACACCAATGTGTGTGGTGTGATATGAAACTCACTTTGCATAGTTCTTGGCACACCTGTGTCCACCTGTCCTGGTAGGCCCACCACTGCCGCTGGCTGAATCCACTCACTCAAGGTCTGCTCCCATGCACAGTATGTGATGTTTGCTGAAGGCCCACCACCGGTTGCACTTGCTGCTCTCGCCTCCTCTGCCATCTTCCTCTTCACCTTCAGCTGGCTATTGTCATATCTGTGTATTTTTTTTATTCAATCTTTTTTATTAAAGACAAAGTTGAAACAGTACAATAAGGAATAACAGGTCAACAACTACACAAACAATTCATAGTAGTGTCACCCTGTCCTTATAAATGATAGCATATCATTGAACCATATTAATAAACACTAACATAATGTTAAGCTACCCATATATAAAGACATGTAAACCTAAGAAGCCTTTTTTGTCTTTTCCTTTTTAAGGTATCTATCTTATAATTCAAAAGTTGATTTAAATAAAACAGATAAAGCATCTAAAAGAATAAAGAAAACAAAAAAAATTAAATGTGAAAGGAGAAAGGGAAAGGAAAAATCATCTGGCAAACTCATCCTTTAAGGTGCCTTCAACGTTGCAGATATTTGTGACATTCTGGGTCCTCCCAGCCACCACACCCCACCAGCGAGGGCCTTCATTACCCTTATAAGCAATTAGCTATAAAGGAATGCTACGATCGGACGTAAGCCATGGGGTCCAAATTTTAAGGAACAGGCGATACGTGCTTTGCAAAATATGGGTACATTTTTCATCAACCAATATATGGTTCATTTTGTTGCTAACCTCATTAAAAGTTAATAAGGAAGTTTTCCAGTGTTTCGCTATGATTAGTTTTACTGCTAGGGCAAATTATTGCCAAAGTTTGTTTTGATAGGTAGACAAATTTTTTATATGCAAGCCCAAGAGGCAAAATTCCATTGTAGGTTGCAGGGGAGTGTTAATTATTTCTGAAAACAGACTAACTGATTTCGCCATAAGCCTTGTACTAGAGGACACGTCCACCAAATATGATGGAAATCCCCCGGCGAGTGGCACCCTCTAAAACAGCGGTTCTCAACCTTTCTAGTGCCACGACCCTTTGAGAAAATTTCCCAAGTTTTGGTGACCCATAACAGTAAAATTACAAATTAGAATAGACAAGAAAACAAATTTCTGATGGGTTTAGGTGGCCCCTGGCAAGTCGTCCTTCCACACCTCCTTCCACACGCTTGTATCTCCCTCTCTACCCAGGTCCTGTTCCCATTTTGAAAATAAAGTTTGGTTTCTGGCTGTTTTGCCAATCATTAATTAGAGAGTATAAGGAAACCAGAAAGAGCTTCATAGAAGATACATTCTTACATACGGTCGTTATCCAAGTATGCTTTGGCAGCCCTGTGCTCTGGGTCATGGTGGGGAGCCAATGTTTGAATTTCCTATAATTCCATATTTCATTATCCGGTATCTCGTACTGGGTTATAAGTTGTTCATGGGGAGTCAATTTATTGTTGGAATACCAGGCACCTATCCTACCCAGTGTGCTAGTAAGGAACCACTTCTTGGATTCCGAATTTAAGTCAGCTTTGAAGCTAGGGGAATGACCTTAGAGATGCTAACGGTGAAAGTGGAGGAACTAACTGTTTTATAGTTTTGGCCCAGGCCCAAGTAGACAGAGTAGAGTTGATCATAGGGTTGGCGTTGTTTGATGCAAAAAGGGTCCCATATCAGAGTATCCTAGGTGTGAGGTTTCATTTGCCAGTTCTCAACAAAGATCCAAAGAGGTTGATGTTTGCTCGAATGGGCAATTGAAATAACCATAGTTTACGTCCAGGAAATATGACATTTTGACCATTTCTGCATGTCTTCAGAAATCTTTTTAAATAAGGGGGGACAGTTGGCCAGATAATGGTCGGACAGCCTCCCCGTGATTCTAACTGCTAAATATTTGATATCCTATTTCTGCCAAAGAAATGTATGTATATCTATGTAAATCTACTTGCGGTATACCTACTCCTAGTGCCTCCGTCTTGTCTACATTCATTTGTAGGCCCAACAGGGGCCCAAAGTCAGTTAGAGAAGATAGTAAAGAAGGTATGGAGGTTATGGGGTCAGTTAATGTACAGAGAAGGTCATCTGCAAATAATGAACATTTAAGATGATGCAGACCCACCTTGAGACCTGAGATCCTAGTGTTGCATCGAATAGTTTGGGCTAAGGGTTCAATGGCCAATGCAAACAGCAGAGGCAACAAGGGGCATCCCTGTCGGGTTCCTAATTGGATATTAATATTGGTATTGTGTGTCCCGGGAAGATTAAGGTTGGCCTGCGGAAGATGATAATAGGATCTAATTAAATTTATAAACCGCTCTCCAAACCAAATTTATCCAGCGTTGCATATAGATAAGGTCATTTGAGAGTGTCAAAAGCCTTCTCCATATCAATGCCAAGACACATAGTGGGATTTTACCTCCAAGTCCTTCTAATGTTATCCCTCATTTGCCACTGGAGGACAAAGCCTGTTTGGTCTTTGTGTATTAGATCCGGTAAAAAAACAGCGATTCTGTCTGCCATGATCTTGGCCGATAATTTGATATCTCCATTCATAAGGGATATCAGGCGATAGTTTTTGGTCTCTCCCTTCTTTAGGAAAGACTGCTAAATCTGCCTTATTAAATTCTGGGGGCATTTTATCTCCATTTAAAATGGAATTGAAAAGGTTACATAAGTGAGGAGCTAGAAGATTCCAAAAGTCTTATAATAAGAGTTGGTGAAACCATCTGGATCTGGGGCCATACCAGACTTTAGGCTCTTAATTGCTTTATGAATCTCCTCAATTGTCACGTTTGAATTTAACGTTTCCATATTTTGTTCTGTAGCTTTAGGGAGATCACAAGCATCCAAGTAGGACTGAAAAAGCCCTGTGCTACATTGGGCTTTGGCAGAATATATTGTCTGGTAGAAGTCTGCAAAGGTCCGTTTGATTTCACTCTGGTTCAGTGTAACCACTCCCTTTGTTGTCTTTATTCTTAACATTTTAGATGGAGAAATTCTAGATTTAAGCCTCTTGGCCAGAAAGGAATCCGGCTTATTAGCCTTTGTATAAAACAGGTGTTTTTTGCGTTTAAGATATTTTTCAGTTTTGTTAGATAAAATGTTGTCTAGTTCAATTCTACATTTCTCAATTTATTGGCGCATGCAGGGAGTGGGGTTTAGCTGATTCTGATGTTCTAATCCCTGTAGTTTGGTCGTAAGTTCTGTTTCTTTCCTTTTTGTCTCTTATAAGCTGCGGACAGTTTTATATATGTGCCCCTGATAAAGGCTTTGTGGGCCGCCCATATCCAGCCAATTCCCGATTCTGTAGAGTGCAAGTCTGCCTTTATTGGATCTAAAAGTGTTGGGTTAGTTAATAATAGGTAATTTAGTCTCCATGCATATGGACTTCTCATACTTAAACATAAATCTAAGTCTATTCTGACAGCTGCATGGTCGGACCATGGGCAGGCAGGAATTATGGCCCTTCTAGATTTATCAAAAAGGGCAGAGCTTATCAATATAGAGTCAATGCGTGAGTAGAACCTGTGAGTGTTCGAGTAGTAGGTATACTCTTTCCTACTTGGATGGTGTCCTCTCCATGCATCAATCAAGCCAAGATTATCCAAAGCCTTCCAAATTTGCCTCAGTTTGTTTGAGACAAGGTCAGTGGTTTCGATACTAGAGTGATCTAAAGTTAAATTAAAATGCCCCCTTAATTATAATAGGTGCGATTCCAGAAGCCTTAACATTTTCAGTAATGTTTTATTTGGGGAAGTGGTGGGTGCATAAATGGCAATGAGGGTCAGTTTAGTGTCTAAAAGGGAGCATGAAAAATAACATAATGGCCTTCTTTATCAACTATCTTAGATTCAAGTTGAAACAGAAAATTACGGTGTAAAAGAATAGATGTGCCTGCCTTTTTGGTAAGTTGGGTGGACAAGTAGCAAGTAGGGTAATCCTTATTCAGGTACGTAGGAATATGATTGCGGGCAAAGTGTGTTTCTTGTAAAAACAATACTGAGGGCTTAGTATCCTTCTAGTATATAAAAGCTTTCCTTCTTATAAATTGGGAATTAAACCCCTTAACATTATGTGTCATGAACATAAACTCAGTGTCAGACATAGCAATAGTGTCTAGTTAAGCTTGCAGTGTCATGCCATCCTCTGTCAGAGGTTTGGTGGTGTTAAGAGGCCGAGAGGATGCTGAAGCCACTTCTGCTAATCCATTAGATCCCTGCCATGAATCCTTGCAGGGGATGTGTGCCAGAGGGAGGGAGAAGGGAAGGAAAAAAATGGTAAAAAGAACTATAATATTCAATAAACATAACAATTTCTAATAAACAAAACCTGCTACGCCAGTCGTATATTCTGGCACCCTTGGGGGGAAGAAATGGAAAATCCAATCGTCCTTGATTCCCCTATTATGAGGGGTCCCCTTTTAGAGGGGGGATAATACATATAAGGGTAAACATCCCTAAACTTACCAAAATAAAACATTACATTCCTTTTGTTTTGTTAAATATGCCAAAATACTCATCGGTCAGTTTTATTATCGTGACAATTAAGAGATAAAAGTTCTGAAAGTTCCTGTCTTGGATCCGTTGATCACAAATCGCCTCTAGGTAATGGTGCGGGAATTTCATGCAGGACGTTTCCAACTTTGAATTCAAGCAGAAGTTTGCTCATACAGATTCTTTTTTACTGTAGAAGGGAGGGTTTCAGCTTCGTCGATGGGGGATGCCCACCTGTGGTTATGGAAGATGTTTTCCGTCTAGTATTATAGGATACTTCTGTCCATTGTCTAAATGGATTGGGTAAGACTTTTCATTCAATATTTATTTTCTCTTACATAGTTACATAGTATTTGAGGTTGAATAAAAACTGTTAGTCCATTAAGTTCAAGTCCATCTAACCTCTTTTTAAAGTTATCTATTGAGTTCACTGTCACCAACTTCTTTGGTAGATAATTCCACAGTTTAACCACCATGTGAAGAACCCTTTTCTTTCTTTAAGGTGAAATCTTTTTTCCTCTAACCTCAAGGGATGTCCTCTTGTCAGTTGAAAAGCTCTTGACACAAAAATGTCACTTGACAAAGCCTTATATTGACCCTGGATGTATTTAAATAAAGTAATCATATCCCCTTGTAGATGCCTTTTTTTTAGGGAAAATACATTTAATTTGGTTAGTCTTTCTTCATAACGTAGCCCCTGCATTCCCCTTTTTAGTTTTGTTGCCCTTCTCTGTACTTTTTCCAGCTCTAAAATGTCCTTTTTTATGAAGTGGTTCCCAAAATGGCACTCCATATTCCAAATGAGGGTGAACTAGGGATTTGTACAGTGACAGAATTGATTCTCTTGCTTCTATACCCTTCTTAATACATGCCCATAATTTACTTGCCTTTCAGCTGCTGCTTGGCATTAAGCACTGCTGCCTAGGTGGTTGACCACAAGTACTCCCAAATCCCTTTCAATATCAGATACCCCTAGATTTGCTCCATTAAGATTATAAATTGCATGGCTATTTTTTCTTCCGAAATGCATAACCTTACATTTATTTGTATTAAATCTCATCTGCCATTTAGCCGCCAATCTCTCTAATTGATGCAAATCCCTTTGTAGGGAAAGTACATCATTATCTGATTTAATTACCTTGCACAACTTAGTGTCATCAGCAAAAATTGAGAGACTACTTACGAGTCATACTTCTACATCATTAATAAATATGTTAAAACGAAGAGGACCTAATACTGAACCCTGAGGAACCCCACTTACCACATCAGTCCAATCGGAGTATGTACCATTTACAGCAACCCTTTGCTTCCTGTCTTTTAGCCAGCTCTCAATCCATAAGCAGATATTTACTGCAATTCATGTATCCCTTAGTTTGCACAATAGTATTCCACGTGGCACTATATCAAAAGCCTTTGTAAAATCCAAAAAGACTACAACCACTGAGTTGCCCTGATCCAAGTTCCTACTTACCTCCTCATAGAAACTAATTAGATTGGTCTGACATGACCTAACTTTCATAAATCCATGTTGACTCCTACTTATGATCTTGTTCAAATAGACATATTCTTGTATATTGTCCCTTATTAACCCTTCTAAAAGCTTCCCAACTACAGATGTGAGGCTTACAGGTCTATAGTTCCCTGGATTTTCTCTTGCTCCCTTCTTAAATATAGGTATCACCTCCGCTTTTCGTCAGTCATCTGGTAGCGACCCTGTGGTGAGTGAGTCTTGAAAAATTAGATATAATGGTTTGGCTATTACAGAACTCAGTTCCCTCAGTGCCCGTGGATGGGGTACCTTGGGCTTTATTAACATTTATTTTCTCCAGCCTCATTTGGATTTCTTCCTGCGTTAACCAATTATTTGGTGAAGGTAGTGTAGCCCCATTATGTTGCAGGGTCCCAACCACTGGTACCTCTCTTGTATATACCGAAGAAAAGAACCTATGTAGCTAATCTGTCTTTTCCTGGTCACTAATTATCAGACAGCCTGTGTCACATTGTAATGTCCCTTTAGCTTGCTTCCTCGCCTTCTTACCGTATTTTAGGGTTAGTCTTACTCTCCCTTGCAACTGACTTCTCATTTTTTCTATTTTAGCCAGTCTAATAGCCCTTGTGCAAGCCTTGTTTATTTCCTTATATTTACATAAAGCTGCCTCTGTTCCCTTCTTCTTGTATAATGTAAATGCACATTTTTTTTCTTATCATGATCTTTACGTCATTGTTAAGCCACATGGGATGTGATTTAATCCTATTCATTTTATTTCCACATGGTACATGCCAATGTGTATGTATATGTCTATTTATTTTCAGCATTTTTTCCTGTAAGTTCTTTATCCCAGTCTATATATTGTATTGCTGTCCTTAGCCCATTAAAGTTAGCCATTTTAAAATGTAAAGTTTTTGTTGGCCCCTTATAACTCTGTTTTTAGTATTCAATCTCAAATGAGACTGTGTGATCACTATTCCCAGAGGGTTCCCCTATTTTAACATTTGCTATTATATTAATATTACTTATGATGACTAAATCCAAGATAGCCTCATTTCTAGTAGGTTCTTGTATAAATGATCCCTGAGTGTATTCAAGAACCTGCTCCTCTTAGCTGAACTGCTGGTCTCATTTATTCAGTTTATTTCAGGGTAGTTAAAATCTCTCATTATTAGAACTTTGCTGCATTATCTATCTGCTGCAATAGTTGCAGTTCATCACCCTCAATTATATTTAGGGGTTTATAGCATATTCCTACCAATATGCATTTAGAATGAGCTCCTCCACTATTTAACTCAACCCACAAAGATTCAATGTTGTCGCTAGTTCTGCTATAAATATCTTCTCTGACTATAGGTTTAAAACCAGGCTTAATATACAGATACATCCCTCCTCCTCTTCTACCATTTCCCCTATCTTTGCTATATAAATTATAACCATCCAAATTAACTGTCCAGTCATGAGATTCATCCCATCAAGTTTCCATAATGCCTATTAAGTCCCATTTTCCTTGTACCGCTAATAATTCTAGCTCGCCCATACTGTCTATTGTAACCCTCCCCCCCTTCTTCTCCCCCATGTATAGATAATTCATTCCTTTCTACCCCAATACTTCTATCTAGTCCCTCCCCCCACCTACTAGTTTAAAAAATCCCACAGCCGTTCTATCATCCTTCCCCCTAGCACAGCAGCTCCCTCGTCATTAAGGTGCAATCCATCCCTACTATAGAGATTGTACCCAAGTGAGAAGTCAGCCCAGTGCTCTAAAAGCCCAAAACCCTCTGTCCTGCTCCAGCCACACATTAACCTCCCTAAGCTCCTTCTGTCTCCCTGGGGTAGCACATGGCACTGGTAGTATCTCAGAAAATACTACCTTGGAGGTCCTTGCTTTAAGCATATTCCCTAGATCTTTGAAATCATTCTTTAGGACACTCTATCTTCCACTTACCAATATGCACCAAGACCGCCGGTTCAGTTTCAGCCCCTCCCAATTATTTATCTACTTGATCCACAACATGCCGAACCCGAGGGCCCGGGAGACAGCAAACTGTTCGATTGCTGGGATCTGGGTGACAAATCACCCTGACTACCTTCCTAATGATAGAGTCCCCTACCACCAAATCCTTTCTCTTTCTCTTGCCCTGCCTATGCTGCTGTTCCAGTAGTGCATACATGTGGCAGGATGTACACTCCGTGAGGTTGCCACTGGACTGACTCATGATTGTCTGCACCTTAACCCAGACACAAAAAAAGTATATATATTTTCTCATAATACCCCTTCTCTTTGAACTCCATCCTTTTATTCAATCTCTCACACTTACACACTAATTACACTTACACTAGAAATGTTTGCAAGCTCCCAAGTTCGCTCCTTCCCTTGTTGAAATAGACCCACCTGCAGAATGATTACAGCCCACAGAACAGAACAGAAAACACTGCACTGACTAACAGATCAGATTAAAACAGAACACCACTAAAGTGCACACAGATATTCCTTACAGAGGCCAAACCACACCCACTCTCACATGGACACTGATTACAGAGCACAGCATAGAAAACACTGCACTAACTCACAGAACAGATTCCAACTGAACACCACTAAAGTGCATACAGATATACCTTACAGAAGCCAAAAGCACACCCACTCTCACCTGGACACCCATTACAGAGCACAGGGCAGGAAACACTGCACTGACTCACAGATCAGATTCAAACTGAACACCACTAAAGTGTACACAGATATACTTTACACAAGCCAAACCACACCCACTCTCACATGGACACTGATTACATACCACAGGACAGAAAACACTGCACTGTCTAACAGATCAGATTCAAACAGAACACCATTAAAGTGCACACAGATATACTTTTCACAGGCCAAACAACACCCACTCTCACATGCAGAATTACATCCCACAGGACAGAAAACACTGCACTGACTCACAGAACAGATTCAAACAGAACACCACTAAAGTGCACACAGATATACCTTACACAGGCCAAACCACACCCACTCTAACCTGCAGAATGATTACAGAGCACAGGACAGAAAACACTGCACTGACCAACAGATCAGATTCAAACAGAAAACCACTAAATTGCACACAGATATACCTTACACAGGCCAAACCACACCCACTCTAACCTGCAGAATGAATACAGAGCACAGGATAAAAAACACTGCACTGACTAACAGATCAGATTCAAACAGAACACCATTAAAGTGCACACAGATATACCTTACAGAGGCCAAACCACACCCACTCTCACATGGCCACTGATTACAGAGCACATGATAGAAAACACTGCACTGCCTCACAGATCAGATTCAAACTGAGCACCACTAAAGTGCACACAGATATACCTTACACAGGCCAAACCACACCCACTCTCACCTGAACACTGATTACAGAGCACAGGTAGAAAACACTGCACTGACTCACAGATCAGATTCAAACAGAACACCACTAAAGTGCACACAGATATACCTTACAGAAGCCAAACCACAGCCACTCTCATGTGGACACTGATTACCGAGCACAGGATAGAAAACACTGCACTGACTCACAGATTAGATTCAAACTAAACACCACTAAAGTGCACACAGATATACCTTACATAGGCCAAACCACACCCACTCTCACCTGGCACTGATTACCGAGCACATGACAGAAAACACTGCACTGACTCACAGATTAGATTCAAATAGAGAATCACTAAAGTGAACACCGATATACCTTACACAGGCCAAGCCACACCCACTCTCACCTGGACACTGATAACAGACCACAGGACAGAAACCACTGCACTGACTCACAGATTAGATTCAGACAGAAAACCACTAAAGTGAACACAGAATATACCTTACACAGTCCAAACCACACCCACTCTCACCTGTACACTGATTACAGAGCACAGGACAGAAAACACTACACTGACTTACAGATCAGATTAAAAAAGAACACCACTAAAGTGCACACAGATATACCTTACAGAGGCCAAACCACACCCACTCTCACATGGCCACTGATTACAGAGCACATGATAGAAAACACTGCACTGCCTCACAGATCAGATTCAAACTGAGCACCACTAAAGTGCACACAGATATACCTTACACAGGCCAAACCACACCCACTCTCACCTGAACACTGATTACAGAGCACAGGTAGAAAACACTGCACCGACTCACAGATCAGATTCAAACAGAACACCACTAAAGTGCACACAGATATACCTTACAGAAGCCAAACCACAGCCACTCTCATGTGGACACTGATTACCGAGCACAGGATAGAAAACACTGCACTGACTCACAGATTAGATTCAAACTGAACACCACTAAAATGCACACAGATATACCTTACAGAGGTCAAACCACACCCACTCACAAGGACACAGATTACAGAGCACAGGACAGAAAACACTTCACTGAATCACAGATCAGATTCAAATAGAACACCACTAAAGTGCACATAGAAATACCTTACAGAGGCCAAACCACATCCACTCTCACCTGCAGAATGATTACAGACCACAAGACAGAAAACACTGCATTGACCAACAGATCAGATTCAAACAGAAAACCACTAAAGCGCACACAGATATACCTTACACAGGCCAAACCACACCCACTCTCACCTGGTCACTGATTACAGAGCACAGGACAGAAAACACTTCACTGAATCACAGATCAGATTCAAACAGAACACCACTAAAGTGCACACAGATATACCTTACACAGGCCAAACCACACCCACTCTCACCTGCAGAATTACATCCCACAGGACAGAAAACACTGCACTGACTCACAGAACAGATTCAAACAGAACACCACTAAAGTGCACACAGATATACCTTACACAGGCCAAACCACACCCACTCTAACCTGCAGAATGATTACAGAGCACAGGACAGAAAACACTGCACTGACCAACAGATCAGATTCAAACAGAAAACCACTAAAGCGCACACAGATATACCTTACACAGGCCAAACCACACCCACTCTCACCTGGACACTGATTACAGAGCACAGGACAGAAAACACTGCACTGACTCACAGATTAGATTCAAACAGAACACCACTACAGTGCACATAGAAATACCTTACACAGGCCAAACCACATCCACTCTCACCTGCAGAATGATTACAGATCACCAAGACAGAAAACACTGCATTGACTCACAGATCAGATTAAAAAATCATCAGGAATCAAATTAAGTAATTTGAGGGTGGACCAGCAATCTTCCAGTGAATGGGCTGAGTATGATTTGCCTCTATGTTGGAATATGATGGCAAACGGAAAGCCCCACCGGTACGGTATCTTATGCTTAATCAAGGCCCACAGGGCAGGCTTCATCTCCCTACGTCTGGCCAGGGTGATCGGGGAGAGATCTGCAAAAATGAGGAGTATTGAGTCGTCAGGGCCTTTAGTTTCTTGTGACTTCCAGGCGGCCGTCAATACTAAGTCCCTGGTTTGTTGTCTGACGAACCTCCCCTCCTCTCCGCTCTCTCCTCACTTTTCCCTCCTCTACCCTCCTATGATATATGAAATAAAAATAAGGATAAATAAATATAATATATATGTGGATGTGTATGTGGTAACACAAGAATGTGAATATTATGTGTAGTATAGTAAATGTATGGGGGTTGGGGGGGTATGGGGGGTGTAGATGTGCTGTGGCCTACCGCGATATATAGTTATGTATACGTATTATTCTACGTGTGTGAATTATTTGATATCAGTTATTATGTGTGTTGTATATTAAGGGTTAAATTATATTAGAGGTCAAAATATCAAAAACTTACAATGCTCCTTCTGTCTCTCTCTATAATGATCACAAACCAACCAAAGCCTAGAGCTGTGTGTTCACTTGCTCAGCTACAGCACAGTCAATGATTTACGGTTTTAGCTCCCTTTTGAACCCCTTCCTGTGGCGTTAATTCTGTTTTCCAGCTTTCTATTGGTTGTTCAGCTTGTGCCGCACTACGTTATACCGCAATTGACGGCCGATCGCATCTCGTCAGGTCCCTTAACAGCTTGCGTGAGTGGCTCAGGTTTATGGGCCTGCATCTCAAGCCTGTAACCCTCAACGTGGTCTAATTTAATAGCTCTGTAACTCTGCCATATTTCAAGCCTGCAGACGTTGCAGGTCTCACGTTGCCGCTACGGGCTTGGAATTTAATAGGGCTGCTTGTGGAGCAAACAATGAATCAGTATTTATATTAACCGGTAAAATGGCTGACATTGCTAATTTAAATATGCTTTTACAATAAACCTAGACATTCAAATAAAACCACCATAAATATTTTTTTACCCCACATTTTTTTACATGCAGTAACAGTCTGCAAATAACCTTGTAGTCATTTTCTTTAATATTAGTACACTTGATCAATCATGAAAAAGTCTTGAATGGGCACTACTTTGGTCCTTAAAGAAATGTTGTATAAGTAACCTAAAACATACTCTGAATGTACAACTAAAATACACTATTTTCTTTGCTGTGTATACCAGATAGTGCCAACAGTTGCTTGTACTAAAGTGTTATTGGGCTGTTAGTTTGATTTATTGTATTGGTAAGTATTATTAAGTTATTTTATTACAAGTATAATTTATTTTATAGGTAGAGAATTTTCATGATCTATGATCTATCTTCATGATCCTAAGGAGATGTCATTTAACACAGGAAGATAATACACCTGTATGATATTCACCTGTATAAAAGTAAGAAAGTTCTTCTGGTTCTAAATAGTACAGATATTAATTTAATTGCATCATTATGGCATATTTATTATTTTACACTAGTGGTTTGCTTTGCTTTTACATTACAGTATCATAGTTTTCCATATAATCTAATTGGCATATTCTGTGTGATATCAATACAGTGGCATATTTAAGGTATATAGTTATAGTATTAGAGAGGCATATCATTTATACATTTAAATATAATCACATATAATAGTTGTCAAACTGCGAGACGTTGTCACGCATTGCGAGCTCGAAATGCGAGCTCGCCAAAACTGCGTCGCTCGCAAAGCGAGGGACACAGTACTGGCCGCAAATGCAGACCCTCGCAAAGCGAGGGGCCGCATTTGCGGAGGTGGAGACTCTACGGCGCCTCACTTTGTTACAAAACAACCCCACACAACCGTTAACTCGCAGCACTTAGTCCTACGGTGCCTCAAACCAAACTCCCCCACACAACCGTTAACTCGCAGCACTTAGTCCTACGGCGCCACAAACCACCTCACAAAACTAGGAGCACTTAGGCGATCAAATACACAGGACTTAGACTACAAACACTTACAAAACGCGTGATCCTCTTAGGTTGCAAGAAAGTGACGAACGCGGGACTTAGAAAAAAAAATATGAGCCGCAGGACTTAGAAAAAAAAGACATAGGAAAAATACGAAATGACCGAACCGCGAAAAGCAAAAAACACAAAAAAACACTAAATAAACAAAAAAATACAACAAAAAACATCACACATAGCACGGGGTAACAGCCAGGACATCTGGGAGTGAGAGGGAACGCAAATTTAAGTCAAATTTGCCGAGTTTAGGCACTCGAAACTCGCCTAAGCGAGAAAAAAAATGGAGGCTGAAAAAAATTAAAACAAGGCTAAACGACCCTGAAAGACACAAATCACCACCAGACACGTAGCACTTTGCCAAGCACGTATGAGGTACAAGAAAACTCTGTTGGAAAACACGCAAAATGCTCCCGTAACGGCACGTAACACATAGAATATCGCTGCCATTTTACAAGATTAATTTGCTAATCTACACATTATTATGTAAAGTTGTGCATCTGGGAAGAAACAATAGCAATGCAATTTATAATCTTAATGGAGAAAATCTAGGTGTATCAGATATTGAAAGGGATTTGGGAGTGCTAGGCAACATTGCTCAAAGCCAAGCAGCAGCTGCAAAGGCAAATAAAATATTAGCATGTATTACGAAGGGTATAGAAGCCAGGTAAGCAAATATAATTCTGCCACTATACAAATCTCTAGAAAACCCTCATTTAGAATATGGAGTACAATTTTGGGCACCACTTCATCAAAAGGACATTTTAGAGCTGGAAAAGGTACAGAGGAGGGCAACAAAACTAATAAAGGGAATGGAGGGGCTAAGTAATGAAGAAAGACTAACCAAATTAAACTTATTTTCTCTAAAAAAAAGGTGTCTAAGAGGAGATGTGATTACCTTATATAAATACATCCAGGGTCAGTATAAAGATTTGTCAAGGGAGCTTTTTGTGCCATGAGGTTTTCAACTGACAAGAGGACATCCCTTGAGGTTAGAAGTAAAAAGATTCCATCTTAAAGAAAGAAAAGGGTTGTTCACTGTAAGGGTGGTTAATCTGTGGAATTCTCTACCAGAGGAGGTGGTGATAGCGGATTTGATAGATAACTTTAATAAGGGGACTGGATTTATTTCTAATTAAAAAGGGAATTCAGGGTTATCATGGATAATTAGAGAGACAGTATTGATCCAGGGAGAAATCCGATCGCCAGTATCTGGGGTCAGGAAGGAATTATTATTATTTTTTTTTCTTTAAGACAATTGGCTAGGTCTCACTTGTTTTTTTTTTCTGTTTGCCTTCCTCTGGATTAATTAATAATAAAAAATAAAATAAATAATTAAATAATTGATTAATAATTAACAGCTAATTAATTAATATTTAATCTGCATAATGCAGATCAGAGGAAATCTTAAAAGGTTGAACTTGATGTACTGAAAGTCTTTTTTCAACCTTAATTACTGTGGGCCTCATTCTATTATTGGGCGTAGGAGATGTGGGGCCTCAAGGACCGGCCGCAGGCTATTTGCCTATTCTATTCCCTTCCGGCCGGGGGCTTCGGCAGGCTTGCGGCCGGTGCCTTGTTATCCCTTGCGGCCGCACGCGCCGCAGGAAAGCCTTTGATCTTAAAACGTCCGCAAGAGTTTCGGCCGCAAGAAAAGCCTGGTTGCTGTTCAATTGCTCCGGGAACCCTTTCGGCAAGGTAAAACCGAGCCTCAGCCTACTTGCACCAAAAAGGTCCCGCAAGCACACAATTAGGCACATAATAAAGCCATCCTGCACTCTTATGAGACGATAAAGTGATTGGGGGTGTTAGCATTCATAGCACAACATTCCCCTACACTCAAATCCGCAAATAATTTTTATTTTAATTCATGTCAAATATCCGTGGACAAAGTCCCGAGGGCTTGGAGCACCTCAGACCGGGCCGGAAAATAAACCGTTAATGAAATATCGGATTTGGGCTGATGTGCAAGCTTGAGAGGGGGTTGCCATTAATCCTCATGTCCCCCATTATGATCCCTAGCATTTACAGAGCTTTACAGTGCCATCTTGAATTTATTTTTGCATTTCAAGTTTTCAGACCTTGCGGACGGTTGCATGATATGCGGCCGGCCGTAAGGGGGATATCCTTGCGGCGCCGTCTATTTGAATTGCAAGGTAAAGGTAGCTCTACACGGGGCCGTAAGACGGCCGCAAGGAATCGCGGTTTTGCAGACGTTTTACGGCCGATAATAGAATGAGGGCCTATGTAACTATGTAACATTACGCATCTGAAATGGCAGCTTTCCCACTTAAAACAATTGTTATGTCTCGCGCACTCAGCCTATATATAGGGCACACTTGCCACAGTGCTGACACTTTCTCCTCAGGTGATGACAGTCTGACCGGACATTTTCTGCTGCCAGAAAATCCAAAGAGATTGTTAGCTCTTCAGGATATTATTCGCTGGCTATTCATTTTAAATAGGTAAAGTATATTAATTGATTGTTTGATTTATTAATTATTAATTAAAACTAAATGTTATTTAAAAAAAAGTACATTCTGATATTTTACAATGTCTTTACTTTATCAAGACTTTAATGCTTAACAATTTCAAATATATTTATTAATTGATTAATTATTTTTTAATGGACATTAATTTATTAATTATTAATCATTATGAAAAAATATATATTTTTGACTGACTTTACTCTATGAATATATTATTGATTAACTCTTTCTAATATATTTATTCATTGATTAATTATTAATGTTCATTAATTAATTAATTAGTAATTAGTCATAATAATTTTTTTTTTTTTAAATGGATCAAAAATATGTACATTTTACAGTGCACTTACATTTCAGTGTTGCTGCTCAATCATTAATGTTTATTAATTACTTCATTAGTCATTAATAAGTAATAATACATTTAAAAAACTGCCTCAAAAGATATGTACATTTTACAGTGCACTTAGATTTCAGTGTTGGTGCTCAATTATTTCAGTGCAGTTATATTTTTGTTTTGCTACTTAATTATTACTGCAATTATAATTGCTGCTCAATTATTAATGTTCATTAATTACTTAATTAATTTTTATTAATTAATTTGTTAAAATGCCCGAAAAAATAGGTAGATTTTACAGTGCACTTATATTTCTGTGTTGCTGATAATTGTGTGAAAGGAATAGGATCCTCAAAGCAGTTAAATATTTAAATCACTTTATTACATTATGACACCTGCTACATTTCATATTTTTTAGTGCATTTATTTATGAATATAGCCATGCTTACAGCTTTACATTTTGCATGTATGCCAATTAAACATCATACTCTTCCTGATTAATTAATTAATTAATTAGATTGAAACATTAAAAATGCTTTTAATTTTATTTCACAGTTTGATCATCTGTGCTGCTGAGTACACAGCATATGATCTGCAATAAGATCACCTTTACAGGTATATAATTTAATGATGCTGTTTTTTAGGAGAAAATGATTAAGGCTTTTTTTGCATTGATCAATAGTATTAATTCATTCATTAATGAATATTAATTAATTATTCATCAGCAATCATTATAAAAAAATATATTGTCTATTTTACAATGCATATATATAATATTGCATTTATATATCTGAAGTAATGATTATTAACGTACATTCCTTGATTAACTATTAATTATTAATAATTACAGAAAAAAAGAAAAAAATTAGCTACATTTTAAAATGTATATATTTATGTTCCTGCCCATTCCCTAACAGGAATAGGACATTATAAGCACTTCAATATTTAAATCCCTTTATTATATGATGACACTTTATAACAGTTTGGAATGCATTTACTTTTGAATACATTGATGATTAGGCCTTTACGTTTTGCATGTATGACAAGTAAAAAGGATACTTCTAATGATTCATACATGAATTGAAACAAAACATTAGATATGCTTTGTACCTAATTTTACAGATTTATCATATCTGCACCTGCCTGAAGACACAGAGTGACCTCTGCAGGATTTCAGATCATATAACATCAACTTCACAGGTATGTGATTTAATGATGAAATTCTATAGAAAACCAGGATTAAGTCTTTTTTTGCCATTGATGACAGTTATTGATTAATTAATTAATGGATTTTAGTTTATTAATTAATCAATAATTAAAACAACAACAAAAATATGAATACATACATGCTTAGTTATTTATGTTTTAATAATGACATTACACATCATAACTTGATTTATTAATTAATTCATTTCATCAATAAAACCGTTTAAAGCCAATCTATAGTTTGCTCATAGGTTTTTGCTTTGCCCTTCTTTAGGAAAACAGGATTACCTGTTTATGTTTTGCATTCATGACAGATTTACATTATTTAATTAGTATATATTAATTTAATTATTACTTCATAATTCTGTTCATGCTTATTGTCTAACAGGGATAGCACCTGATAAGCACTTAAATATTTAAATCCCTTTATTATTCTATGACCCTTTTTAATATTTTGCAATGCATTGACTTATGAATATATTGATGATTATGCCTTTGTGTTTTGCATGTATGCAAATTAAAAACGATGCTTTCAATGATTCAGGAATTTATTCAAACAAAACATAGTTACATAGTTACATAGCAATTAAGATTGAAAAAAAGACTTTCAGTCCATCAAGTTAAACCTGTTAAGATCTCCTCTGATCTGCAATATGCGGATTAGTTATTAATTAATTAGTTGTTAAATAATAATTAATAGTATAGATTTGGAGGATGAATAAAGAGTTAGTTCATCAAGTTCAACCTTTTTAGATCTCTATCTACCTTTTTATATATCTCTATCTTTTTAATATGTGGACTATTTATTATTAATTGTTTATTGATCCAGAGGAAGGCAAACAGAAAAAAATAACATTGAAACTTTGCCAATTGTCTCATAAGGGGAAAAAAAGCAAAATTCCTTCCTGACCCCAGAAACTGGCGATCAAATTTCTCCCTGGATCAATATTCCTTCGCTAGTTATCTAGGATAGCCTTGAATGCCCTATTTTTTCAAAAATATATCTAACTAGTGATGTCGCGAACCTAAAATTTTCCGTTCGCGAACCGCGAACGCGAACCTCCGCAAATGTTCGCGAACCGGCGAACATTGGCGAACCGCCATAGACTTCAATGGGCAGGCGAATTTTAAAACCCACAGGGACTCTTTCTGGCCACAATAGTGATGGGAAAGTTGTTTCAAGGGGTCTAACAACTGGACTGTGGCATGCCGGAGGGGGATCCATGGCAAAACTCCCACGGAAAATACATAGTTGATACAGAGTCTGGTTTTAAGCCATAAAGGGCATAAATTACCTAACTTTCCTAAATTGTTTGGAATAACGTGCTTTAAAACATCAGGTATGATGTTGTATCGATCAGGTAGTGTAAGGGTTACACCTTACATGACTGGGGGTCTATAGGTGACATTAGTACTGACCTTTATCTGACTGGGTGTCTATAGAGGGACATTAGTAATGACCTTTATCTGACTGGGGGTCTATAGAGGGACATTAGTACTGACCTTTATCTGACTGGGTGTCTATAGAGGGACATTAGTAATGACCTTTATCTGACTGGGTGTCTATAGAGGGACATTAGTACTGACCTTTATCTGACTGGGTGTCTATAGAGGGACATTAGTAATGACCTTTATCTGACTGGGTGTCTATAGGTGATATTAGTACTGACCTTTATCTGACTGGGTGTCTATAGAGGGACATTAGTACTGACCTTTAGCTGACTGGGTGTCTATAGAGGGACATTAGTACTGACCTTTATATGACTGGGGGTCTATAGGTGACATTAGTACTGACCTTTATATGACTGGGGGTCTATAGGTGACATTAGTACTGACCTTTATCTGACTGGGGGTCTATAGAGGGACATTAGTACTGACCTTTATCTGTCTGGGGGTCTATAGGTGACATTAGTCCTGACCTCCTGCTGCAGTATTATTACTCCCAGTACTCCCAGGCTTGCTACTATTAGATATAATAACCTCAGTTTCATTTCCTTATCTGTTGGTAACATCAAAATATGATTATTAAATATTTCATATTTGTTTGTTTTTTTCTCCCAAAGTGAACCCCTTTGTGTGTGTCCCACAGATGTGGCGTTTCCGCTCTGCGTATGTTGGATTTGCACCGCTCAAAAAGTATGAAAAGAGATCCCCCCCCCTTGAAGCCCATTAATGACATCATCAGTAAATTGTATGTAACAGATTCCAGTGTTTAGGGTTTATGACCCAATACTGCGATCATATCACTTATGACAAAAATCCGTATTTGTCGTATTATTCAGACGCGCGTGCATCTTTGTGTTACATTTCCTGATACTTTTATTATCTTGATCTTTATATATTTACTAGCGACTTGCCCATCAAAAAATGGCGGCAATAAGATTGTAAGGCAGGTAATGGTTTGGACGAGACATTCATTTTGTTGGCGGTCGGAGATCCTTCGGCGCTCATTGCGAGGCTGTTGGTTGCATTTTTTTTCTGATAGGCGCTTTTGCTGTTATTCTTTGGTCGGCGGTGATGTGTTTTTTGCGCTTATTGCAAGGCTTTGTATGCTATGAGCAGCGTTGGTGCTCGTTGTGAGGCGGGCAGTGAATGGCTTTTATGTTTAATGTGATAATGTTTTTTTTGTGTATATGTATTTTTGTATGCTAATGAAATAATTACTAAATGAATATACTTTACCTATTTGTAAGTAATATATGCAGGAAGCATTGTGCTAAAGAGCTGACAATCTGTTTTCATGTTCCTGCAGCATACAATGTAGGTTTTCAGTGCTGTGGAGCTGCTGTGTAAGTGTCAGCAATGTGTGCAGTGTGTAGTGTAAATAGGCTGCGTGCGCGAGGGGAAGCCGTTAGGGTAGCTGGGTACTTCTGCATTGTGTAAGTTAGTGTTGTAAAATGGCGGGGAATGTGTATGTGGTACGCGGGTGTGGATGATTTAGCGTCCTTGTTAATAGTGTATCTTTACCTCGTACGGCTTTTTAGGAAAACCCGTATGTGTTTTGCGTGTTTATGGTCCTGTAGCCTCATTTTCTTTTTTTCAAGGGCCATTTTTTCTCTCACTTAGGTGATTTTCGGGTGTCTAAACTCATGAATTTGGACTTAAATGGAGGTGTAACTTCACTTGCAGAGGTCCTCGGTGTCCACCTTGCTGTGGGTAAGCTTTTTATGTGTTTGTTGTGTGTATTTATTGTGTTTTTAATGTTTTTAAGTGCGTGCGGTTCGGGCGTTAAGGTCGTATTTTTGTGAGCTTGTAATGTTTTTTTTTCTAAGTCCCGTATTTTTGGATGGTAAGTCCGTAAATTTGATGGTGTAAGTCCCGCCTGCGGCTCATTGCAGCCGACGTGGGAGTCTTCGGCGCTCCTTGCCAGCAACTCTGGCCCTCGCTTCGCAAGCCCGCAGCGTTAGCAACAACCCGCCTGCTCACAACTATATATGTGATATCTTTAACGTCTTCCCCAGTTGGCACTTGTAAATCGGCTAAGCGACAAAAAAAATGGCGTCCGGAAAAAATTTAAACGAGGCTACACGACCCCAAACCGCGTAAAACATCGCCAGCCATGTACGACTTTTACCTAGGAACAGACGAGGTACAAAATACACTATTATAAATAATGGAAACTGCTGGCGAGCCGCATAACACATACACAATCGCCGCCATTTTACAACACTAACTTGCAACTAATAACATTACAAATCTAAAATGGCGCGTTACACGACTATACAAGCGGTTTCCCCTCGTGCACTGCGCACATTGCTGACACTTACACCTCGGGTCACCAACAGTCCAAATGTACACTGTAAGCTGCAGGAAAATCAAAACTGATTGTTAGCTCTTCAGGTTATTGATCACTGGATATATTAATTACAAATAGGTAAAGTATTTTAGTAATTAATTAATTCATTATTATTAAAAAAATATATAAAAAAAATACGCTTAATAGCATATTTTACACTGCGGTTACTTTACATACATTAACGCTTCGCACTTCCTAATACATTTGTTCATTCACAATAGTTATTATCGTGCATAGTCATTTAATAAGTATTAATTAGTAATGGAAAATAAAAATGCAGACTTTACACTACACTAAAATGTTTTACTTTTTACTCTGCAGTTATATATCTGGATTACTGCTCATTGGCTGCCAGCGATAGCACTCTCAAAGCAGTTACAAATCTAAATCACTTTATTATGCTATGAGACCTGAATAATTTTTTTAATTTACACTGCACAAAAAAAATTATATATTTAACACTGTACTTATATATCTGTCTTTGCGATGAGCGACGAAGATTGATCGTTGCAAAGCACGAAACATGAAGGACACACGGGAAGAGACTCACAATGAGCGCCGAAGGTCCTCAGAGTTCAAAAAGCATCACATTGTGTGGCAAACAGCATTGCCATGGCTTCAAACTTTATTGCCAAATCATTTGTGCCAGGCAAGTCGCTAGTGATATAATATAACATAATGCAATACAATATTAGACAGTACACATGGGTGTTGGAACTGGGGGGGGGGGGTAAGGGGTAACCCCCCCCCCCAGATTTCTTACCGTATGTATGTATGCGTATAGAAGCTAACAGGGGAGGAGAGAGGGGGAGGAAACACAGGTGAGAGGGAGAGGAAGACACAGGAGAGGGGAGAGGGGGAGAAAGACACAGTGGAGAGGGGGAGGAAGACACAGGGCAGAGGGGGGAAGAGAAAAAAGGTAAGGGAGAGGTGAGGGGAAGAGACACATAGGAGGGGGGAGAGACACAGGAGAGAGTGGGGGGTAGAGACACAGGGGAGAGGGGGGAAGAGACTAATGGGAGGGAGTGGTGAGGAGACTCCGGGGAGAGAAAAGGGGGTAAAGACACAGAGGAGGGGGGAAGAAACACAGGGGAAGGGAGAGGGGGTAGAGACACAGGGGAGAGGGGGTAGAGACACAGGGGAGAAGGGGGAAGAGACACAGATGAGGGGGGAGAGACACAGGGGAGAGGGAAGGGGCGAAAGACACAGGGGAGGGGGGAAAGAAACACGGGAAGGGAGAGGGGGGTAGAGACACAGGGGAGGGGGGAGTGACACAGGGAAGAGGGAAGGGGGAAAAGACACAGGAGAGGGAGGAAAGAAACACTGGGGAAGGGAGAGGGAGTAGAGACACAGGCAAGGGTGGGAGAGACACAGGGGAGAGGGGGGGAGAGAGACACATGGGAGGGAGTGGGGGGGAGACACAGGGGAGAGGGGGGGAGAGAGACACATGGGAGGGATTGGGGGGGGAGACACAGGGGAGGTCTTCTGCTTTATTATTATTCTTATTATTATTACTATATAATGTGTAATATGGACCACTTTGGCAATGAGCGCCGCAGGCGCTCATTGCAGGCGAGCCTCGCATAGCGAGGCGAGCCGTTAATACGGACCACTTTGGCAATGAGCGCCGCAGGCGCTCATTGCAGGCGAGCCTCGCATAGCGAGGCGAGCCGTTAATACGGACCACTTTGGCAATGAGCGCCGTAGGCCTCTATATATCATTCCTGGCTTATTCAGATATATGGAGGATGAATCCGTGGACGTACCTGAATCCCACAAGAGAGTGGTCGCCATGTTCATGTGGTGTTTATTATGACACTAGCGACTTGCCCGTCAAAAAATGACGGCAATGTTATTGTAACTGAGCTAATGTTGTTTTGTGTGTAATAGTAAACATGCAATACATTAATAAATGAATAGACTTTACTTATTTGGAAGCATTGTGTTGAAGAGCTGTGAACCTTGTTTGCACACAGACCTACAGCACCAAGCACACTGACAGTACACACAGACCTACAGCACCAAGTACACTGATAGTACACACAGACCTAAAGCACCAAGCACACTGACAGTACACACAGATTAACAGCACCAAGTACACTGGCAGTGCACACAGACCCATAGCACCAAGTACACTGGCAGTGCACACAGAACTACAGCACTAAGCTCACTGACAGTACACACAGACCTACAGCACCAAGTACACTGACAGTACACTTAGACATATAGCACCAAGCACACTGACAGTACACACAGACCTAGAGCACCAAGCACACTGGCAGTGCACACAGACCCATAGCACCAAGTACACTGTCAGTGCACACAGAACTACAGCACCAAGAACACTGACAGTACACACAGACCCATAGCACCAAGTACACTGGCAGTGCACACAGACCTATAGCACCAAGCACACTGACAGTACACACAGACCTACAGCACCAAGTACACTGACAGTACACACAGACCTAAAGCACCAAGCACACTGGCAGTGCACACAGACCCATAGCACCAAGTACACTGGCAGTGCACACAGAACTACAGCACCAAGTACACTGACAGTACACACAGACCCATAGCACCAAGTACACTGGCAGTGCACACAGACCTACAGCATCAAGCACACTGACAGTACACACAGACCTACAGCACCAAGCACACTGACAGTACACATAGACATATAGCACCAAGCTCACTGACAGTACACACAGACCTACAGCATCAAGCACACTGACAGTACACACAGACCTACAGCACCAAGTACACTGACAGTACACACAGACCCATAGCACCAAGTACACTGACAGTGCACACAGACCTACAGAACCAAGCACACTGACAGTACACACAGACCCATAGCACCAAGTACACTGGCAGTGCACACAGACCTACAGCATCAAGCACACTGACAGTACACACAGACTCACAGCACCAAGCACACTGACAGTACACACAGGCGCTCATTTCAGGCGAGCCTCGCATAGCGAGGCGAGCCGTTAATACGGACCACTTTTTTATGGAGCAAACTGCTCCATATGTATATTAATAACTATACAACTTTCCAAACATACACATCTCATTGCAATACGCTAGTAATAATAATAATGCACAAGAGTCCTTCAGCACTGCACTGGACACTGAATAAACTTGCCTAGCTATGGTTTTCCCTATTGAATTAGTATCACCTACACTGTCCATCCTCTCAGTAAGACTGCAAGGTACTTATGATTCCAAAATGGCTGCTGTCCATGAGGTAGAAGGGTGTAGAAGGGAGTGTATGCTGCTGATTGGCTGGAATGGGTCTGCTGACTGTGACATGCAGGGTCAAAGTTTGCTCAATGATAAAGTATTGGGGGCGGGTCGAATCTCGCATATGTTCGCAGTTCGCCGCAAACGCGAACATGCTATGTTCGCTGAAAAAAGTCAGCCGGCGAACTATTCGCGACATCTCTATATCTAACCCCTTTGTGAAGTTGTCTATCGAATTCGCTGTTAACACCTCCTTTGGTAGAGAATTCCACAGTTTAACCACCCTAACTGTGAAGAACCCTTTTCTTTCTTTAAGGTGAAATCTTTTTTCCTCTAACCTCAAAGGATGTCCTCTTGTCAGTTGAAAATCTCTTGCTACAAAAAGTTCACTTGACAAAGCCTTATATTGACCCTGGATGTATTCAAATAAGGTAATCATATCCCCTCTTAGACGCCTTTTTTCTAGCGAAAATAAGTTTAGTTTGGTTAGTCTTTCTTCATAACTTAGCCCCTCCATTCCCCTTATTTGTTTTGTAGCCCTTCTCTGTACTTTTTCCAGCTCTAAAATGTCCTTTTTATGAAGTGATGCCCAAAATTGTACTCCATATTCCAAATGATGGCGTACTAGGGATTTGTATAGTGGTAGAATTACCGTATTTATCGGCATATAACACGCACCGGCGTATAACACGCACCTCATTTTAAGAAAATACATTTCAAATAAAGAACTTTGAAGCAAAATCCTCAACCTCAACCTCCCTCCTCATCCTCAACCCCCTCCTCAACCTCCCTCCTCATCCTCCCTCCTCAACCCCCCATCCTCAACCCCCTCCTCAAACCCCCTCCTCAACCCCCCCAAACTCATCCTCCTTCCTCAACCCCCCTCCTCAACCTCAACCCCCTCCTCAACCTCCCTCCTCATCCTCAACCCCCCTCCTAATCCTCAACCCCCCTCCTCAACCTCCCTCCTCAAACCCCCTCCCAAACCCCCTCCTCAACCCCCATCCTCAAACCCCCTCAACCCCCCATCGTCAACCCCCTCCTCAATCTCCCTATCCTCAACCCCTCTCCTCAACCTCAACCCCCCTCCTCAACCTCCCTCCTCATTCTAAACTTTCCTCCGCATTCTAACCCCCCCTCCTCATTCACCGGCACCCGGTATATTCTAATGACGTGGCGCGCATGTGACGTCACATGCGTGCCGGGTCAAGGAGCGGAGCGGAGGCCGGAGAAGAAGCAGGTAAGTGAGGGGGAGGTATTTAGGGGGGTTTAGGTTGAGGAGGGGGGTTTAGGTTGAGGAGGAGGTGGGTTTAGGTTGAGGAGGGAGGTTGAGGATGAGAAGAGGGGAGGGAATATCGGATAACATAGAAAAAGTGTGTGTTATACGCCGATAAATACGGTATATTTGCTCCCCTTGCTTCTATACCCTTCTTAATATATGCTAATATTTGACTTGCCTTTGCAGCTGCTGCTTGGCATTGAGCACTGCTACCTAGGTGGTTGTCCACTAGTACTCCCAAATCCCTTTCAATATCTGATACCCCTAGATTTGCTCCATTAAGATTATAAATTGCATGGCTATTTTTCCTTCCCAAATGCATAACCTTGCATTTATTTGTATTAAATCTCATCTGCCATTTAGCCGCCCATTTCTCTAATTTATGTAAATCCCTTTGTAGGGAAAGTACATCATTATCTGATTTTATTACCTTGCACAACTTAGTGTCATCAGCAAAAATGGAGACACTACTTTCGAGTCCTACTTCTATGTCATTAATAAATATGTTAAAAAGGAGAGGACCTAATACTGAACCTTGAGGAACCCCACTTATCAAATTAGACCAATCGGAGTATGTTCCATTTACAACAACCCTTTGCTTCCTGTCTTTTAGCCAGCTCTTGATCCATGAGCAGATATTTACTGCAATTCCTGTATCCCTTAGTTTGCTCACTAGTCTTCCATGTGGCACTGTATAAAATGCCTTTGAAAAATCTAAAATGACTACATCCACTGAGTTGCCCTGATCCAAGTTCCTACTAACTCCTCATAGAAACTAATTAGATTGGTCTGACACGACCTATCCTTCATAAATCCGTGTTGACTGCTACCTATGATCTTGTTCAAATAGACATATTCTTGTATTCTGTCCCTTATTAACCCTTCTAAAAGCTTCCCAACTACAGATGTGAGGCTCACTGGTCTATAATTCCCGGGTTTTGCTCTTGATCCCTTCTTAAATATAGGTATCACCTCTGCTTTTCTCCAGTCATCCGGTAGAGACCCTGTAGTGAGTGAGTCCTGAAAGATTAGATATAATGGTTTGGCTATTATAGAACCCAGCTCCCTCAGTACCCTTGGATGTATTCCATCAGGACCTGGGGCTTTATTAGCATTTATTTTCTCCAATCTCTTTTGGATTTCTTCCTGCGTTAAACAATTATTTAGTGATGGTAGTGTAGCTCCATTATGTTGCGGTGTCCCAACCACTGGTACCTCCCTTGTGTATACCGACGAAAATAACCTATTTTGCTCATCTGCCTTTTCCTGGTCACTAATTATCAGATGGCCTGTGTAACATTGTAATGTCCCTATAGCTTCCTTCCTCAACTTCTTCCCATTAATATATTTAAAAAATATTTTAGGATTAGTCTTACTTTCCATTGCAACTGACTTCTCATTTTCTATTTTAGCCAGTCTAATAGCCCTTTTGCAAGCCTTGTTAATTTCCTTATAGTCACATAAAGCTGCCTCTGTTCCCTCCTCCTTGTATAATTTAAATGCATGTTTTTTTTCCCTCATCATGATCTTTAAGTAATTGTTAAGCCACATGGGATATGATTTACTCCTATTCATTTTATTTCCACATGGCACATGCCGATGAGTATATTTATTTAGTAAGGTTTTGAATGTTGTCCATTTATTTTCAGTATTTTTCCCTGTAAGTTCTTTGTCCCAGTCTATATGTAGTATTGCTGCCCGTAGCCCATTAAAGTTAGCCCTTTTAAAATTTTGAATTTTTGTTGGCCCCTTACAACTCTGTTTTTTGTATTCAATCTCAAATGATACTTTGTTGTGATTACTGTTCCCTGAGGGTTCCCCTATTTTAACATTTGATATTATATCAATATTACTTGTGATGACTAAATCCAAGATGGCCCCATTTCTAGTAGGTTCTTGTATTACCTGGGCCAGATAATGATCCCCGAGTGTACTCAAGAACCCGCTCCCTTCAGCTGAGCTGCTGGTCTCATTTATCCAGTTTATTTCAGGGTAATTAAAGTCTCCCATTATTAGAACTTGCCCATGCTTAGCTGCATTTCCAACCTGTAACAATAATTGTATTTCCTCACTTTCAGCTATATTTATGGGTTTATAGCATACTCTCACCAATATGTGTTTAGAATTAGCTCCTCCACTATTTAGTTTAACCCACAAAGATTCAATGATGCTGTTAGTGCCAGCATACATATCTTCTCTGACTATAGGCTTAAATTCAGGCTTAACATACAGACAGATCCCTCCTCCTCTTTTACCATTTCCCCTATCTTTCCTAAATAGGTTATAACCATCCAGATTAACAGTCCAGTCACAAGATTCATCCCACCATGTTTCAGTAATGCCTAATAAGCCCCATTTTTCTTGTACCGCTAATATTTCCATTTTCCCACGCAAACTTCTTGCGTTAGCAAGCATACACTTTATGTTGCTATGGCTCTGCTGTTGTGAAGTGCTTGCCATTGTATTTGAGGCCCCTATTAATACCTCCCTACTGTCTATTGTAACCCTCCCCCTTCTCCTCTCCCATGGGTAACTAATTCATCCCTTTCCCTCTCTACCGTATTTATACCAATACTTCTATATAGTCCCTCCCCCCCACCTACAAGTTATACATTATTTGACAGATTCCTCATTTCTGCACCTGCTTCAAGAAAGACAGTGACCTCTGCACAATTTAAGCTGATATAACATCAACTTGACAGGTATATGATTTAGTGATGACATTCTTTAGAAAAATAGGATTAAGTATTTTTTAGTCCATTGATGACACCTATTGATTAATTAATTTAAGTCATTTATTTTAATAATTAATCAATAATTAAGAGTAAAAAAAATACATTATGAATACATATATGCTTAGCCATTGATGTTTTCAGGAGTTACAATTTCACATCGTAACTTGATTTATTGATTAATTAATTTAATCAAAAAATAAAAAATCAGTTTCACGACAATCTATAATTCTCATAGCTATTTCTGTTTGCCTTTCTTTAGGAAAACATGATTACCTGTTTATATTTTGCAGTCATGACAGTTTTACATTCTTTTATTAATGTGTATTCTTTTATTAATTAGTTCATAATTCTGTTATTGCTCATTGTCTAACACGGATAGGACCTTATAAGCACTTAAATATTTAAATACCTTTATTATACTAGGGCACTTTTTACGATTTTAGAATGCATTTACTTATGCATATATTGATAATTAGGATTTATGTTGGCATGTATGCCAATTAAAAAGGCTACTTTCAATGATTCATAAATTTATTCAAACAAAACATTATAAATCCTTTTTATGTCATTTTACAGATTCATCATCTCTGCACCTGCCTGAAGACACAGAGTGACCTCTGCGGGATTTCAGCTGACATAACATCAAATTGACAGGTATATAATTGAATGATGACATTCTTTAGAAAAACAGGATTGTCTTTTTTTTTCACCATTGATGACAGTTAGTGATTAATTAATTTATGTAATTCCTTTTATTAATTAATCAACAATTAAAAAAAAAACACTATGAATACATATATGCTTAGCCATTTATGTTTACATGAATGAGAATTACACCTCAGAACTTGATTTATTGATTATTTAATTTAATAAAAAGATTACAAAGTTTTTTCATGCCAATCTACAGTTTGCTCATAGCTCTTTTGGTTTGCCCTTCTTTAGGAAGACATGATTACCTGTTTTATAGTTTGCAGTCATGACAGTTTCAGATTATTTCATTAATGGATATTAATTTATTAATTACTTCATAATTCAGTATATAAAAAAAAAAAAATATATATATATATATATATATATATATATATATATATATATATATATAGATAAATAAATAGTACATCTGTGTTTACATTTGAATGTCTAAAACAAGTTTAAAAACCTGCTTCTAGATCAGAATTCCATTGTGGACCTTATGAGCAGGTATTTTACTACAACAATCATTTATAATATGGTGGACAAAAGAGCGATAGAAGCCCTCCACCATACGTTATATGTTAAAATTAATATATATGCTTGGCTCTTTAGCTTTTAAGGTATGCAAAATAAAAATAAACCATTGATTTAATTCATTTACTTTGATATTCATTACAGGTAAAAAAAATATGTACAATAAAAAAAAATAATCTTACACCTGTATTTACAATTACAGATTACAATGGCGGACAATGCAGAAGATAAGAAAGAACATAAAAGAAGAATGGCAAGGGAACGGAAGCAGAGGTGCAGAGATGCACAGACCCCTGAGACTTCACAACGCTTAAGAGAAGAAGATCGACAGAGACTTCTAAATAAAAGAAAAATGACTAAAAAAGCACAGACTGAGTCTTCAAAGAAAAGAAAAAGTAAACAAAAAATGTCTGTTAAACATTCTCTAATGACCCAATATTGCCTCCTGACACCAATGTTCATAGAGATGACACCAATGTAGATATAGAAAGTTGTACTGTGATCTATGTTGAGGAAGCTCACGATAGTCCTTTCTTGAAAGCACTAACAGTAGACACTCATTATTGTGGATTAATGAATGTAGTTTGTCAGTTTTGTGGGGCCTATCATTTTCTGAAAGAAAGACCAACTGATGGAGAGTTTATTAGTTGCTGTCAGAAAGGAAAGGTAAGACTTTCAGAAAGACACACATTTCCAGAATATTTAAAAAGTATAATGAGTGATTCAAAATTTCCAAATGATACCAATTTTAAGAAAAACACTAGGTCTTATTACAGTGCAATTTCATTTGCTTCAATGGATGCAACATTAGCAGAAAATGTCCCATGAAATGGTCAATACTGTTTTAATGTACAAGGACAAATTTACCACCAGACTTTACATTTACACCCAGAATCAGGAGAACAAAGGTAATTTGAACAGCCCTATGTCCTTGATACAATGGAAGCTGTTGAACAACGAATGATGCTTCCTGAAAATAAATAATGCTTACTTATAGTCTTTAAACAGTTCAATAACATTATGGCCAACAACCCATATAGTCAAGCATACAAAAAATTAGCAGAGGTTGAAAAAGAGCAACAGGCATATGCGCAAATAAATCAATTGCTAATGCCAAGAGTAAATGTGGTTCTCAAAAGAGATCGCCATACTGATCAAAGACGGTATAATTTACCAACAGCAATTGAGGTTGCCATGGTATTTAAAAATGATGATGGAGAACCACCATTTGAGCGGGATATTAGAATATATCCATGCAATCAAGAGCAACTGTAATGATATAGAAATCACAAAGTTGTGGAGACCAGTAGCCAAGGTCAGCAATAATCCAGTTCCGCAAACTTGTAGGTGAAAACAGGAACAAGGTTTATTGAAGTGATCAGGAACAACACAATAAGCTAGCAAGGATCAATAGACAGGAAGTGCCTTATATAGGCCAAGGACCAGACACCTGACCAGACACAGCTGAAGAGACTTAGGTACTGGTACTATTGCTAGCAGAGTCAAGCTTATAAGGTCTCAATGGAATTCACAAAGGTAAGCTGGCGCAGTGGTAGGGAAGAGGTATAGCAGCCTGGGGACCAGGGTTCAAAACCCAGCAGAGTCAATTCCTCACAGCAACCTTTTATAAACATAAATATTTTAAGTAGTAATTTGGATCCAATGACATATCCCATTTTCATTCCAAATGGTGAACCAGGATGGCCACAAAAATTACAGTTGCAAAGTTATCCCAATAGTAAAGTTAATGTTAAAAACAATATTTCTTTGCTGGAATATAAAGTGGCACAAACTGCTGTTCGGAATCATTTTTATCCTATTTTATATGGGGGCAAACTCACACAACAATTGATTATTGATTCCTATCTACAAGTCAAAGCAAATAATCTAAATTTTCTCAAATTTCAACAAAACAAGCTTTGAGTAGAACAATATTGTGGATTGATGGATTATGTCACTGAATTGGCTGCAAACAGAGACATTCCTGCTAGAAGAGCAATGATGTTGCAATCCTCTTTCCAAGGATCTCCTCACAATATGAGAGAAAGATACAATGATGCCATGGCTATTGTCACTAAATTTGGCAAACCAGATTTATTCATTACATTCACATGTAATCCACAATGACCAGAGACCAAAGAAAATTTACAGCTTGGCCAAAATACTTCTGACCGACCAGATTTGGTGGCAAGAGTATTCAAAATAAAACTACTGTAAATTCATTATTTCATGATATAACTAAAGCACACTTACTTGGGAAATGTGTGGCTTTTGTTTATACCATTGAATTAAAAAAAAGAGGCCTGCCACATGCACATATACTTTTAATCTTGCAAGAAAAAGATAAATTGAATACGGCAGACAGAGTGGATTCAGTAAATCAATTTGTTTGCTTCACTGCAGGGAATGAAAGAAATGCTTCAGCACAAAGTGAACATAGAGCAACAACACTTACTGCTTGGTTTCAATTAAATTGTCAGGACACTGAGGCCAGACAATTTTTATACATTGGCATTCCAAATCACTATGTATTCGTAAATGGTGAATGGCTACAACGAAAAAAACTATAATAATTAAATTATCCCCCAAACCGTTAGTCCACGAGATATTGAACTTTTCAGTTTAAGAATACTTCTTTTACATGTTCCCGGTGCACAAAGTTATGAACATTTACGCATAGTCAATGACATAGTTTATGATACTTTCCAACTAGCTGCAAGACATCAAAACTTCCTGGCAGATGATACAGAATGGGAAAGATGTCTCAAAGAAGCAGCACTATGTCAAATGCCAAAGCAAATGAGAGAACAATTTGCTTTCATTTGCATCTTTTGCAATGTACCTGATTCTGAAGCATTAACTTTATGGGAAACATTTAAATTACATATGTGTGAAGATTTCTTGAAACGTTACAATAAGACCATTGCTCTATTGAAAGCATTAATGGAAATTCAGGAAATCTTTCTTTGTCATGGATTAAATTGTGCCAATTTTAATCTGCCTGATCCAGGAATTATAGATGAAATTAACTTTGATGAGTATGACACTGAGATTGAATACCAAAAAACACAATTATTATTATTATCTTTATTTATATTGCGCCAACATATTCCGTAGCGCTGTACAGGTGGTTAGTACATGGCAAAAAACAAACTTAACACCTTAAAGAATGGAGGGCCCTGTTTTTGAGCATATAATCAAATGTACATAGTGCTTGTTTCCAAAACACAAGAACAAATTGGAACTTTAAATGCATTACAATTGGAAGCATTTAACGCCATCACAAATGCAATAGATGATGACATGCTCAAAGAGCATTATTTCTATCTGGATGGCCCTGGTGGATCAGGAAAAACGTATCTATATAATTTGTTGATGAGTTGCATTCGAGCACAGGGTCAAATAGCACTGCCATTTGCAACCACTGGAATTGCGGCACTTTTGTTAGATGGTGGTAGAACTGTGCATAGTGGAATTAAACTACTAGTTCCCATTCTAAAAACATCAGTGTCGGATATTCAAATTAATTCATTACAAGCAAAAAAATGTCACAAGAGTAACTTTATTATAATAGATGAGGCAACTGTGATGTCATGTCATGCCCTGCAATGTATTGATTGATTATTAAAAGAAGTTATGGGTAATGATTTGCCTTTTGGTGGAAAGGTGATGTTGTTAGGAGGAGATTTTAGGCAAGCATTACCTGTGGTCTCACATGGCAAAAGGAGTGACATTGTTGAAACGTGTATAAAGAGAAGTAAGCTGTGGAAAATATTTACACACCTTAAATTTGAAATAAATGTAAGATCTGAAGGCCAAAATCAATTTAATGATTGGCTAATTCAGATTGGAGAAGGAAAACAGGCAATAATAACTAATTTACCTGATGATAAAGTTGAAATTCCATCAGAAATGATTTCCAAAGAATCACTAATATCAACAATCTTCCTCAATACCATCAATAACGAGGATTACTGAGACATTGCAAGCAAAGTCATATTGACATAAAAAAATATAGATGCCTTGAGTCTAAATAACGAAATTTTTAAATTAATCAATGCACCCCAAAAAAACTATTACAGTGCAGATTCCAAAGATAGTGAAGCTAACTTTACTATGGAATTTATTAATTCTTTAACTCCCTCTGGAATGCCACCACATATTTTGCAACTTAAAAAAGGGGCAATTGTCATGCTACTGAGAAATATGAATCCCAAAAAAAGGACTTTGTAATGGGACTAGATTAATTGTGAAGGATTTAAAGGATCATTGTATACATGCAGAAATTATTAATGGTACCCTTAAAGCGATCCAGTTCTTATACCAAGAATTGATTTGGCTCCAAGTGAGAGTGGTTTGCCTTTTATCCTTCAAAGGAGACAATTTCCATTATCCTGGCATTTGCCATGACCATCAATAAATCCCAAGGACAAACTTTTAAGTCTGTGGGTATTTTTTTGAAGGAACCTGTCTTTGCACATGGACAACTCTATGTTGCTTTTTCAAGATGCAATAATCCAGAGGAAATGAAAGTTCATATTGAAGAAAACCCAAGTCAGGGTGATTTATTGGAGGATGGACGCATTTTTTTAATTTATAATTTTTTATTATTTGGTCATAAAACAAACAACATACATTTTCCCAACAGATACAATCACATAAACATAACATAGGGAACCGAAGCAGAAAGAGATATATCCATAGACATAATGGACAATATGTTTGATTCTAAAAAAATGACATATTAAAGTTTTTTCATCTATCTCTGGACTAAATCAACAGCATTTATAAATCTATCAACCACCAATGAACAACCACTTCAATTATTTCCGCTGGTGTATGTGGATATTTTTTCATCTCACTTCCATATTCCCCATTTAATATTTATCCATGTATTGCTCCCAGATAGCCCAATTAAGGGTATTTATTTTCCTAAACGGTTCATTAATATTTTCTTTCATCAGATCTTTATTGCAATTAATTTTATTAACCACTTCTTTCCAAGTAGGAATTTCAAATTTATTCCAATATTTAACTACCATCGCTTTAATGATCAACAATATATGAGATATCAATAATTTATTTCTAGGAAAAATTTCATCTAACCCTATATGGAATAATATTAATTCCGGGGAACATGGACATCTTGTCCCAGTGATTATGGTCAAATATCCACAACATTCTTCCCAAAAATTTCTTATCTTGTCACATTCCCACCACATATGTTGTGCATTGCCTTCTTTGCCACATCCTTTCCAGCATAATGATGATTTTTGGGAATCAATCTTTTTCATGATCGCTGGAACTATATACCACTTTTGTGTTAATTTAAAATACAGCTCTCTATACATAGTATTAATAGAAGATTTCTTTATTAACCTTAAGGCCCTTAGCCATTCTTGCTTATTGTAATCTATATTAAGATTGTGTTCCCAATCTTTTATACTCTTGGTTTTCCTAAATTTCATATGTTTTGTCCTACTTTTGCTAATCTTTGATACCATATGAACCACCTGACCTTTAATCAAGAATGCTTCTAAATCATACATTTTATCCATTTTATCATATATAAATCCCTTTTGTTTCATTTTTTCTATCAGTATACCATATTTCATCCATGAAAAAGATTTTAGGGCTCCTTTCTCCTGAAGTTCCTCTTGCTTTATTAAACATCCTGCTGGGTATAAATCAGCTATATAAAGAATTGATGCTTTCTTCAATAGATTCACTTCTATATTAAATGATTCATCTCTTAATATGTCTATGGGTGTAGAAGCGGGAGGTATATGAATTAACTCTGATCTAATTTTGCTTTTCCCCCAGAATTTTATTATTGATCTAATACCTTCTGGTAGTTTATCGCAAATTACTTCTTTTCCATTAAATTTCCCCAGCAATGTTCTTACTGGAGTAACTCCAAAGAGATCTTCCTCAATGGTTTTCCATCCTATTATCCTATGTTGTATGTTCATATTAATTATGTGTGATATTGCTATATTTTCACAAATCTCTTTCATATCCGGAGATCCCATACCTCCCAGATCAAACTTTCTATTTGTTATTATTTTTTTAACTCTCACTTTTTTGCCTGCATATATAAATGTGTCTATTGTTTGCTGAATAGATTTAATAATGTATTCCGGAACTTTTTCCGGGACACATCTAAGTAAGTATGTAATTTTGGGGACGATGCTCATATTAACTATAGCTATTCTAGCCGACCATGAGAATCTTATTGTATTCCAATCATACAGTAATATTCTAATCTGTTTTAATATTTCTGTTATATTTTCTACTATAATTTTATTATTCTGAAAGCTACATTTTATGCCTAAGTGAGTAACATACTTAGTATTCCAATTAAATGTATATAATTGTTTTAATTTGTTTAGTGAATCTAACTCTATGTAGTTATGAATAATATCTGATTTCAGAGAATTTATTTTAAAGTAAGATAGTCTACCAAAATCTGTTAACAAAAATTGTAGATTAGCACATGAATCTATTGGGTCTGTTAGTGTTAGCATGATATCGTCCGCAATTAACATTATTTTATAATCATTATTACCTATTTTTATACCTTTGATGTTTTCAGCTTTCCTTATTAATGAGGCTAATGGTTCCATAAATAACAGAAACAACAATGGGGAAAGGGGACAACCCTGTCGTGTACCATTACTAATCACAAACTTCTCTGTTTCGAAGTTTGTGCCAGTAATGTATGCTGTTGTATCCTTATAAATAGCTTTAATTGTTTTGGAGGCAAAGTTAATAAACCCAAACTTCTGCAGCACTGCATCCAAGAATTCCCAACTAACCCTGTCAAATGCTTTTTCTGCATCTAGTGACAGGATTAGTGTGGGGATCCTTCTTTTCCTTATGGTAAACATTAAGTCAATTAAACGTCTGGTATTGTCTGATGCCTGTCGTCCTTGAACAAAACCAGATTGATCTAAATGTATCAACTTTGGAATAATTCTATTTAATCTGTTAGCCATGATTTTTGTATATAGTTTTAGATCAATATTAATAAGTGATATGGGACGATAGCTAGTTACTTCTTCTGGGTTTTTCCACGGTTTTAGAATATTAATTATTTTAGCTTCTGATAATTCTGACGGCATTTTTCCATGATTTTTAATCTCATTAAACATGTTTTGTAAATGTTCACTAATTTCTTTTTGAAACATTTTATAATATAGATGATCAAAGCCGTCTAGACCTGGGGCTTTATTAGCTTTTGCTTTATTTATTACTTCCTCTATTTCTCCCAAAGAGATATCTTGATCTAATAATCTTTGATCTCCTTCTTGTAATTTGATAAACTTACTTTACTCAAAAATGTATTTATCTCTTCTTTACTAGGTTTTTTAAATATAGGATTACTATTTAAATTGTATAGTGAACTGTAGAACGTCGTCATAATCTCACCTATTTTGTCAGGATGAGTATATAAAGAATTATCTGGTCCTCTTAGGCTATATATTTTATTTTGATTTTTTTTGTCTTTTTAGTTTATTATCCAAATATTTACTCGTTTTATTACCCATTAAAAAATGGGATTGTTGAAATTTCCATATCAGAGAGTCTACCTGGTATTGTAGTATTTTATTTATTTGGGCTTTCTTTTTAGCAATCTGCGCTGATCTCTCCTCCGATGGATTCGCTCTGTTTTCTCTCATTTGTTTCTCCAAATCTATGTACAGTAATCTCAAGGGTTTCCCCCTTTCCCCATGTATCCTAGCCATCCGAGAAATCATTTGACCTCTTATAAATGATTTATATGCACATCAGAGCATGGAAGATGAGTCTACTGTGTTTTTATTTGTTTTAAAAAAATCCTTAGTTTCCTTTTTTAGGAATTCTAAGGTTTGTTCATTCTTATATAGGATCGGATCTATCTTCCATTTTATTTTTATTTTTACTTATCTTTTCTTCTTTTAGGTTAATATATATCATTGAGTGATCTGACCATGTAGCAGTACTTATTTCTATTTCCTTAATTAATCTTAATGTATATATATATCTGTTAGAAAGTAGTCTAATCTTGAGTAGGAATTAAAACCATTTGAGAAAAATGTATATTCCCTTTCATCAGGATGTAGTAATCTCCATGCATCCAAAAGGTCATCATTAGATGTTATTTTTTTGAAATCTTTAGATGTCTTTTTAATCTGATATTCAGATTTTTTTTTTATTTTACCTATTCTATCTTTTACCGGATCCATCAGCATATTGAAATCCCCTCCAATTATTAATTGTCCCTTTCTAATTTTTTTTTTTTTCTTTAAGTATCTTTTTAAAGTATCTAATTTGTTTTACATTGGGGAGGTATATATTGTCATATTTACTCCATTTATTGTACCACACCATATTATATATCTTCCTAAGGGATCAATTATTTTAACGTCCTCGTGGACTTTTATATTATGGCTAAAAAGGATTGATAATCCTCTGGATCTTTTATTATATGTTGAATCTATTTTAATATTGTAGTTTTTGTTGTTTACATATCTTAAGGTATCTTTACCCCAGTGAGTCTCTTGTAGTAGGAGGATATCTGCTTTATTTTTTATATAATTATTACAAGCTATTCTCGTTTTTGATGGTGAATTTAGTCCATTAACATTATGGGTTATTATTTTAACCATTATTTACGATTACTACAATTACCTTCTCCATTTGTATCTTATTGCCCTTGCTTTGTATATTTGGTCTCTTTCTAATATATCTGGTTCTACCCCGTACCTCCCCATTGTTTTACCCGTGTAATTTGCACCGTTGGGAAATTCATTAATTTGTACTCTCTTACAATCATTGGACATGTTCTTCGTTGGGCTTTATCTAAGTCCAAGTTAATTTTTTGAGCTTTTATGCCAATTTTAGGAAATGCTAGGAGTTTTAATAAACATACTGGTTTATTAGTTGGGAGGTCATGTATTCTTATTTCTCTATTATTTTCCATTCTTATTTATAGCATCTTTATATAATAGTTGTAATTTCCACTTGCTCACATTCTCCCCTCTTTTCTTCCTTTGATCTTTTGCCGGGCATCAACTCCACGGGGGGAGAGTGCAAAAAGGAAAGAGAGAGAAATAAGTCCTCTGCCCCAAAAACCGTGGCTTGTTCCCCTATAGTATATTTTGTATAATGTACCAACCTTCCCTTATATATACTAAATTTATAGATATGTTTTGTACTATATTAAACTAAAAATTAATTTATCCCAATTTTATTTAATTTCCTGATTTGCTTATCCTTCACATACTATTTCCTCTCTCCTCCTCTTTCCCCTGTCCCTCTCCCCCATGGAACTGGACCCAATCATCCTTACTTTTTCAGCATCGTCCTTTTCATATCCCCCAAAAATAAATACCTTTACATTTTTTCCTTTGGTTAATTACTACCACTTCTTTAAACAATTGAAGTGGTTTAAACTCTTATAAATTTTCTATAGAACAGTACAATATAGCAAATAAAGTGCTTAAATTTCCCCCAATATATCCGTACCAAAAAGGAGGTTTATATCATTTTCTCTAAATATTGTGAACATCTCTATCTGGGACGTTGTTGTTATCAGTAATCCAAATATTGGTATCTTCATTTCAATATTTTGATTTAGGTAGTAATGTGCACAATTACTCACTTTTTCTTTTTTCTTTCTCCTTCCTTTCCCCTTTCTTAGTCCCCCTCTTTCCTCTCCATTTTCTTTTCTTTTTCCTTCCCTTTTTCTCTTTTTCTCCCACAACAATGATATAATCCCCCTTACCTAAAAGATAACTTCCAATATAAAAGTGTAAATATATAAAAGGTGCTTATATTCCGTAAAGTGCTAGTTGTCCAATCTTCGGTTTTTACTCCTTTATGTGTTAAAAGTGCTTTGTAATCTATTTAAAAATTCTATATTTCTATAAAGGGCATACAAATAAGGTGCTTAAGTTTCCCCACTATAATATTAGTGTTCTCTTAAGAAATGTTTATATCCTTTTCTCTGTATACTATAAACATCATGACGAACATATTATATTAACAGTAATCTTAATTTTACAAGACATTATTTCAGTAATTCATTCCAAATTCTAAAATTCATATTCCTATATTTTCTACAACCTTTTTGTGCACCACTAGTAAATATCCCTTTATCTAATCTTATTTAATTAGGTTTAATACTAAAGTGCTAGTGTATTAAGGAGAAGAAAAAAAAATTACTGTTCCATAGAATATTGTTGTCTCATATTTCAATTATTTGATCTCCAATTCTGAATTCCGGTATATTCAAAATTAGCTTAATAAACGATGGTGAAATTATATAGTAACCTAATATGTAAACCGACCCAAAGGGGGATAGATTAATTAACAAAGATAAATACATCATTATACACTCCATATTTCTTAAAGAGTCTTTCTTCTCTCTTCCTTAACATCTATTTTCTTTGGACCCATTATGGGTTCTTTAAATTTAATTATGTTAAAGTTTTAGGAAGAGTGGGAGATTCCACTTCTATATTCCATTTTTGTAGCAGCAACAGTCCTTCTTTGACAGAGTCTATCTTATTCCATATGGTATCTTTCATTATATAAAGTCCTGCAGGATATTTCCATCTGTATTTGATTTCTTCTTTCCTTAAGCTTTGTGTTATTGCCATATATTCTCTTCTTTTATTCAGAGTATATATAGATAAGTCCGGAATTTTTTTTATTTTATCGTACGGAGCATCCATAGGTCTTTTTATAGAATTTGCTTTGATTATTGCATCTCTAAAAGGAAAGAATTGAAGATTAACAATAACATCTCTAGGTATATTTCTGTCCAATCCTCTAGGGAGGGAAATCCTATGGATATTTTCTATTTTAGTATCTTCTTTAGGAATTTGGGGTGTTAAGTTATTAAATAGTTCTTTAATGTATCCTGGTAGATCTTTTTCCAGTATATTTTCATTTATTCCCCTTATTCTTATATTTTTTTTTCCTTGATCTATCTTCCATAATATTTATCTTCTTGTTTAATTCTTCAATTTTATATTCCAAATTATTTGTATATTTTAGCAATGCATTATTATCCATGATTAATTTATCACATTTGATTTCGAGTTCATTGATTCTTTTGTTTGTTTCTTTAATTGAATTTGTATTTTCTGTCATCTGTTTTGTTAGTTCCGAGGTAATCTTTTCTTGGAAATCATACAGGAGGTCTTTCATTTTTAGATAAGTTAATGGTTCCTCTTGTGATTTTTCAATACCCTCAGGGGGAGATTGTGCTGCCTTCCTCGGGATTTATTAATTGTTCCAAAAAGGAGGATTCTGATTGTGTTATTTCTAGTGTGTTAACTTTTGGTTTTGGCGAAAAAAACTGATTTGTTTCTGGAACTACTGTCTTTTTCTCCTTGCTTTTTATTTTCATAGCATTTGGAGGTTTCTTATTAGCCATCTTGTTCCTTTTGGGTTATATTCCTATGGACCCTTATTTTAATCTTCTTCTCTTTTCTTTTTAATACAGTTTTTTTTACCTTTTTTTTTACTTGTCTTGTGTAAGAAGCATTGGTTATGTCACCTGTCTTAATATCTTAAATTGATACTTTCTATTTCTTCGCCCTTAGCCTCTTGCTTGTTTTCGTATGGCATATTATTTTACCTTAACCCTTTTTCCTCCGCTCCCTTTGTTTTGTCATAGTTCCGTATATATAAACTTATCTTCCTCTTTTCTGTACCCCAATTTAGCTCCCTAGCGGGTTCTATTTATTACATATCTTTAGTTTCTTTTATCTCGATCTTGTAGTCCTGCGGCATAATATGCCTCTTACAATCGCTCACCTCCGTTTTTAAACCGTATATCTGGTTTGTTACTCGGTCTCTGTCTCCCGCGGTTCTTTCTCTTAAAGGGACTCTGTCACTCCAAAATCAAGTTGATTTTTTAAATTACTCTTAAGGAGCATTAAAAACTAGTTGTGCTTTGTACTAGCCATTTGACTCTAAAGTGAGTAATTCCTTGGTTAATCAGATTTTAATATTCTGCAAATGGGCAGCGTGCAAATACGTATCAGCTGCTTTCATGTAGTAATTAGCATTACAGTGTGCTTGTCAGTCTCTGGTGGGAAAACAGTGCCCCTCTAAGGTTATCAATCTGTTAGATCTCCTTGTACACCAAGCACTCTGCACCATCAATTTGCTATAAATAAGGCTGCACAAAAGCCTGCAGGAGCTGCACTTTCAGTGATGAATATGTCAGGAGTGGTTTACTGTGGAGTAAAATGGCTCGTACAATGTAGAGAAAGTTTTTAATGCTCTTTAAGATTAAAGCAACTTTCTATTAGGCTGACATTGTCCATTTAATCTTGTACTGGGCATACAGTAATTATTTATTGTACAATGGTGACACCTTCTGGATTTTAATGTAACTGCAGCTATAAAACATGAATATTCCAGTATGTAATGACCAAAATATTTTTTTATCGTAATTTAGTATCTGCAGACTTAGACTCTGCTAATAAGACAAGTTATGTTAATATTCAAGAATCCTTCCTGCCTTACAAAACAGATAACATTTGTCTAAGGTATAAAGTACAAAGAGCTATTCAATGTATTGAAAAAAAAGATATGCATGTTAGATCATATAATGTAAAATCATATATTAAAAAGTGCTATTACCGTATTTGCCGGCGTATAAGGCGACTGGGCGTATAAGACGACCCCCGAACATTGCCACTCAAAATCCCTCCTCAACCTCAACCCCCCTCCTCATCCTCAACCTCCCCCCATACTTATCCTCCCTCTAAATACCCCCCTCTCCCTTTCCCCTCATTTACCTGCTTCTGCTCCGGCCTCCTTCTTGACCCGACGCGCATGTGACGTCACATGAGCGCCACGTCATTAGCATATACCGGGTGCGTCAGATTAAAGATCCCAAATCTCCCTTTACTCTTAGATCTTCACCAGCCCAACCTAGTTTGAAAAGGAAATTATAAGTTGTTGAGGTCCAGCTTCACACTATCTTTTATTAATTTTTAGCACAAAAAAATGATAAGGCTCAATATTTATCCCAAAACCTATCAACCACTTGAAAAAGGGACTTGCAGGTGTTTGTGGGCCCCAGCAAGCCTTATTGTACCCATCAGAAGTACCGTAACAGAAATAGTTGAAAAACTGAAAAATATGGGGGGATCCTTGGATCTCTTCTTGGAACCCACTGTCCACTTATACATTTTAGTAAGTGTAGAGTAGCTAGTGTATATTTTCGGTGCTCTGGTTATTTGGTTCAAGTGATCTATTTTGGTTAAGTGAACTTAGTGTGGGTCTTGTTAGTTAATGAGGGTCATTTTTGCAAGTACAGCTTTGACATGCCGATAAGCTAATGTATCACAAACTACTACTAATTTACATGATTGTAGGCTAACTTATCACAAACTATGAGCCGCATTCAATTGAGGCATCATAAGTTACTTAATTTAGGACTTACGTTTGTGGGCCTGCTGCGGGCCCTAGTTAAGGTGCTATTCAATTAGCCGAGCCCGCAAGTTAGGGGCCAATTGCTGAAACCATTGCCATCGGATGTAGCATTTGTGGGATTAAACTTGTGACTCCTGATGCAGAAACAGCCAATGGAAACAGCGATCGTCATCATGACCAACCTCCAAGCCCGTAACTCGTAAGTGAAGGCCGTGGGACTTTGAAATCCAACGTCCACTTTTTTCAAAGTCCTTTGGGCTTGGAGGTTGAAGCCCGTAGTACATCACATTGATTGCCGTGATCGATATAACATGGATATTCAGTATCACTTTAAAGAACAACTGTACTCATATAATAGTGTTTAAATTGTTTATTTACCCTTTAGCAATAAAATCAGTTATTAGTAAAAAATAAATAATTCAGCTTTTAAATCATACATGTGAAGGGTAGTGTAGTTTAGTATAGTGTACTTCTACCAGGATCTCTAAGCAGAACATGTGTAATAAGTGATTATTTGGAATGGCCTGTAGGAATGTAACTAAACATCAAACTCACAAAACTTGTAATATGCTTTTAAAGGACCACTGCCGTTCAGGGAAAAATTACACTTGTTTGTAATCATCAGCATCATAAAACAGGCTTAATACTAACATATCATATTTTTTAATTACAAAATATTTGCTGATATTGCATTGTTATGTGTCAAGTTAAATGTAATAATTTTGTAGTGCTTTTTGTGCTATAGTGTTACTTTAAATACATCTGGAGGACTAAGCAAGTGTTTGAAAACCACTTACGGCAGTGCCCTGATCCGTAAAGTCTTATTAGCATAGGGGTTGGATGTCAAAGTGTAAGGGAGTAACTTGTAATTTATTGTCAGTGCAAAATCAATAAAGATGTGTTCATTTTTTGTTAAAATATGATATATTTATAGACAATGTATTAGAGCTTTTGTTCCTAGGTGGTTTTGTGACGTGTTTTAACCCCATGAGTACTGGGTTGTCTATCATGAAACAGTATATATGATATTTTTTTATTGCTGATATTGCATTGTTAAGTGTCAAATAAAATGTCATCATTTTGTAGTGCGTTTTGTGCTATACTATCACTTGAAATACTTCTAGGGGACTCAACAGGGGTTTGAAAACCACTTGCGAGTTACGGCAGTGCCCTGATCCTTAAAGTCTTAGCATAGGATTTGGGTGTCAAAGTGTAAGGGAGTAACTTGTAATTTATTGTCAGTGCAAAAATCAGTGGAGATTTTTGCCTTGATTTTTGGCTTTGTCGTGCAGTTCACTCGTAGCAGTGACTCGTAGCAGTTCTCTGGTTGGTAATCACAGGAAGGAAGTTCTTTGTTTTCTTCTGGATCACCTCTTGTATGTAGACCCTTAATGATCTGGTCTGATCACACTGGGCAAACTGCCTGTAGGTCTCTGCAACTCCTCCAGGCCTGTTCTGTAGGTATGTTGCAGACTTTATTATTGCTTCTCCCCAGTACTTGTTAGGTACAGTAAGTTGGCATCTGAAAGTATGCACCTAGCCATTTCTGTGATAGTGCAGTTTATCCTTTCTGCTACGCCATTTTGTTCAGGAGTGTATGTTTTTGTTGCAAAAAGGCCGGTCACCTGAAAAAGAACTGCTCAATGTGGAAAGCTGAGCGGTGAAGGAAAGAGGCACTCAAGAGAGAAAGAGTTAAAATGGCAACAAAGGAAACAGCAGCCAGCATGGTGAAAGGTGGTAAGGAAAAGAGACACAAACCAAGTGAAGAAAACAAAGAACTTCCTTCCTGTGAGTACCAACAAGTTCATATACATATATAAACATTACTCTAAACTGCACAGCGCCATATATAGCTCAAGAGCAGAGTGTGTACATATTAGGCAGTACATGCCAACAATTTTTGCCTTGCTTTTCTACTTTGTTGTGCAGTTCATTCGTAGCAGTTCTCTCAATTTTTTAGGAATGGCACTCTGGTTACAGTAGCAGACACCCTGTCTCTTCTACCCCCCTACACCACCCATCCATTACTGCCAGCTCTAACAAAACCCCTAGCTACTGTGGACCCTTGTGCCCTTCTTCCCACTGCAGGCAATGTCCAGCAGGATAAGAAGAGGAAAGGAACTACTAAAAGCCCTGATCCAGTAAAGAAGGAAATGGAAGAGGGAAGAGCAGTCACACTAGAGACACATGAGGTAGATGAGTCTCTCTCTCTACCTTCCCCCTCTTGTCCTTCCTGCATGTTATGCAGAGGCATCGTTACAGGACACTGTGGGTTCCATTAGGGCATGCTCTGTAAACTCGCCCCCTGAAGCACAGGCAGCATGATATGTTCTCTGTTTCTTCTCTCATCACAGAGCTGTTCGGTTGTTTGGAGACTGTGGCAAGGGGTTTGCTCTGTTGAAAAGGTAGGAGAAAGTGGAGGAATTAAAGGCTTTGTATGCAGTGTGGCAGAATGAGAAGTGTTTGTTCCCCACTGTAGCTCAGTGATGGGAGGAAGAGTGACTTCAAAGGCTGCAGAATCGCTTGTGGTCCCTGCAATATCTGGAGCTGCGTGCCTGGGATGTAAGAGAGGACATGGAGGAGGCCATAGAGAGTCTGAAAAGGCACTTTGAGGAGGAATCCAGACACCTTATCTTCTGCTCCTTACCTTATCTTCTGGAGCACCTGGAGAAGGGTCAAAAATGTAACTGTTTTTCAGGAAGCCCCAATCAGTGCACACTCCTGACAACACCAGTGTATTGAGAGAAGGGAAAGATGAGATCATGAAGGTAGTCACAGACTTCTACAGTCATCTCTACTCCCTCATAGAGACGGGCAATGATGAAACCAGGTGCTGCAATCATCTTCCTCATTATAGATACCCTCCATTATATCCAAACTGCCATGTATGTGAGGCCCTTGTGTGCCTAGAGCAGGAAAAGGCATTTGACTGTGTTTTACTCCTTCATGGACAAAGTGCTGCAGAGTTTTGGTCTGGGGGAATTGTTGTATTCCTCATGTCAGCCTCATGTACAAGGATATCATCAGCACAGTGCTGATTAGTAAATGGTTAGAAGACCGACCCCCTCCCTTTCCCTTCTTTAACCTCTTCTCCTTGTTTGTTGTATAGAGCTCTTCACCAAGTACATCAGAAGGTGTCCAGAGATCACCACATCGGGTCTAGGGAGAACTAATAAAGTGTGCAGTGATGTGTGAGAAGCCGCAAAAAAGGGCAAAGGAGCAGTGCCAAAACTAGTAAAATTTAATAGTTTTGGCACTGCTCCTTTTCCCTTATTGCGGCTTCTCACACATCACTGCACACTTTATTCAGTCTCCCTGGACCCGATGTGGTGATCTCTGGACACCTTCTGATGGTATGTTCTCTTAATTGCTCCTGGTGTCTGTGATACTGATCCTATCTCCATCCTGCAAGTAACTTGTCCGAGTCACTACCACAGGAAGGTTACTGAGATTCCTGGAAGTGCTGATTCCTGATGGAGAGACACTGACTGATACAGACACCAGATATCAGGGTGCTGGTGCCGAGATTTCCAAGAACCCAAACAGTCCTTGTGGGTAGTTAAACTGTAGTCTATAGCAAGTGGCCCTGGGCAGTAATACCCCCGGATCGTCACACCACTCAATGTTCATTCCACACATGTTCAATTCACACACCTAAATGTATATGAGTGGTAAGTACCATACTGGCCTGAAAAAAAAGCCACACCCGAAAATAAGCTACACTTTTAAAATTCAGTGGGGGGGGGGGGGGGGGGTGCAATACCCGAATTTAAGCTGCTCTCTTAAAATTCAAGGGAGTGTCATGACTGATTTTGGCAGTCCCCCCTGAGCCCCCCCAAGCAACCCTGATATTTTGGACTCTGACACATTGGGTTGCTAATATCAAAAGCTATCAAAATGGACATGAGACTTATTGTAAGGACTGCAACCTGTTATGTAGTGAAGTGGGGTTGTTATATGGTGTTATGTGCACTATAGTATTGTTATTTTACCTGTAACTAACAGAGGTACACTTTTTGCAATTTATGTTAGTGTGAAAACAAGGAGTTAAATAGGCAGGAATTTGAATTTGTATATGGTCTCCTGGAATGTATGTTTGATCAGTTTGGAATGTTTGAGTGGGCACTGGGGAAGAGATGGGTTAATTCAAAGGTGCATGTGTACTGTATTTCTTTCTGAGATATCCTAACAAAAGGGATCTGATTGTGCCGGCATTTTCACCAATGGTGTCCTGATCTGAATTGAATTGCTGGGTGCTGAGATTTAACACAAAAGTCCCGACCTAGGAGGATAAAAGTGAGATGCACGTGGCTCCTCAACTTTGGGTCGCAACAGAGAGAAAAATAAAAAAATCAATTAGATTCCGGGGGAAAAAAGTGATTTTATTTTACCATATATCTATTATTTGGAAAACAATATACCTATAGGATTTTCGTTCATCACATAGGCAGGCTATCATTATTAACATCAAGAGTAAGGTAACAAGTAAACTTTTTTCTTAAGATACACATAGTGTAGTTAGGTAACACATTTTAATTAGCCTATTCACTGTTGTCATTACTGACTTCATTACCGGTACTCACTTCACCACTTTCATTGTTTTCTTCACTTCTATAGTACGTTTTCCTCGCTACCATCCAGTGCATTCAACATGCAGCATTTTTGAGAGAGGGGGGAGAGTCAAGGAGGGAAGGGATAGACAAGAGGGAGTAGAGAGAAGGGTGGAAGAGAACTCATTGCCTTACATTCTACTCTTCGAGTCCTGCCTAAGCAAAGTTCGGCCTTGGGGTCTTGATTAGGGGGGTCTGGGAGTGTTGCAGGGGGGCCAGGGGCTGTCACTTGAAGGCCCATGGTAAGTATGCCCCCAGGCCCCAAAACACACACCCCAAAAAAATCCCCAAAAATAAGGCAGCACTGGCTAGCACCCTCTCCCTCCCCACACAGAGAAGGGCCCTGGTACCTTGCACCACTGTTAGATCCACCTCAGCAAAGCAGTGCCCTATATTCTTACCATGCTGCAGTCTTTCTTTGTGTGCAACTGTGTGTGCAGATCTCCGAGATACAGTGACCAGGCATCTTCGTGAGTGGCAATGTTCATTTTGTCTTGTTACCCCTCTGGAGAGGACTTGGCTGATACAAGTGAGGCAGCTCTCTTCCCTACAACTGGACCACCCCATGATTCTACCAGGATGTGGATGTTTGTTTGGGTGCACCAGCTCCAGGCCATCGACCCTGACTTGTTGACCACAATGGTCATCTATAAACTTTTGAGAAGTAAAGATAACATTGCAGCCAAAACTGATGAACCTTGTTTGGGACAATGTTTTATCAAAAAGACTGGCAGAGGGTACTGCATGGATGTGCCAATGAGGTATTTATCTTATCACTCAGTACTTATGTACTCTTTCCTAGCACACACAGTGTTGGGGCCATTCAAGATGCTTAGCTCCTCATTTGCTGTGTTACGTATGCCCTTTGGTTTGCCAGATACCGCCTGATTCTGAAGAGGATCTTGGCGACCATCCAGGAGTGTTGTAGACTGGTTCTCAGCCTGCATGGGACTATTCCATCCTTGTCAGTCGTGAGGAGGAGGATTAAACCTTCGCTGTTCCTAGCCCAACTTCAGTCCCTTGACCCATCACCTTCATCCTTGCTTCAGCACACAAAGAATGAAAGCTACTTGTGATAATAGATATCTGATAATGGGAAGACGAGTCAAAAGGAGTAGCAGCATCTACTCTAGGAAGACGCTGAGATCATGAGAACAATTGCTAAACAATGTTCAAATATTATGAGTTGTTGGGGATTCTCTACAAGTATGGACTAGATAGATGAAGGTTGGTCAAAGTATGTCTGAGACCCAGGGGCAGCCAGCAGGTATCAATGTCAAAGTCACACACAAGGGATAGAAGGCATAGTAAAGGCCACAAGCCAAGGTCAGTTACAGAAGAATTCAAGTGACAAAACCACACCCGCTGCACATTTTTCTTTGAGCAGGCACCGAGGAGTCAGAGTAATGCCTCCCAAATAGCAGCTCAGGTTCGTGCAACAACTTGACACAGCCTGTATCATTTGAGGTTGCCATCTCCTCAGTCACCCTAGGATGAAGCCTACAACTTGGTGTAATACTCTTGAATGATGCACAGCATATCAAAGAAGTACAGAACTGCTGAAGCATGAGGATGTTAGCAGAACATAGTACCCAGGGATGACACAGATAGGTACACAATACCTTGTATATCCAGTATATCCTTCATCATAAAGGCATTTAAAAATGATCTGGCCTTACAAACAGTATTGAATAATCCCTATAGTGTGATCCTACTAGATGTGAGTATACAGGATATTGTTGTTGTTTAGTTGCCAAGTAGCTTTCCACCCCATGTGACCCCTTCTTGTGCCTTCAATCTTTCCCAGCATCAGAGTCTTCTCTAGGGAATCCTGCCGTCTCATGATATAGTCAAAATATTTGAACTTCAGACTCATGATTACACCTTCTAGTGAACAGTTTGTCTTGATTTCTTGAAGTACTGATTTATTGGATCTTCTTGCAGTCCAAGGGACTCTAAGTAGTTTTTGTCAACACCACAATTCAAAAGCATCAATTCTACTGAAGTCAGCCTTCTTTATGCTCCAGGTCTCACATATGTATATTACTACTGGGAATACCATAGTTCTAACGATGCAGACCTTTGTTGATAGTTTAATATCTTTACTTTTTACTAGCTTGTCCAAGCTTGCCATAGCTTTCATCCCCAGAAGCAAATGTCTTCTAATTTCATGGCTGCAGTCACCATCTGAAGAGATCTTGGATCCCAGGAAAATAAAATCTATCACTGCTTCCACTTCTTCCCTGTTTATTTAACAGGAACTGAGATTGCCATTTTCCATGATCTTTGTCTTTTTAACGTTGAGCAGCAGGCCAACTTTTGCAGTCTCTTCTTTTACACTCATCAATAGGTCCTTTAGTTCCTCGTTGTGAAGATCCAAGGGAGGGGGGCTATTCAGCTCCATAAATTCCTGCCTTTGACTACAGGAATCCATCACTCAGTCTATCTTCTTAGAAGGAATGGGCCTCTCAGTGCCAGGGGGTCATATCAGGATCATCAGCATCAGCTCAGGAGCCCGGGGTCACTGGATCAGCTAACCATTATCTGCTTCTTCAGTGGGCTTGAAAAGGTCATAGTGACCAATCCTACCTAGCAGATTCCCAATCCAGTGTTCAATCGCTTTTCCCAAGAGAGGAATAGAGATTCAGGACAGCAAAGTGATTTTAGCTCAGTAGTCTTCCCTCTAAATGAAACACACCATTATCTATGTGTCCCAAGAAGGGGATAGCTTTTATTTGGTTACAGCAGTGTATTTATACAATTCCAGAACAATGGATTTACATGTTAGTGGGCTTAACATATTCAAATTCACCCCCCAGATTAGATATAACCAATAACATATGTGCCTCCGGGGGTAGCGGATTGGTCCGTAAAGAGCCAATCAGGAGGGAGGGAAAACAGTGGGGTTGGCTTGCCCACCTTGGGGTGGATCTATGGAAGGCACCTACAGAGAGGAAGAGCGGGAAAACACAAAGGAAAAATAATACATGTAAACGGCCACAAGATGTCACTATAGGATATCTAGCAGTGATCTAGCTACATAATCTATAACTGAATGGTTCTTCTGACTCAAATGGCTTTAGTATCTGAAAGTCTCTTGGTTAGGAAAAAAAGGATCTTCACACTCATCACTTTCAGCCATCAAAGTAGTGTCATGTGCGTATCTGAGGTTGTCGATTTCTTGCAGCAATATTAATTCCGGCTTTGGATTCATCCAGTGCAGCCGTACGCATAATGTACTCTGCATAAAAGTTGAACAAATAAGGTCACAATATACAATCTTGTCGCACTACTTTTCCTATCTTAAACCATTCTGTTGTCCCATGTTCGGTTCAGACGTGGCTCCTTGGTCCACATACAGATTCTTCAGGAGGAGTAAGCGATGGTCTGGTACTCCCATCTCCTTAAGAACATGCTACATGTTGTTGTGATCCACACAGTCAATATATATATATATATATATATATATATATATATATATATATATATATATATATATATAATGTTATGTATGTTTGAGGATAGAGTGCACATACAGTATGCACCACAGTGCACATACACTGTGCATACACCATGCGCCACAGTGCACATACAATATGCATATACAACATGCAACACAGTGCACATACATCATGCATCATAGTGCACATACAATATGCACATACATCATACACCACAGTGCACATATACAGTGCACATACACCATGCACCACAGTGCACATACAATATGCACCACAGTGCACATACATCATGCATCATAGTGCACATACATAATGCACCACAGTGCAAATATACAGTGCACATATACCATGCACCCAGTGCACATACACCATGCACCACTGTGCACATACAGTATGCACCACAGTGCACATACACCACAATGCCCATACACCATGCACCACAGTGCACATAAACTGTGCATACACCATGCACCACAGTGCACATACAATATGCATATACAACATGCACCGCAGTGGACTGAGGTGCTGCTCACCTTCACATCAGAAGATCACCAACTATGGTCGCTGAAGTAGATCAAGAATAAGTGTTTATTGAAGAAGCTATATGGGCTGAACCGGAAATGATCGACTGCGTCAGCATTCAGGACGCTAGGATGGTTGGAGTGCCACGAGGAATTCCGCAATATTGAGCAGCGATACGGCGGAAACTCCCACGAAAGCATAGCAGAACCGGCCTATCGGATTTAGAAAGGAGACGATCTCCAGAGGAGAAGTGCTGACATATATCTGGTTCGACGGTGAATTGGGGGCGTGACCGGAAATGGCTTTTGGCACCGTTTGAGCGACGCAGCGGCGGATGAGGTGATGTCGGGAGTGTAGCTGAGTGTGAGCAGCGTCTTCCACCTGTACTGCAGGCTGTATATTCCCCTAAGACCCATATGCAATGTCTGGAAGACAGGACCAGAGAGAAGGAGGAAAGGAGGCATTGGCAATATAGCAGAGGGTGAGCAGCGCTCCAACACCTGCACCATAAGATGCTTGTTCTCCAGTGACCCCAATGTAAAGCACAGTAAACAAGACCAGAGGGAAGGAGGAAAGGAGACCTGCAGACAAAGATAGGCAAAGGAGGCCGATGACATCTCTCTGAAGCTGGGATTGTATCACTGCGATGCATATATGGAGCACGTATGTAACAATATACCCTGCTAAATAGTACTGCATAGCAGGAGGCACTTCAGGGGTTGTAATAATTATAAATTAAAGATACATAGTGAAATTAGGGGTCCAAAGAGGAAAATGTACATACAACTTGTTACAGTTATGCTACTCATGGAGACCTAGAAGGAACTATACTGTGAATACTGAAGGAAAGGAGTATTATACATTAATATATTAATAAACTCTGAGTAAGGTACAAAGTATACAGAGGTAGAAGTGTACGCTCTGTAGAGTCTCAAAGTGTTTCACAAAAGAGCCCTTTATAAAAGGACGGTATGGGACTGAGAGAATCACTTTTGAAGTAAGATGGAGCTGTAACACTGTGCTACACGTATGTTACATGTATATAATAATATTTACCCCATTAAACGGCACTGCATAGCAGAAGGCAAATCAGGGGCTGTCATACTCACATGTATATAATAATATTTACCCCGTTAAACTGCACTGCATAGCAGAAGGCAATTCAGGTGCTGTTATACTCACAATTAAAGACACACAGTGAAATCAGGGGTTTATTAAGAAAAGGTACAAAGCTACCAGAAGAGTCTCCAGAACTTGAAGGAGAGCATACTTTAAAGAAATTTACACTGATGCATAAAGTGCCTCTATAAAAGTTGTACAGAAGTGAAAGGATTATCTCAGAAGCAACTACTGCTAAATGAAAACAACTGAAATTCAAGTTCTATACTGCAGTCTGAGCATGGGGGGAGGAAAAGACACTTTTTTAAAAATAAATTGCTTATCAGCTTTTTCCCCAAAAGAAAATAAGTTTTTCAAGTATTATCTCACACACTACTTATCTATATTTAAAAATATTGCTTATGTATAAACGAAGTAAAGTAAGCAAGAAGATGATCTTTGTGGTATAAGCGGAATGGACTTAAGTTACATAACAGACTTCATCTAATATCCTCTGTTTCGCCTAAATAAATTGTATTGCTTTAATAGTGATCTTAATTTTGACAAACTGCCTGAAAGCTCTGGGCCTTGAACTACCCTCAAAATTTGTTGAACTGAGGTTGGAAAGCTGGTTAAAAGACAATTATAAAAAGAAGGAAAGATAAGAAGAAAAAAGAGGGAATATACTTAATAAAATAGCAATGCCGGTTAAAACAAAAAATAAAGAAAAAAAAGGACACCAACAAAAACCTAATACCTTTTTTTCCCCAAAAATTCAAGAAAAACCGCAGGAGATCCCTCTTCCTATATCACCTGATATAGAACAAAATCTCAGTCAGAGTATAGGGAGCATGAACGAAAGCAATACTAGTAGAGAATCAAATATACAAGAAGAAGAATCACTTACAGTAAGAAAAATAAAGATATTACTACAAGAGTTCCAAACATTTTTTATTGCAGATATAAAAAATCAAATACTGGACAATGCAAAAGAAATTATTGCTTTAAATATTAAAACTTCAGAGTTGGAGGCCAAAATTGATAAAATGGATGCAGATAACAACTACCTTCAGAAGCAGAACCAGGAACTAGAAGAGAAAATAATTATTCTAGATAATAGAATTGTTAATATCGATGATAAAATCAGAAGAAAGAATCTCCGGATTAGGGGAATAGATGAATCAATTTACGGATGGAAACTTAGAAGAATATCTATTAAAATTGTTTTTAACCAAGTGGAAGATAAGATGGTTGCATTTTTTCAGAATTCCTATTCCTATTTATTTGAAAAACAAGCTGCCAAGAGACGCGATTGTTAAGTTTCACAAGTTATCCACGAGAGATCTAATTATGAAAGCTAATTTTCAAGAGAAATATAAAAAGGCACCACATGAGAAAATAAAAAAAATTCAAGATATTTCTGCTGCTACCTTAATTAAAAGAAAGGAGTTTTCAGTTATTACAGAGCTTTTAAGACAAGAAAAGTTAATTTACAGATGGACAACACTGGTAGGCCTTATGGTAAAGAAAGACTTAAGCTGGCATAAAATCAGTTCAGCAAAAAACGGAGAAGAACTATTAAAGTCATGGAATATAAAGATGGACAATCAGATAAATATAATCCTAAAGGATATATTACTGAGGCCAGAATGGCAACAAAAATAATTCAATGCTGAGAAAAAGGGAGGGGGGAGGGGATGTGCTTTTTCTGTCGATTTATATGCACGTGTATGTCTACCCTCTTTAGATATTAGTTTTGCACGTATTTTGCACTGTAAAAGAAGGTGGTATTTTGGGAAATTACATCTTAAACTAGTTTGTAGAATTAGTATGTAGGCTATTCTAATGGATATTTACCTTGGTAGAATATGCTGAAGATTGAAGAGTTGGATAATTGCATGATGCACTTTACAAAGTATAGAGTTAATATGTTTACCTAACACAAATGTATTTTAATGGATATTTATTTTGGTATAATATTTTGAAGACTGAACAGTTGATAATTGCATGATGCACTTTATAATTTATAGAGTTTATATATTTACCAAACACAATTGTAATATTGCACAAATTTATGAATACGTAGTAACTTATAGAATTGTAATGGGGAGGGGATGTGGAGGGGAAAGGGGGGGGGGGAGAGAGGAGGGAGAGTAGAAGAAGGATTATGGTGAAAAGTGATATTTAATGAGTATAATTTGGTTTTCATTATTTATGCTTCTCCCTTTTTAAGTATTTTAAAGGTTGATGCAATAGAAAGAATTGAGATTTAGATGAATTTTGAAATGCACATTACACTTTGGAATAGTAATAATTTTGAGTGTATACATGAATAGGGTTTTAACACTGTATAATGTTGGTAATTGTAAAAAAGACTGTAAAAGTACATGCTCCCCCTCTGTTCCCCCTCCTCTCCTTACGGTATATTCCATCTTGGTTGTGATAACTGAAGGTATTATTGTAGGTTTGTCTAGGTCTGAATTATCAGTTAAAGGGGAAATGGTAGATAAAGTAAAAGGGGAGAAAAAAAGAAGAAGGGAAAAGAAAGGGGAGAAAAAAGAAAAAGAGAATGAAAAGGGGAAAAAAAAAGGAAAAAAAATATAATAAAAAAAAAAGGGTTACACCCCGACAACACGATCATTGGTTAACGCCGGCTATTTTCAAACTTTGGTCAAAGAGACCCTAGTATGAAGTCTGTCTTTAAGAACTGGACAGATAAATGTATGTTTTGGGATGAGAATGGAAGGATGAATTATAGGGCAGGAGTTAGGGAAGGAATGCAGGATAGGAGGAAGAATAGGATAATATTTTGCATTTTATTAAGTTTAAAAAATGGATATTACATTAATCTCATATAATATTAATGGATTAAATTCCCCCTTAAAAGAAAGTTAGCTTTTCGGGAATATGCGAAATTAAAAGCAAACATAGTATGTCTCCAAGAAACACATCTAAAAAAACAGTATTCTTACTTATTAAGGAATAAAAGATTTGTCTATAGTATAGCCTCCTCGTATAATAGTAAATCAAGGGGGGTATCCATTCTTTTTGATAAAGATTTGGTAGTAAAAGAAGAATTTTGTAAAATAGATGAAGGAGGACGATTTATTATATGGGTGGGAAACATAGATAATCAGATATATACAATTGTAAATATTTATGCACCCAATCGGAAACAAGAAGGTTATGTAATCAATATCCTGAATTTGGTTAACAAATTTAAAAAAGGTAAGACGATTATATGTGGGGATCTTAACTTAGTCCTGGACCCCGAGATAGACAGGTCAAGTAAAGCCAAAGTAGAAATAGGACATAATAGTATCAATGCATCTAAGAAAATTACAGAACTTCTTATAGAAATGGGCTATTATGATATATGGAGAATTAAGTCTCCTCGGGTAAAAGATTATACATGTTTCTCCAAAAGATTCAATTCATATTCAAGAATAGACTACATTCTAGGAGATCAATCGGTGCTGAATGATACATTTAAAATTAATATATATACAAATACAATCTCGGATCATGCCCCAATAGCTTTAGTTTTAAATAAAAAAAATGGAAACTATAAAATAAATAGAAACTGGAGATTGGAGCCAATGGTCTTGAAAGATGAAACAAGAGTTAATGAAATAAAGGGAAACTTAATAGAATATTTTGATATAAATAATGGTTCAATTGCGTCTTTTACGACGCTTTGGCTCTCGTTTAAGGCATTTACTAGAGGTTTATTAACATCTAAAACAATTTTGCTAAAAAAAGAGTGGGGAGACTCTTTAAGATCTTTATATATAAATTTGGAAGGTAAACATAATTTGAATAAAAAATCTCCAAATAAGAAATTAAGGGAAGAGATTGGAAATATACAGCAACAAATAAAGAAGGTGGAACAGTATAAGTTGGACAGATTAATTTGGAGGTCTCAGATGGAGACTTATTTAGAAGGAGATAAGACTGGAAAAATGTTGGCAAATAAAATGAAAAAGCAAAGAATTCATAATTGCATCCAAGAGATCAGAGGGGAGGATAATAAGGTTTATAGAGATCCTCGGGACATAAGTGATATCTTCCATAATTACTATTATAACCTTTATAACTTGAGTAATTCAGATATAAAAATAAAAAAGATATGAGGGATATTGAGGAGTTCTTAAGAGACTTGAAACTCCCAAGAATCTCAGAAACAGAATTAGAGACCCTGAATAAAACAATAACGGAAGAGGAGATAGAAGAAGCGATTAAAGAAAGTAAAAACAATAAGGCCCCTAGCCCTGATAGGTTAGATAAGCTTTTTTATCCAAGGTTCGTAGAGGTAGTGAAGGCTCCTCTGGCTAGGATGTATAATGAAATAAAAGATAGTGGAGTCCTTCTGGCGGAACTAACAGAAGCAAAAATTATAAATATATTAAAAGAGGATAAAGATCCGGCCGATAGGAAGAGTTATAGACCCATATCTCTTTTGAATTTTGACCTGAAATTATATTCTAAAATATTAGCAAAAAGGCTAAACTCTTTAATAGATAAACTTATAAACCCAGATCAGGTAGGTTTTGTTAGATCTCGTCAGGGGTGTGACAATATTAGAAGTCTAATGAATATTCTATCTTCGGGAATCAAGAAAGGAGCTCCCATGCTGGCCCTGTCAATAGACGCTGAAAAAGCATTTGACAGGGTCAGCTGGGAGTTCCTGCAGGCAGTGCTCCAGAAATATGGTTTAGGGGATTTCGCAAACAAGGCGATAAAAGCCCTGTATAGTAATTTAAGAGCAAAAGTAGTGGGGACAAATTTTGAGACAATTTTTTTTAGCATGACGAATGGAACAAGACAGGGGTGTCCCCTGTCTCCTTTATTATTTGTTTTATATATTGAACCTCTGTTAGAGAAAATAAGAACAACGAAGGACATAAGCGGTATTAAAATTAGGGAGAAAGAATATAAAACAATTATTTATGCTGACGATATGATTATCATTCTTACGGATCCCGAAAAATCTTTATTAAATCTAGAAGCGATATTAAACAGCTTCAGTAATGTCTCCTACTTTAAAGTAAATATATCTAAGACAGATATAATCACTAGAGGTCTATCCCCAGAAATTAAGTCAAAGCTAAGAGAGAGAGATTAATATAATTGGAATGTAAAGCAAATTAGACATTTGGGAATACATATATCTTTTGATATTAAAAATATTTTAAAAAATAATCTGTCTAATATATACAAAACCACATCAAAAGTTATCCAAGAGTGGAGATCAATCCATTTATCTTGGACTGCGAGAATAGCCGTAATAAAAATGATCGTTATTCCAAAAATAACATGCATTCTTAGATCTATTCCTGATATCCCCATGCTCTATTGGATAAAGAGATTTCAACAACTAATAGATACTTATATCCTTCAGGGTAAAAGAGCGAGGATAGCTGGTACGATTACTAGAAAAAGAATAGAGTTTGAAGGACTTGCCTCGCCTTATATAAAAGATATTTCAACAGCTATATCTTTAGCCCAGATTATCCCATGGAATCTTCCATCAGTAAAGCCAAATTGGAAAGAGATGGAGAAAGTATTTTTGGATCCCACCCCCATAAATGCCATAATTTGGACTTCAAGTATGGATTTGGTAAAGAATAAATTAGTGCCAAAGCATATTAAATCTCTGCTCAAATTCTGGATGAAAATTAGATCCAAGATGAAACTATCAGTATATCCATCTTTGGCCGCTCCAGTAGAAATACTTAAGGCAGAGCTTAAGATAATAACCTTGGAAAAATCGATAGAAAAAGGTATTTAACGTATAATAGATTTTTATGAGGAAGGCACATTACTTAGTTGGTCAAGACTACATGCCAAATTTAAACTTGATAAAAAATTGTGGTTACATTATATGAATATGCAGAGTGTATAAAAAGGAGAGGCTTTAAAAAGGAAAATATAGATAGGTTAACATCCTTTGAACTCCTACTATACAATACAAATACCTGTCATAGGATTTCTAAATGTCAGGAGATTATCTCCCTAAATACCCAGAATAGTAAAACACCAGGGCCCTCATTCAATTGCAATTTGGCCAATTGAATAGGACTCTAAATAAGCACAGAGCATTTTTTATTAAAGAAGTTTTCAGTTAGTAAACATCTATTCAAAAGCAAGGTTTTCACTAACTAAAAACTTATTTAAAAAAAATATGCTCTGTGCTTATTTAGACCACTAATCATTTGGCCAAATCGCAATTGAATGAGGGTCCAGGGATGGTGAAATGGGAGGAAAGTTTATCACTAGTATGGAAGAGTGGGTTAAAACTATAAAAATGGTTAAAATATCGGATAGATCCTCTGCTAATTATGAAACATACTTCAAAATAATTAACATGTGGTACCGTACACCGGACTCAATTAATACATTTTCTCACAAGGATATAGTATTATGTTGGAAAGAGTGTGGTCTGAGAGTGGATGTTAAACATGTTTGGTGGGAATGCACCAAAGTGAAGGCCTTTTGGAGGAAATGCTGTTTATGGCTGGAGATGTTAATAGAAGCTGAAATCCCCTTTAATCCAGATGTGCTATTACTCCACATTAATCTCAAGGAGACATTTCCAAAAGAATACTTTTTACTATCTCATATCCTGTTGGTAATCAAAGTGCTAATGTGTAAATATTGGAAAGAAAATGCATTTCCATCTATATCAGAAATAGCCAGGGTGGTTACTAAAAATAGAGAGTTTGAATTAAGGTCATTTGGTCAAGCAAGCTAAAAAAAAAGGGGGATAGACAAACAATGGCTAATATGGGATTCTTTTATAAAGAAGAAAGAAGGAATAGGTAGGGTGTAAAAGGAAAGAAAAATGCATTCTCTGTTGATGGGCTTTGCTCTCCCTCTATACCTTCTGTTCATGCGAGATGTGATATTATTCCTGTTTATCCGATCTCCTATTCTTTGTTGGTGAGAATATGGTTAAGAGTTCCTTGCCTTTGAATGTGAATGAATGGAATGTTTATTTTTGTGAAGATTGTTTATGTTTATATTTATTGTCTCATTTGTTATATGAAAACTAATAAAAAGAATTAAATAAAAAAAAAAAGAATAAGTGTTTATTGAAGTGGCTATATGGGCTGAACCGGAAATGATCTAATGCGTCAGCATTCAGGACGCTAGGATGGTTGGAGTGCCACGAGGAACGCCGCAATATGGAGCAGCGATACGGCGGAAACTCCCCCGAAAGCATAGCAGAACCGGCCTATCGGATTTAGAAAGGAGACGATCTCCAGAGGAGAAGTGCTGACATCTAGGAGGGGCTGCATAGCAGTCTCGGGAGGCAAAGATAGAGATATCCACCCCTGTACCAGCTAAGTACAGCAGCTTACTGCAGAGAAGACAGGGCCAAAGACCAACCTTTTTCCAGTACTCAAGAGTCCATACATACAGAAGCCAGAATCTCTTGCATAAAGATAGCTGAGAGGAGGGGAAGTAAAAAGAAGAAGCAACAAAACGCTAATATAAGTACTCCTTTTTCTCACCATTCAAGTACTATATGTTTTTTAAAAAGGTACCACCACTCGATATCTATTCTGCATAAACAAAATATAGGGGAGTGGAGCAGGAAAAATGTACATAAATTTGTAAATATAAATTTGCCTTTAAAGAAGTTATCACATCACGACTATTGTATAAACACATATATAACAGTGTGTATTTGGGGATTGTACCGATTACTTTTACTTTCCAACCAACGTTAGAAGGAAAGATCTCTACTAAAATACTATATTTTCAACTTTAATAGAACCTTCAAGTCTGGAGGGAATAGCTACTAACTATCAGACATACTTATCTCGTCTCTGCAGCAGAACAGATTACCACTCCCTTAGATTCTAGAAAATTCTTTGGACAAATAAAAGCTAGTAAAAAGTTAAAATAACAAGCACAAGCAAGGGAGAAAAAGAGATGTCCAATAAGAGAGCAAAAATGCCCTCCAAACCAAAAACAAAAAATAGGAGATGGAACAAAAAGTTCAGATTTGTCAGATACGGTTAGATCAAACAGCAAATCAGTCGGTGGACAAGATCTCTGAATCCTCATTTGAAAGAACAAGTTCACCACAAGAAGATGAAGTATTAACTTGCTCTAAATTGAGATAATTTCAAATAAATCTTACTTCAGAGCTATCAAAACAAATAATACCACCCCAATCCACTAAGATTGAAAACTTGGAGTGCAAATGTGATAAACTAATCTGTGATAATAATTCTTTGTTGAAATACTCCTCCTCATTGGAAACAAAAATTGAAGATTTATCTAAAAAGATCTGAAATCTTGAGGACCGCTCTAGAAAAAATAATTGACGTATAAGGGGCATTTCAGAATCTATACAAGGGGAGGATTTAAAAGCCTATGTGGAAGAGTTGTTTAAGAGCATAGTACCTGACTTCCCCAATGAAGACAGGAAAATGGATGCTATACACAGACTACCCCTACCAAAGAAATTGGAAAATACTACCTCCAGAGATAATATTATACGTTTACACTATCTTCCCTTTAAAGAGGAGCTGACCAAAGCAAGCTTTAACAAGAGATATTTTGAAAAGCCGTACGATAAAATTAAGATCTTTATGGATATTTCACCACAGACCTTGGCAAAAAGAAAAGAGTACGCCTCGATTACACATCGCCTGCATCAAGAAGAGAATTTAATGCAAATGGAAATCAGCCAATTGCCTTGTGATTAGGAAGGACTCAGTATGGCATAATGTGAACTCTACTGCAGAGGGTCTTTTATTGCTACAAAGATGGAACTTAAACGTGGACATTCAACCTAAATCTGAACTAAAACCACGCTTGAATTTGAAATCCCCCGAATGGCAAATAGTCAAATAATCCTATTTTCTTTTTTTCTTCTTCTTGATGGGCCTGGATATTATATTCTATTTGTCTTTGTTGACCACATTTTTAAAAAAGCACTAATTACTAGAGCAATACATATTGATTAAATGAATTTATTGTACAAAATTTACTTCAGCATAATCCAAGTCCATGAGCATTAAAACTTAGAGCCTGTATGTAAATGTAGTTTTTTTGTTTTCCTTTTTTTCTTGTACAAGATGTTAGTTGAGTAGATGGTTTAATCTTTCTATCACTTTATAGGATGGAATTACGTCCTAACGTAGAAATAAGGAGTTAATATTTAAGTCAGAAGTATTTATTTTTTTAACTTTTTCACTCTTTCACTTTTTTCTGCATTGCTTTACACACAAGGAACGTGATAATGTGCAAATAAATAGATTTAGGTTTTTTATGCATAATAATTCACTGCATTAGTTTGGAATATAGGCTTTAGCGAATCTAATTATTTTATTGTTATTATTATTTTTTATTTTTGCTCTGGTTAAATAAATAAGACATAAGGGGTCAGCATAGATCCCTGAACAGAAGTTTATTTTTTTAGCTCTGAATTTTCAGAGTTTAGATGTTTAAAACTAACATATGGGTTAGCATAATAATGATTATTTTCACTATGATATTTGTTCTGGTAAAAGAAGACACATGAAGATAGGTTCCTGAAACCTCCAACCAAGATGTATTTACATCTTTATCCATCATTTCAAAACATTGGAAAAATAGCCCTGTTGAATCCAGAGGGGGGCAGGTAACAACTCCCCCTTGGAAAATGATTGTTGGTATGAATGAGCTGAGTATGAATGTGCTGCCTAGACTAAGTGGTATATTTTTGAGGCCTTGTAACCTATATAGGATCTTCCTCATTAGAAAGTTTAAAATGTTTTCGAATAAGAAAATAGAAAAAAAAGAAACAGGAAGGGGGAAAAAAAAAGAAGAAAAAAAAAAGTACAGGAAAGGGGGTAAAAGAGAGAAAAAGAAAAGAGAGAATAAAACCCTTAGGGTTATAGTCCGTATTAGCAAAAATATAATTAATCTCAATGAGCATTACAATTATTTCACATAACGTTAACGAAATGAATTCCCCTTCAAAAAGGAAAATTGCCTTTATGCATTATAAAAAATATAAGGCAGATATTATCTGTCTACAGGAGACACATTTGAATGGAAATACAACCCAGTATCTGAATAATTGTAACTATAATGTAAGAATAGATGCGACTTATAACAACAAATCTAGAGGTGTTTCAATTTTCTTTGACAATAGATTAAATATTCAAGAAGAATTTTCCAAGATTGATCCATATGGTAGATATATTATCTGTATTGGAGCCGTAAATGGCAAAACAATAACTTTAATAAATGTATACTTACCAAATAAAAAACATATTTCCTACCTCAAAAAGGTACTGAAAAAAGTTAAAAAAAATAAGGAAAGGCTATTTATATATCTGTGGAGATTTCAATATGGTTCTAGATGCAGGAAAGGATAGAGTGGGGAATGTAAAAATAAAAACTGAATCTCACTTGATCAAAACATCTTATGAATTCTCTAAATTGATCAACGGCTTTGATCTTTTGGATGCATGGAGGGTACTACACCTGTTCGAGAGAGATTATACCTTTTTCTCAGGCCGGTTTAATTCATACTCCAGACTTGATCATTTATTAGTAGATCTCCAATCTTTAAGAAGGATAAAAAGCATTGAAATAAAGACATCAGTATGGTCAGACCACTCGATGCTCTCCATTATGATAAATGATAATATGGAAATTCGAACTAAAAAAATTTGGAGAATTGATCCTTCTTTATTTAAAGATCAGTCCTTTATCAGAACATTAAAGGAAGAGATATCAAATTTTTTTGAGATTAATCAAAATACGGTAGATTCTCCATCTGTCACTTGGTGTGCCAATAAGGCCATTATGAGAGGCATATTGATTTCCAAAGCAGTATAACAAAAAAAGTTAAGAGGCAAATCTTTAAGGCTTTTTATATATGAATTAGAAAAAACATTAGCCCTAAATAAGATAAAGCCAAATAAGGAGTGTCAAAAATGAATCAATTCTTTAAATCTACAGATTCAAAAAATACTACAAATACAAGCCGATAATCTCCTGTGGAAATATAAGATATCCCATTTTTGTGTTTGGGAGTAAAACCGGGAAATTTTTGGTTAATAAATTAAAAAAACAACAACATCTAAATAGAATTTTAAGGCTTAAGGGCTTAGATAATAATCTATATTCCTATCCAGATAAAATTGCTAATATTTTCATGAATTTCTATAAAACACTATATAATCTGGAACAGGATCCACTTTTTATAAAACCAGATTTAGGAGATATTACATTTTTTTTAAGCCAAATAAAATTGCCTTCAATAGCTTTGGAAGAACTAAAAAAACTCAATGAGGAAATTAGCAGTAAGGAAATTTTAGACGTTATAAAAAATGGGGAAAAAATAAGGCACCAGGTCCTGACGGGTTTGATCAATTATACTATCAAATATTCTCAAAGGAGATCTGTGATCATCTAATACCCATCACTTGTCACAAACCATCTACTTTGCCCTTCTCCTGTGCCCTCTGGAATGCAAGGTCTGTTTGCAATAAACTTACCTTCATTCATGATCTCTTCATTTCCAACTCCCTCAATTTACTGGCTATCACGGAAACCTGGCTCACTCCATCTGACTCTGCCTCCCCTGCCGCACTCTCTTATGGTGGTCTGCACTTCAGCCACACTCCTAGACCTGGGAACAAACAAGGTGGAGGTGTGGGCATACTACTATCCTCTCGCTGCACTTTTCACTGCATACCCCCTGTTCCCTCCCTCCAATTCTCATCTTTTGAAGTCCACACTATCCGCATCTTCTCTCCCATCCCTCTGCGAGTAGCTGTGATCTATCGCCCACCTGGATCACCATCTCAATTTCTGGACAACTTTGCCGCCTGGCTCCCTCACTTTCTCTCCTCCAATATACCTTCACTCATTCTTGGCGATTTCAACATAGCCACTGACACCCCCACCTCCCCAACAACTGCAAAATTACTTGCACTTACCTCTTCCCTTGGCCTCTCACAATGGACAGATTCCGCAACTCACAGTGGTGGACACTCCATTGACCTTATTTTTACTAATCTCTGCACTATCTCTAACCTTGACATCTCCTCACTTCCCCTATCTGACCACCACCTGCTAACTTGCAACCTCACCTCATCTTCCGCTCACCACCCTTCTTCAAATCCTGCCATCAGAACACGCAGAAACCTGCAAGCACTCAACCCATAACAATTGTCAAATGTACTAAAACCCCTTCTCAGCCCCCTCACCACCCTTGCCTGCCCTGACATCGCCACTTCACAGTACAACACTACTCTAACTTCCACCCTTGACTCTCTTGCCCCCATAATCACAAGCAAACACCCTCGCTCTCATCCACAACCATGGCACACTGAACAAACACGTTATCTACAGAGATGCTCACGCACTGCAGAATGACTATGGAGGAAATCTCGCACCTCAGCAGACTTTCTCCACTACAAGTTTACCTTGCGCTCCTACTTGTCTGCCCTCAATCTTGCCAAACAACACTACTTCTCATCACTAATATCAAACCTGTCCTCCAACCCTAAACGCTTTTTGCTACATTTAACACCCTCCTCTGCCCACCCCCGCCTCCTGCCTCTTCCTGTCTAACTGCTGATGACTTTGCCAGCCACTTTAAAACTAAAATTGAAACTATCCGAAATGAGCTCTCCTCCCAGCTTGGCCCTATCCCACCATCCTTTCCACAAGCCGACAACACCCAACCCTTACCCTTCCCCAATCCCTCCTCCACTATGGATTCCTTTGACCCTGTTACCAAGGATGAAGTATCTACTTTACTATCAACCTCTCACCTTACCACATGTCCACATGATCCTATTCCTTCACAGCTAATTCCTCCCCTATCCACCGCACTTATCCCCGCTCTCAGACACCTATTCAACCTCTCCCTAAACACTGGCAGGTTTCCATCCTCCTTAAAACATGCCGTAATTACACCCATTCTCAAGAACTCATCTGACCCAGCTTCTGCCTCCAACTACCACCCTATCTCACTACTTTCCCTGGCTTCTAAACTGCTTGAGCGGCTTGTTTACAATCGCCTCACTCAATTTATTTCTTCCAATTCCCTTCTTGACCCCTTCCAATCTGGTTTCCGTGCCCAACACTCAACAGAAACAGCCCTCACAAAAGTCACCAATGACTTGCTAACTGCCAAATCAAAGGGTAACTTCTCCATTCTAATTCTCCTGGACCTCTCTGCTGCCTTCGACACAGTTGACCACCCTCTTCTAATCCAAACTCTCCGTTCATTTGGCATCCAGGGCACAGCTCTTTTATGGTTCACATCCTATCTAAAAGATTGTACATTTAGCGTCTCCTTCTCTGGCACCTCTTCTTCACCTCTCCCTCTGTCTGTTGGCGTTCCCCAAGGTTCTGCCCTAGGCCCCCTCCTCTTCTCCATCTATACCTCCTCCCTTGGCACCCTCATAAAATCCTTTGGATTTCAGTATCATCTCTATGCAGATGATACTCAAATCTACCTCTCTGCACCCGATCTATCCCCCTCTTTTTTAGCTCAAGTTTCCAACTGCCTCTCTAGCATATCCTCCTGGATGTCTACCCGTCAACTCAAACTCAACATGTCTAAGACTGAACTCCTAATCTTTCCACCCTCTACTACAGCTTCCACTCCTCAAATATCTCTCACTGTTGACAACACCATCATCACTCCCACCTCCCAGGCCCGTTGACTGGATCCTGCCCTCTCTTTTATTCCTCACATTAAATTGATAACTAAATCTTGTCAGTTTCACCTAAAAAAACATCTCCAAAATTTGTCATTATCTTACACAAGACACAGCTAAAATTCTAATACACTCTCTCATCATATCTCGACTCAACAACTGCAATTCCCTTCTTGCTGGCCTCCCCATCTCTGGTCTGCCTCCCCTCCAATCCATAATGAACGCCTCCGCTAGACTCATCTTCAATACCAAACGCTCAGTGTCTGCAGCTCCTCTCTGTCAATCACTCCACTGGCTTCCCATAGCTTCCCGAATCACATTTAAAATCATGACACTAACACATAAAGCCCTCAACAACTGTGCACCCCCTTATATCTCTGCTCTTGTTTCAAAATACTCTCCCAACCGCCCCCTTCGTTCTGCTAACGACCTTCTCCTTTCCTCCTCTCTCATCACCTCCTCTCACTCCCGTCTTCAGGACTTTTCTCGTACAGCCCCTACTATTTGGAACTCCTTGCCTCGCTCCATTAGATTAACTTCCTGCCTCAAAACCTTTAAAAAATTACTAAAAACACACCTATTTAAAAAATCATATCACCTTCAGCCTTTATAATTACAACTGCACACTCCACAGCTTAATAACACTCCCACCCACAATCTACAGTATAGCTTACAGACCCCTCCAATTGACTAAACAAATTGCATTCACGTTGCCATTTTGTATTTGTAAACCCTTAGATTGTAAGTTTGCGAGTTTTCAATTGTGTGTCCGTGTCTTGGAAACAAGCACTATGTACATTTGATTATATGCTCAAAAACAGGGCCCTCCATTCTTTAAGGTGTTAAGTTTGTTTTTTGCCATGTACTAAACCCCTGTACAGCGCTACGGAATATGTTGGCACGATATAAATAAAGATAATAATAATAATAATCTATGTACTATGTACAATGAGATCAAAATAACAGGCAAGTTAAGAGCAGAATTATCTAAAGCCAAAAAAATAAATATCTTAAAGCAGGGGAAAAACCCAGAACTTAGCTCGAGCTACCGTCCAATCTCCCTGATAAATGGAGATGTAAAAATATACGCCAAAATATTGGCAAATAGATTAAACCTTATTATACCAAAATTAATACATTTGGATCAATCAGGATTCGTCAAAGGACAACAAGCTTCAGATAATATAAGACGTTTGGTTGACATCGTGTCAATTGCCAAGAGTACAGATCTACTCCGACTTGGCGCTGAAAAAGCGTTTGACAGGGTCAGCTGGGATTTTCTAGATGCAGTTTTGGAGAAATACGGTATGGGCAATTTTGGCTCTAAAGCTATTAAAGCCCTTTATAGTAATCCATCAGCGTATATATCAGGACCTCCAGGTTGAATCCAAGAGGTTTACTATCAATAATGGTACAAGCCAAGGATGCCCCCTATCCCTCCTCCTGTTTATTTTATTTATGGAGCCCTTTGCGGCATCCATAAGAAATAATGTTTTGATTGAGGGAGTGGTGATAGGAGAAGAGGCGAATAAGATCATGCTCTTCGCGGATGATATTCTGTTAACACTTACGAACCCTTTGAGTTCATGTGTCAATTTGCATCAAACTCTTCATGAATTTGGTAGTCTGTCATATTTTAAAATAAACTCTTCAAAATCAGATATAATATATAGAAAACTCAAATGGGAAACCAAGCAATCCCTAAAACAACAATTTATGTACAATTGGAATTTAAGGTCAATAACACATCTGGGCTTGAATTTCTCCTTCACTAGGAAAAACTATATGAAAGAAAACTTGAGCACCCTTTCAAACGATATAAAGCTGCTAACAATAAATGGAAAATACTAAACCTCTCTTGGTCGGTCAGAATCGCTGCAATAAATATGTGTATAATTCCGAAATTAAGTTATGTGTTCAGATGCATACCTGAGAAAGTCTCTAACATCTCCTTAAATGTGATTCAATCTAGTATAGATAAGCTTATCTACTTGGGTAAAAAAGCAAGAATTAAGAAATTGATAGCATGTAAAAAATTTGAAAAAGGAGGCTTGGGGATACCGTCAATAAAGGACATTCATGATAAAATTTGGATCTCAAAATTGATGGTTTTGAATATCAGAGTAACAGAGCAATTTGGAAAAATATTGAGGATAATCTTTTGGGTGATATACCAATTCATACAATTCTGTGGCATTCAAAGACTAAGTCTATCCCCCTTAGTAATTTACCAGGAGGGCTTAGAGCCATGTTGAAATTCTGGTTCAAAATCAGATCAAAAAATCATCTAATTCATATTCCCTCCTTGGCTTCGCCTATAGAAATCCTAAGAACTAAAGAGAACCATCAGACCCTTATTTATTGGAAAAATAAGGGTATTAATTATATAGGCGATATGTACTCAGGGGGTAAATTAATGGATCTAACAGCATTATGAATTAAATGTAATACTAGTATGATCTTGTGGCTTGAATCAATAAAAAAAGCTTATGATGCTCTGAAAATTCAAACCAGTGAATGAAGATAGCTATTTAAAATGGAGATGATTCTAAAATGATATCGAATTGTAGTAGGGCGATGTCTGATGAGTCTATGTTTTTATAATCAAGTGCAATTCTTTCATGGGAGGCGGAATTAAACTTGTTTTTTAAGCCCTCCTCCTGGTCTAATTCTTTTCAACTAGTAAAAAAACAGTGATTAATGCCTCCTATTTGGAGCTAAATTTCAAAATTACACAGAGATGGTATTTCACTCCCCAGCTTATGGGAAAATTAAACTTTCAACCAGACGATCTATGCTGGAAAGAATATGGTATGCAAGGCACTACACTACATGTATGGTGGGAATGTGAAAGTATCAATACATTATGGGTAAAATGTTTTATAGAACTATCAAAGATCTCAGGCAAACATTTAACAGGTAGCCCTCAGATGGCCCTATTACATTTAGATATAAATACAGTAGTTTCAAAAGAAACATTTTTAATCTCTCATATTCTTTTGATTGCAAAACATCTCTTAACAAAATACTGGAAACAATCGATAACTCCTTCATGGAATGAAGTAGTAAACACAAAAAAAATACATCGGAAATCATGAGGAAGAATTTTGAATTTAATCCTATAAATAAGGGCCTGTGTGCAAACTGGGCGTTGTGGGATCAATATGTTTTGTAAATACAAAGGACACAGAAATAATTACCTGCCTATAAACTTGATATGATCAAAGATTACTGTAATATTAAAATACACGTGTGCAATATGAAATGTAATGGCAGCTACATGAATGTTTATGTTTGTATATATATGTTTTTTTGTATAGTGTATATTTTATATGTAAAAAAACAATAAATATAAAAAAAAAAAAATCATGCACCACAGTGCACATACACTATGCACCACAGTGCACATACAACATGCACCACAGTATACATACAATATGCACATACAACATGCACCACAGTGCACATACACCATGCACCCAGTGCACATACATCATGCATAATAGTGCACATACAATATGCACATACATCATGCACCACAGTGCACATATACAGTGCACATACACCATGCACCAGTGCACATACACCATGCACCACAGTGCACATACAATATGCACATACAACATGCACCACAGTGCAAACATCATAGTGCACATACATCATGCACAACAGTGCACATATACAGTGCACATACACCATGCACCCAGTGCACATACACCATGCACCACAGTGCACATACAATATGTCACTTTTATGTAATAATAGAGGGTGCACTTACACAATTATACTGTCACTGAGTCGTCACTTCTGCAGTAATCTCATCTTCTGCTATTATAGTAGCTCAAGAGAGGACACGCAGGTCTATGTAAACTGTGTGTATCTCCAGCACTCTGCTCCAGGCCCCGCCTAGTCTGGACACCAATCGGCTCTGTGCCCTAGCGGCTTTTAAGGTGGACTAATGCAGTTGCTGCACAGTTACAGAAAAATAAAAATAAATACTGTGTGTATATATTCAGGTAACGAAATTACCTGATAGTTGTGGGAGGGTCTCTTTTCTACGGTGACGAGCGTCCAAAGGGTGTGCCTGGGAGCTAACCAGTGGTTGTGTCTAGCGTAGGCTAATTTATGACATGTATGAAATGGAAGTGAGTTTGGTGAATGAGGGCCCGTCACCTCAGGTAGCCGAGATGTGCCCTATAGCTACGCCCTACATGGCCTGCTTATAGGGCCTAGGGCCAAGTGAAGTAGAGGAGAGAGGGATAGGTTTATGAAAACTTAATGAAAAACAAAGCCTGCAAAGGCTGACTTGGATGCATGAACGAGGCCTATGAAGGCCGGTGTAGGCCTACGAAGGCCAGTTTAGGAGTAGTAGAGAGTAGGTTGATTTGGTCATGCCAACGCATGACCTCAGATACTGATGAAGACTATTTAGTGGATTTGGGGCCAGTATATGATAAGAAAGCATAATGTAGAGCATGAATACTTACCAATAAGAAAGCCTTATGTAGCGCTGGAATACTTACCATTAGAGATGTCCCGAATAGTCCGCCCCCCGAACTTTATCATTGAGCAAACTTTGACCCTGCATGTCACAGTCAGCAGACACATTCCAGCCAATCAGCAGCATACACTCCCTTCCAGAGCCTTCTAACTCAGCCATTTTGGAATCATAACTAACTTGCAGTCTTACTGAGAGGAGGCTGAGTGTAGGTGATACTGCATCAATAGGGAAAACCATAGCTAGGCTACTGTACACAGTGTGCAATACAGTCCTGAAGGACTCTTTTGATCTCTGCTGCAAGGACACCCCTGTGTCTCTTCCCCCCCCTTATCATCATCCTCCCCTCACCTTAGCACCCCTCACACTTATCCCTAACACCCCTCACCCTTACCCTAACACCCCTCACACTTATCCCGAACACCTAACCCTAACACCTAACCCTAACACCCCTTACACTTATCCCTAACACCCCTCACCCTAACACCCCTCACACTTATCCCTAACACCCCTCACCCTAACCCTAACACCCCTTACACTTATTCCTAACACCCCTTACCCTAACCCTAACACCCCTCACACTTATCCCTAACACCTAACCCTAACACCTAACCCTAACACCCCTCACACTTATCCCTAACACCTAACCCTAACACCCCTCACACTTATCCCTAACACCCCACACCCTAACACATATCCCTAACACCCCTCACCCTAACCCTAACACCCCTCACACTTATCCCTAACACCTAACCCTAACACCCCTCACACTAATCCCTAACATCCCTCACCCTAACCCTAACACACCTCACACTTATCCCTAACACCCCTCACCCTAACCCTAACACCCATCACACTTCTCCCTAACACCCCTCACCCTAACACCTATCCCTAACACCCCTAACCCTAACACCCCTCACACTTATCCCTATTACCTAACCCTAACACCCCTCACACTTATCCCTATTACCTAACCCTAACACCTAACCCTAACACCCCTCACACTTATCCCTAACACCCCTCACCCTAACCCTAACACCCATCACACTTATCCCTAACACCCCTTACCCTAACACCTATCCCTAACACCCCTCACCCTAACCCTAACACCCCTCACACTTATCCCTAACACCTAACCCTAACACCTAACCCTAACACCCATCATACTTATCCCTAACACCCCTCACCCTAACACCTATCGCTAACACCCCTCACCCTAACCCTAACACCCCTCACACTTATCGCTAACACCCCTCACCCTAACACCTAACCCTAACACCCCTAACCCTAACACCCCTCACACTTATCCCTAACACCCCTCACCCTAACCCTAACACCCGTCACACTTATCCCTAACCCCCTCACCCTTATCCCTAACACCCCTTACCCTAACACCCCTCACACTTATCCCTGTGTCTCTCCCCCCCCTTATCATCAAGGGAGGGGGGAGGATGATGAGGGAGGGGGGAAGAGACACAGGGGAGGATGATGAGGGAGGGGGGAAACAGACACAGGGGAGGATGATGAGGGAGGGGGTAAAGAGATACAGCGGAGGATGATGAGGGAGGTGGGAGGATGATGAGGGAGGGGGGATGAGACACAGGGGAGAGAGATGAGGAAGGGGGTAAAGAGACACAGGGGAGGATGATGAGGGAGGGGGGAAGAGACAAAGGGGAAAATGATGAGGGAGGGTGAAAAGAGACACAGGGGAGGATGATGAGGGAGGGGGAAAGAGACACAGGGGAGGATGATGATGGAGGGGGAAGAGACACAAGGGAGGATGATGAGGGAGGGGGTAAAGAGATACAGGGGAGGATGATGTGGGAGGTGGGAGGATGATTAGGGAGAGGGGATGAGACACAGGGGAGGGTGATGAGGAAGGGGGCAAAGAGACACAGGGGAGGATGATAAGGGAGGGGGGGAAGAGACAAAGGGGAAGATGATGAGGGAGGGGGAAAAGAGACACAGGGGAAGATGATGAGGGAGGGGGTAAAGAGATACAGGGGAGGATGATGAGGGAGGTGGGAGGATGATGAGGGAGGGGGGATGAGACACAGGGGAGGGTGATGAGGAAGGGGGCAAAGAGACACAGGGGAGGATGATGAGGGAGGGGGGAAGAGACAAAGGGGAAGATGATGAGGGAGGGGGAAAAGAGACACAGGGGAGGATGATGAGGGAGGGGAGGAAAGAGACACAGGGGAGGATGATGATGGAGGGGGGAAGAGACACAGGGGAGGATGATGAGGGAGGTGGGAGGATGATGAGGGAGGGGGGATGAGACACAGGGGAGGGTGATGAGGAAGGGGGGAAAGAGACACAAGGGAGGATGATGAGGGAGGGGGGGGAAGAGACACAGGGGAGGATGATGAGGGAGGGGGTAAAGAGATACAGGGGAGGATGATGAGGATGATATAACTTCTGCAAGTGCACAGTGCCACTCATATCTGTTGTCACAGTAGCTTGCACGCATAGTACCAATCTGTCAAAACCTGTAATGATGAATGAGGTCTAGAGTAGCCTGGTTCCCTTATCCTCTACAGGTTGAGACCTAATGTTTGGGTGACTCCAGATCAACACATCAGTACAAGCAGCACACAAACTCAAAGCCGCCATCCTCCTCCTGGTCCAGCATCATCAGCCACATCAATCACTGCTGTCCTCCTTGCCCCCTCTCAACCATCCGCCACTCCGTCTCTCGCCTTGAGCAGTTCCTGCTCATCTGCCCATAGTCAGGTGCCTGTAAAGGACATGTTTGAGCGTAAGAAGCTAATGTCACAAAGTGCCCCAAATTTGAAGTGATACGACCAACCAAGCATCTTTTTCCATCTCCCGGTCCCAAAAATCCAGGCCTTATACACGCCCCCTGATAGGTGCTGTAACAGGTATTAAACTGATAAGAATAGTACTTACAAACACGCCACTCCTATCTGGTTGCACCTTTGATTGCACGTGCCGTGCCCCAAAATTGAAGTGATACGACCAACAAAGCATATTTTACCATCTCCTGGTTCTAAAAATTCAGGCCTTATACATGCCCCTGATAGGTGCTGTAACAGGAATTAAACTGATAAGAGTAGTACTTACAAACACGCCACTCCTATCTGGTGGCACCTTTGATTGCAAGCGCCGTGCACCAAAATTGAAGTGATACGACCAACAAAGCATCTTTTTCCATCTCCTGGTTCTAAAAATCCAGGCCTTATACACGCCCCCTGATAGGTGCTGTAACAGGTATTAAACTGATAAGAGTAGTACTTACAAACACGCCACTCCTATCTGGTGGCACCTTTGATTGCACGCGCCGTGCCCCAAAATTGAAGTGATACGACCAACAAAGCATCTTTTTCCATCTCCTGGTTCTAAAAATCCAGGCCTTATACACGCCCCCTGATAGGTGCTGCAACAGGTATTAAACTGATAAGCGTAGTACTTACAAACACGCCACTCCTATCTGGTGGCACCTTTGATTGCACGTGCCGTGCCCCAAAATTGAAGTGATACGACCAACAAAGCATCTTTTTCCATCTCCTGGTTCTAAAAATCCAGGCCTTATACACGCCCCCTGATAGGTGACGTAACAAGTATTAAACTGATAAGAGTAGTACTTAAAAACACGCCACTACTATCCGGTGGCACCTTTGATTGCACGTGCCGTGCCCCAGAATGGAAGTGATACGATCAACAAAGCATCTTTTTCCATCTCGCGGTTCTAAAAATCCAGGCCTTATACACGCCCCCTGATAGGTGCTGTAACAGGTATTAAACTGATAAGAGTAGTACTTACAAACACGCCACTCCTATCTGGTGGCACCTTTGATTGCACGTGCCGTGCCCCAAAATTGAAGTGATACGACCAACAAAGCATCTTTTTCCATCTCCCGGTTCTAAAAATCCAGGCCTAATACACGCCCCCTGATAGGTGACGTAACAAGTATTAAACTGATAAGAGTAGTACTTACAAACACGCCACTCCTATCTGGTGGCACCTTAGATTGCAGGCGCCGTGCCCCAAAATTGAAGTGATACGACCAACAAAGCATCTTTTACCATCACCTTGTTCTAAAAATCCAGGCCTTATAAACGCCCCCTGATAGGTGCAGTAACAGGTATTAAACTGATAAGAGTAGTACTTACAAACACGCCACTCCTATCTGGTGGCACCTTTGATTGAACGCGCCGTGCCCCAAAATTGAAGTGATACGACCAACAAAGCATCTTTTTCCATCTCCCGGTACTAAAAATCCAGGCCTAATACACGCCCCCTGATAGGTGACGTAACAAGTATTAAACTGATAAGAGTAGTACTTACAAACACGCCACTCCTATCTGGTGGCACCTTTGACTGCACGTGCCGTGCCCCAAAATTGAAGTGATACGACCAACAAAGCATCTTTTTCCATCTCCTGGTTCTAAAAATACAAGCCTTATAAACGCCCCCTGATAGGTGCAGTAACAGGTATTAAACTGATAAGAGTAGTACTTACAAACACGCCACTCCTATCTGGTGGCACCTTTGACTGCACGTGCCGTTCCCCAAAATAAAAGTGATACGACCAACAAAGCATCTTTTTCCATCTCCCGGTTCTAAAAATCCAGGCCTAATACACGCCCCCTGATAGGTGACGTAACAAGTATTAAACTGATAAGAGTAGTACTTACAAACACGCCACTCCTATCTGGTGGCACCTTTGATTGCACGTGCCGTGCCCCAAAATTGAAGTGATACGACCAACAAAGCATCTTTTTCCATCTCCCGGTTCTAAAAATCCAGGCCTTATACACGCCCCCTGATAGGTGCTGTAACAGGTATTAAACTGATAAGAGTAGTACTTACAAACACACTACTCCTATCTGGTGGCACCTTTGATTGCATGCGCCGTGCCCCAAAATGGAAGTGATACGACCAACAAAGCATCTTTTTCCATCTTCTGGTTCTAAAAATCCAGGCCTTATACACGCCCCCTGATAGGTGATGTAACAGGTATTAAACTGATAAGAGTAGTACTACTTAACACACCTTATAATAATGCAGAGAGAGGCAACGCAGTGAGAGGAGTCTGAAGAAGAGGAGTCAGAGGAGGAAGGTGGCTTTGAGGAGGTGGAAGACCAAACACAGCAGGCGTCCCAGGGGGCTTGTTGTCACCTTTCGGGGACCCTTGGTGGCTGGGTGGAGGAAGAGACCTTCAATGACATCAGTGAGGACAAGGAACGGGACATGGCTAGCTTGGTATCCAACCTTGTGCAAATGGGGAGTTTGCGGTTGTGCAAAGGGACTGTTTGCGGTTGTTTGCGGTGCATTAAACGGAGAGATTGGTCTGATACTGTGAAGCGGGTGTAACCCTTACACTACCTGATCGATATAACATCATACCTGATGTTTAAAAGCACGTTATTCCAAACAATTTAGGAATTTTAGGTAATTTATGCCATTTATGGCTTAAAACCAGACTCTGCATCAACTATGTAATTTTCCGTGGGAGTTTTGCCATGGATCCCCCTCCGGCATGCCACAGTCCAGGTGTTAGTCCCGTTGAAACAACTTTCCCATCACTATTGTGGCCAAAAAGAGTCCCTGTGGGTTTTAAAATTCGCCTGCCCATTGAAGTCTATGGCGGTTCGCCGGGTTCGCCGGTTCGCGAACATTTGCGGCGGTTCGCGGTTCGCAAACCGAAAACTTTATGTTCGCGACATCACTACTTACCATGAGAAACCATAGCTCTACAGCAATGGGGATGAACTTACGAAAAAAAATGTTTGCAGGAAATCTGACATATTAATATTGCAAGGTCAAGGAAAGCAGCAAATCTGACATATTAACATTGTAAGGTTAAGGAAAGCAGAGACGTTTAACAATGCCCTTGAAGACAGGAAAGGGCAAAATGCAGCAATAAGCAGAAAGCTTAACCTGGGAAAATGGTGATGAGATGAGAAGTCAGTGGTAGTAAAGTCCTTGTAGACAGAAAAAGGGCCAGAAAGCCGCGATGAGCAGAAAGCTTACCTTGTAACATAGTAATGTAAGGAGAAAGCCAGTGATAGTAACACCCTTGCAGATAGGAAAAGGGACCAAAAAGGCAGGAAAAGGGACCAAAAAGGCAGTAATAGGCTCGCAGATATGTAGCAAAGTAAATCAGAACCTGTAGCCATGAGGGAGCTGAAAAGCATCCTGCATGCATGAACCCAGAAATGGACTGACTGTGAGGTCCCAAACAGGAAGGGCTTATAAGGCTGCAGAGCCCATCTCAGGAAGAGGCTCAGGAAGCCCACCTCCCCGCCTCAAATCCATCAAAACCTCACGAAAAACACATCTGTTTAAAGAAGCCTATCCCCTGCCACCTTAACATGCACAATGCATCTTTCACCCTCTTATACCACACCCAACCCCTTTAGATTTTAAGTCTGCAAGTTTTCAATCTTGCAGGGTGCTTTGGGAATGCACTTTGGACACAGGATTCTAAGCTCAAAGACAGGGCCCTCCATTTCTTGCAATTTGGTCATTTTGTTTTGCTTTGAACACAATCCATTTACAGCACTACGTAATATGTTGGCGCTTTACAAATAAACTTTAATAATAATAATTTGCGGTACACAGGCTTATGTTTGTTAGTGGGAGCAGGGTGCTCTGTAAGCAGTGAAAGGTGTACCTTGTGCCTGATGTTCATGTGGGAGTACCAATTCCCTAGTGCAGTCGGCTAGGAGAGTGAGATGGCTCCAGGATGTATTCACCTTTGGGTGACCCACCAAGACTTCCATAATATTGGGTACTCTATTGCAGTGATGTCGCGAACATCAAATTTTCGGTTCGCGAACCGCGGACGCGAATTCCATCAATTGTTCACGAACGGACGAACATCGGCGAACCGCCATACACTTCAATGGGCAGGCGAATTTCAAAACCCACAGGGACTCTTTCTGGCCACAATAGTGATGGGAAAGTTGTTTCAAGGGGACTAACACCTGGACTGTGGCATGCCGGAGGGGGATCCATGGCAAAACTCCCACGGAAAATTACATAGTTGATGCAGAGTCTGGTTTTAAGCCATAAAGGGCATAAATCACCTAACATTCCTAAATTGTTTGGAATAACATGCTTTAAAACATCAGGTATGATGTTGTATCGATCAGGTAGTGTAAGGGTTACACCCGCTTCACAGTAACAGCCCAATATCCCCGTTTAATGCACCGCAAACAACCGCAAACAGTCCCTTTGCACAACCGCAAACTCCCCATTTGCACAAGGTTGGGTCCCCGAAAGGGGAAAACAAGCCCCCTGGGACGCCTGCTGTGTTTGGTCTTCCACCTCCTCAAAGCCACCTTCCTCCTCTGACTCCTCTTCTTCAGACTCCCAGAGTCTGGGGGTTTCCATTGCCCAGCATGGAAGATTATACACAGGTCAGAGTCTGGGGGCTTCCACTGCCCAGCATGGAAGATTATACACAGGTCAGAGTCTGGGGTTTCCACTGCCCAGCATGGAATATTATACACAGATCAGAGTCTGGGGGCTTCCACTGCACAGCATGGAATATTATACACAGGTCAGAGTCTGGGGGCTTCCACTGCACAGCATGGAAGATTATACGCGTTGCCTCTGTCTGCGTTATTATAAGGTGTGTACTGTTAAGTAGTACTATTCCTATCGGTTTAATCCCTGTTACGTCCACTATTAGGGGACGTGTATATGGCATGGATTTTTGGAACAGGGAGATGGAAAAAGATGCTTGGTTGGACCTCCTACTTCGAATTTGGGGCACTGCACGTGCAATCTAAGATGCCACCAGATAGGAGAGGTGTATTAAGTTGTACTACTCATTCCTATCAGTTTAATACCTGTTACGTTACCTATCAGGGGACGTGTATGTGGCATGGATTTTTGGAACAGGGAGATGGAAAAAGATGCTTGGTGGGACCTCCTACTTCGAATTTGGGGCACTGCACGTGCAATCTAAGGTGCCACCAGATAGGAGAGGTGTATTAAGTTGTAATACTCATTCCTATCAGTTTAATACCTGTTACGTTACCTATCAGGGGACGTGTATATGGCATGGATTTTTGGAACAGGGAGATGGAAAAAGATGCTTGGTTGGACCTCCTACTTTGAATTTGGGGCACTGCACGTGCAATCTAAGGTGCCACCAGATAGGAGAGGTGTATTAAGTTGTACTACTCATTCCTATCAGTTTAATACCTGTTACGTTACCTATCAGGGGACGTGTATATGGCATGGATTTTTGGAACAGGGAGATGGAAAAAGATGCTTGGTTGGACCTCCTATTTCGAATTTGGGGCACTGCACGTGCAATCTAAGATGCCACCAGATAGGAGAGGTGTATTAAGTTGTAATACTCATTCCTATCAGTTTAATACCTGTTACGTTACCTATCAGGGGACGTGTATATGGCATGGATTTTTGGAACAGGGAGATGGAAAAAGATGCTTGGTTGGACCTCCTACTTCGAATTTGGGGCACTGCACGTGCAATCTAAGGTGCCACCAGATAGGAGAGGTGTATTAAGTTGTACTACTCATTCCTATCAGTTTAATACCTGTTACGTTACCTATCAGGGGACGTGTATATGGCATGGATTTTTGGAACAGGGAGATGGAAAAAGATGCTTGGTTGGACCTCCTATTTCGAATTTGGGGCACAGCACGTGCAATCTAAGGTGCCACCAGATAGGAGAGGTGTATTAAGTTGTAATACTCATTCCTATCAGTTTAATACCTGTTACGTTACCTATCAGGGGACGTGTATATGGCATGGATTTTTGGAACAGGGAGATGGAAAAAGATGCTTGGTTGGACCTCCTATTTCCAATTTGGGGCACTGCACGTGCAATCTAAGATGCCACCAGATAGGAGAGGTGTATTAAGTTGTAATACTCATTCCTATCAGTTTAATACCTGTTACGTTACCTATCAGTTTACTACCTGTTCCGTCACCTATCTTTCCTCCCAATAGCACATTCTATATGTCATCAACCGGCCTGTGTGTATTTAGAGAACCACACTTTAAGGCCCCTAACCTGGGACAAGGTGGCTTGGCTATCAGAATTGCCTCAGAGCCTTAAAAACTCACCAAACCCCCTAATCAGACACTCACTATCATACTGGAAATGGGCCAAGAAACACACGGGTTTGTTCCCTGGATCCACCCAAATGACCCCAATTCTTGACCACTCTCAGGCCCCGAAACACATGAGCACAACATCACAACACTGGTGGAGGTCAAGGAAACTAGATAGACTGGGAGACTGGGTAGTAAAGGGCCAGATGCTCTCCTATGAGGAACTGAGGGACATGCATGAGCTACCGCTGTCAGAACATTACAATTACTGTAGGCTGAGGCATTTCACACACTCCCTGACCCAGAAACAGGGGACACCGGTCTTAAATTGGTTCTCCAAAATTTGTAAAGATAAACCTCTATCAAGGGGGATCATTGGGTCGCTTTACAAATATAAAACATTTGTTACTGGTTGAAGCGACACTGGGGGAAGGACCGGAGTGGGGGAGCCCTGGAGACCCTTCAGAAGCAATCGCTGGCAAAATCATCCTAGGAAAGGAGAGGTCGCTTACTGAAGCCTGCCCTAGGGTAACCCAAGGGTGATTGCCCAGGTTAGATATTGTAAATAATAAGCTAATACTGCTGGAGGGATGATAGCTAATAGGACTTTGGTGTTTCCCTGCAGATATACTCTTTACTATTGTCTGTTTTACCATGTTTTAGGTATCTCTTAAATTGCAATCACAGTAAAAAAATAAGAAAAATTATTAACCTAAAAAGTAAAAATAAGAAGGAATAGCCAGCTAACTTTCACAAAATGTCTCTATTGTAAATATGTATTTTTGCACAACTGTTACGCAAAACTGTTCAAAAATGCTTTATTTTTCATTACATGCTGTACGCCTTCTAAAATAAAATAATTTAAATGCAAAAATTAGGTATTGTTGCAGCGACCAGAAAAATTTATGTTAGTTTGCCAGGCAGAAAGTGCCCTAAAACATTGCGTCTTGAACCCTAGTTGGTGGCGGATAAGTCACGCAAGTCATCCGGCATTCAGGGATAAAATACAGCAGCGTGTGGACCATTATTAGCTCAAGGCAGCTCATCTATCAGGCCTTTTTTAATCGAATGTATCGCCCACTGTCAGTCCCTTCGGGATCCATTCCTCATTCATCTTAATAAAGGTGAGGTAATCTAGACTTTTTTGACCTAGGCGACTTCTCTTATCAGTGACAAAACCTCCTGCTGCACTGAAGGTCCTTTCTGACAGGACACTTGAAGCGGGGCAGGACAGAAGTTCTATGGCAAATTGGGATAGCTCAGGCCACAGGGCAAGCGTGCACACCCAGTAGTCAAGGGGTTCATCGCTCCTCATAGTGTCGATATCTGTAGTTATGGCGAGGTAGTCTGTTACCTGACGGTCGAGTCATTCTCTGAGGGTGGACCCCGAAGGGCTGTGGAGATGCATAGGACTTAAAAAGCTCTGCATGTCCTCCATCAACAACACGTCTGTAAAGCGTCCTCTCCTTGCCGGCGTGGTCGTGGGAGGAGGAGGATTATGTTCACCTCTTCCGCTGATAGATTGCCTTTGTGCTGTGACATAACCCTTAAACGCTGTGTAAAGCATACTTTTTAATTTATTTTGGTAGTGCTGCATCCTTTCCGACTTGTGGTAATTCGGTAACATTTTAGGCACTTTCTGCTTATATCGGGGGTCTAGTAGCGTGGACACCCAGTACAGGTTGTTCTCCTTCATCCTTTTTATACGAGGCACGACAGCATGAAAGACCCCATTTGCACAAGGTTGGATGCCGACCTAGTCATGTCCCGTTACCCGTCCTCAGTGATCTCACTGAAGGTATGTTCTTCCCCCCAGCCACGTACAACACCACTGGTACCAGATAGGTGACAACGAGCACCCTGGGATGCCTGTTGTGGTTGGTCTTCCTCCTCCTCCTCAAAGCCACATTCCTCCTCTGACTCCTCTTCCTCACAATCCTCTTCCAGCGTTGCCGCAGGTCCAGCAAGCGATGCTGATAAGGCTGTTTCTGGCGGTGATGGTGACCACTACTCTTCCTCTTCAAGCTCATCTACGGTCTGATACAGCACTCTTCGTAGGGCACGCTTCAGGAAGAAAACAAATGGTATGATGTCGCTGATGGTGCCCTGGGTGCGACTGACCAGGTTTGTCACCTCCTCAAAAGGACGCACAAGCCTACAGGCATTACGCATGAGCGTCCAGTAACGTGGCAAAAAAAATCCCCAGCTCCGCAGAGGCTGTCCTAGCACCCCGGTCATACAAATACTCGTTAACGGCCTTTTCTTGTTGGAGCAGGCGGTCGAACATTAGGAGTGTTGAATTCCAACGTGTCAGGCTGTCTGAAATCAAGCGCCTCGCTGGCATGTTGTTTCGCCGCTGGATATCTGTAAAGTGCGCCATGGCCTTGTAGGAACGCCTGAAATGGGCACACACCTTCCTGGCCTGCTTCAGGACGTCCTGTAAGCCTGGGTGCTTATGCACAAAGCGTTGTACAATCAGATTACACACATGTGCCATGCACGGCAAATGTGTCAACTTGCCCAAATTCAATGCTGCCAACAAATTTCTTCCATTGTCACACACCACTTTGCCGATCTCCAGTTGGTGCGGAGTCAGCCACTGATCCACCTGTGCGTTCAGGGCAGACAGGAGTGCTGGTCCGGTGTGACTCTCTGCTTTCAGGGAAGTCAACCCCAAGACGGCGTGACACTGCCTGATCCGGGATGTGGAATAGTACCTGTGGAGCTGGGGGGTGCCGTTGATGTGGAGCAAGACATAGCAGCAGCAGAAGAGGACTCCGCCGAGGAGGTTATGGAAGAGGATGGAGTAGGAGGAGCAGAGGAGGTGGCAGCAGGCCTGCCTGCAAGTCGTGGCGGTGTCACCAACTCCTCTGCAGAGCCACGTATTCCCTGCTTGGCAGCCATCACCAGGTTTACCCAATGCGCAGTGTAGGTGATATACCTTCCCTGACCATGCTTTGCAGACCAGGTATCCGTGGTCAGATGGACCCTTGCCCCAACACTGTGTGCCAGAGATGCCATTACCTTCCACTGCGGTGTCCCAATAGCTACAAATTTTTTGAACGCCTCAGACTCCCCCAGCTTGTATGGTAAAAGCTGGCGGGCTATGAGTTCAGACAAGCCAGCTGTCAGTTGCCGGGCAAGGGGGTGACTTTGTGACATTGGCTTCTTACGCTCAAACATGTCCTTGACAGACACCTGACTGTGGGCAGATGAGCAGGGACTGCTCAGGGCGAGACACGGAGTGGCGGATGGTTGAGAGGGGGCAAGCAGGGCAGCAGTGGTTGACGTGGCTGAAGATGCTGGACCAGGAGGAGGATGGCGGCTTTGACTTTGTGTGCTGCTTGTACTGATGTGTTGATCCCATAGGCGTTTGTGATGTGACATCATGTGCCTTTTCAAAGAAGTTGTACCAAATGTGGGTGTTGGACTTCCCACGCACAGGTTGCAAATGGCATCACTGTTGTCACAGGCAGACACACGAAAAAATTGCCACACTGCTGAGCTCTGCAATGACGGCATTCTGGTGGTGGCAAAAGCATGCGTTGACTGGCGTGCTGTCTGGCTGACCCCGGGTGCCGATGCATGCTGTCTGACTGTGCCACTAGCTACTTTCGACGACCTCCCGCTGCTTCCAACTCGTCTCCTCCTCCTCTCTGTCTCCCCATCTGAACTTTCCTCCTGTTCTTCTTCTCTTATAGCGGGCACCCACGTGACATCCACGGACGCATCGTCATTATCAACCGCTTCACTTGTATCTGACAACTCAACAAAGGAAGCAGCACCGGGTACAACATCATCATCATCATCAGACCGTACGTCCATGTGTGTAATGCTGCCTGACTGGGACATATCCCTGTTATCTACATCCTCTGGCACTAATGTTTGTGCATCACTCATTTCTTCCAACGGATCTGTAAATAACTCTGCTGACGGATCAAGTGAAGCAGCTGTGGTGCTAGTGTTGGTGGTGGCGGCAGGCGGGAGAGTGGTAACTGGAGAGGTGCCCGAAGCTAAGCTGGAGGAGGATGGTGCGTCTAGGTTCTGAGCGGAAGCTGTAGAAGATTGGGTGTCCTGTGTTAGCCAGTCAACCATGTCCTCAGAACTGTTCAAGTTCAGCGTACGTTGCCTCTGAAAACTGGGCATTATTCTAGGGCCAAAGGGAATCACAGAACCACGACCACGACGGCCGCTGCGGGGTGGCCTGCCTCTGCCTGTCATTGTTTTACGATTAGTGGTACTATGCGTGCAAGCTACTGTGACACCAGATATGAGTGTCACTGCGCACTGCCAAAAGTTGGCAGACTAGATGCAATAGGCCTCACACACACGCCTGTAGGCAGGCTACTGATATTCAATCGATTACAGTAAAAAAAAGGGTTGTTTTATTTCACTGCACACTATGGTTGCACTAGATATGAGTGTCACTGTGCACTGGCAAAAGTTGGCAGACTAGATGCAATAGGCCTCACACACACGCCATTAGGCAGGCTACTGATATTCAATCGATTACAGTAAAAAAAGGGTTGTTTTATTTCACTGCACACTACGGTTGCACTAGATATGAGTGTCACTGCGCACTGGCAAAAGTTGGCAGACTAGATGCAATAGGCCTCACACACACGCCTTTAGGCAGGCTACTGATATTCAATCGATTACAGTAAAAAAAGGGTTGTTTGATTTCACTGCACACTACGGTTGCACAGATATGAGTGTCACTGTGCACTGGCAAAAGTTGGCAGACTAGATGCAATAGGCCTCACACACACGCCTTTAGGCAGGCTACTGATATTCAATCGATTACAGTAAAAAAAGGGTTGTTTGATTTCACTGCACACTACGGTTGCACTAGATATGAGTGTCACTGCGCACTGGCAAAAGTTGGCAGACTAGATGCAATAGGCCTCACACACACGCCTTTAGGCAGGCTACTGATATTCAATCGATTACAGTAAAAAAAAGGGTTGTTTTATTTCACTGCACACTATGGTTGCACTAGATATGAGTGTCACTGTGCACTGGCAAAAGTTGGCAGACTAGATACAATAGGCCTCACACACACGCCTTTAGGCAGGCTACTGATATTCAATCGATTACAGTAAAAAAAAGGGTTGTTTGATTTCACTGCACACTACGGTTGCACTAGATATGAGTGTCACTGCGCACTGGCAAAAGTTGGCAGACTAGAAGCAATAGGCCTCACACACACGCCTGTAGGCAGGCTACTGATATTCAATCGATTACAGTAAAAAAAGGGTTGTTTGATTTCACTGCACACTACGGTTGCACTAGATATGAGTGTCACTGCGCACTGGCAAAAGTTGGCAGACTAGATGCAATAGGCCTCACACACACGCCTTTAGGCAGGCTACTGATATTCAATCGATTACAGTAAAAAAAGGGTTGTTTGATTTCACTGCACACTACGGCTGCACAGATATGAGTGTCACTGTGCACTGGCAAAAGTTGGCAGACTAGATGCAATAGGCCTCACACACATGCCTTTAGGCAGGCTTCTGATATTCAATCGATTACAGTAAAAAAAGGGTTGTTTGATTTCACTGCACACTACGGTTGCACTAGATATGAATGTCACTGTGCACTGGCAAAAGTTTGGCAGACTAGATGCAATAGGCCTCACACACACGCCTTTAGGAAGGCTACTGATATTCAAATCGATTACAGTAAAAAAAGGGTTGTTTGATTTCACTGCACACTATGGTTGCACTAGATATGAGTGTCACTGCGCACTGGCAAAAGTTGGCAGACTAGATGCAATAGGCCTCACACACACGCCTTTAGGCAGGCTACTGATATTCAATCGATTACAGTAAAAAAAAGGGTTGTTTTATTTCACTGCACACTATGGTTGCACTAGATATGAGTGTCACTGCGCACTGGCAAAAGTTGGCAGACTAGATGCAATAGGCCTCACACACACGCTTTTAGGCAGGCTACTGATATTCAATCGATTACAGTAAAAAAAAGGGTTGTTTTATTTCACTGCACACTATGGTTGCACTAGATATGAGTGTCACTGCGCACTGGCAAAAGTTGGCAGACTAGATGCAATAGGCCTCACACACACGCCTTTAGGCAGGCTACTGATATTCAATCGATTACAGTAAAAAAAAGGGTTGTTTTATTTCACTGCACACTATGGTTGCACTAGATATGAGTGTCACTGCGCACTGGCAAAAGTTGGCAGACTAGATGCAATAGGCCTCACACACACGCCTGTAGGCTGGCTACTGATATTCAATCGATTACAGTAAAAAAAGGGTTGTTTTATTTCACTGCACACTACGGTTGCACTAGATATGAGTGTCACTGCGCACTGGCAAAAGTTGGCAGACTAGATGCAATAGGCCTCACACACACGCCTTTAGGCAGGCTACTGATATTCAATCGATTACAGTAAAAAAAGGGTTGTTTTATTTCACTGCATACTACAGTGGCACTAGATATGAGTGTCACTGTGCACTGGCAAAAGTTGGCAGACTAGATACAATAGGCCTCACACACACGCTAGCAGGCTGGCATATGCAATTAGATTACACAGAAAAAAGTAATAAGATCAAATAAAAAGGGCTTTTTGGGTTGCTGTCCTTGCAGCAGATATCAAAGGAGTCCTTCAGGTGTGTAGTTAAAGCTAAATACACAGCCTGGCTATCTATTTCCCTATTAAATCAGCAGAAAAAAATAATAAAATAAAATAAATGATGTTCTAGCCCTAAAAAGGGCTTTTTGGGTTGCTGTCCTTGGAGCAGATATCAAAGGAGTCCTTCAGGTGTGTAGTTAAAGCTAAATACACAGCCTGGCTATCTATTTCCCTATTAAATCAAGAGCAGGTAGAATATATCTCCTCTCTCCGCGAATGCAGCTACAGAATGATTCTAAAATGGAGGCTGTCATACAGATGGAAGGCTCTGGAAGGGAGTGTATGCTGCTGATTGCCTGGAATGTGTCTGCTGACTGTAAGGTGCAGGGTCAAAGTTTCCTCAATGATAAAGAATAGGGGGCGGACCGAAAAGCGCATATGTTCGTCGTTCGTTGCGAACGCGAACATGCGAAAATCGTTGCGAATAGTTCTCCGGCGAACTGTTTGGGACATCACTACTCTATTGGATTGCATGCCGGGTCGAGAACAATGCCTATTGTCAAGTATATACCAATTAGTATATTAACCGCAAGAAAATGGATCAAGGTGATATCTCTTGCAAAGCACATGACATCTCTTGATCTTTGTCAACTGAAACAAAGTATTGCTTGACAGCCTAGTTAACTATACTTGATCGCTTAATCAGATCCATAGATCTCCCCATATAAGTCTATGGAGCCATTCTCACCTCTAACGCAAATTTGAATCCACCCAGGAACCTGGCTCAGCCATGGGACTGGGAGCGAAATGGTATTGTAGCTGGGTAATGGAAGTAGCTACTAGTTGCCATTAAAGTGATACTACCCCTTAAAATATTTTTATTAGTCTTATGTAATGTACATACCCTAGAATGCATGATACACTTAATGCAACTGTCAAAAAATGGTAAAAATGGACATAAAGCAGCCTGGGCTTGTGGGAAACAGTAGGGCACACATTCATGTTAGCAATTACATATTGGTCCAATGACCATAATAAAGTTATATAGTATTTTTTTAAGAATGTATTTGTGAAACAGCCTTAGTCCATATGGTAAAAGTGACTAGAGTACGAAGAGGTCCGATCGGAGAGATGGTGGAAAGAGACACATGGCATTCCCAAGCACAAAACTTGCAGGGTAACGAAACCTGCAATGAGCGGGAGGAAAGGCACCGCAAGCAGGAGAGGCTTGCAATGAGCGCCAAAGGTGCTCACTGCAAGCCCTGTGATGAGCGCCAAAGGCGCTCAGCGTGGGTTTTGCGATGAGCGCCGTAGGTGATCAGTGCAAAGCAGGAAAGTTTAAATACACAGGGGAGAGGCTCGTAATGAGCTCGTAATGAAGGTGCTCAGAGGAGCAAAAGCCTCACATTGGGTGGCAAAAAGCATTGCCAGCCTTACTATTTTAATCCCGTCATTTTTGACGGGCAAGTTCCTAGTGTACTTATTTAAAAAAAAATACATACATACATACATACTGCCGTTCAATGGGAGATTCTGAACATATTATATATATTTAACCTAAGAAAGAAATAGAAATAATATCAAGTATAAAAGGTCATTTGGAGCATGAGATCTGTAATTCATTACTTAGATGCTAAAAATGTATCCCATAGATGCCAATTAGAGACTAGCCCTTACAGGGCTGATTAAATATCCATCCTCATCATGGCCCTATTATGGCTTATTAGGCTTTCTACTTCGCTCCAAGATGGGATTAGTGGTTGGTTCCAATATTTAATCAAAAGCCATTTCAAGACTATGGGAGATTAAATATTTTCCTTGGGGTACTAACACATCCAGATTTAGGTGTAACAAGATGACTTGAGGGGTACAAGAAATATTTTTCCCAATGACCTTTTATATCTGACTACAACAATAGGAGCATAAAAATTAACTTTTTCGCATTCCCACCAAGTACCTAACTTCCCACACCCTTTCCAACAGACAGAAGGAGACTGTGAATCATATGTATTTATATTTAGCGGAACTAGGTACCACCTGAGTTGTAAAAAACAGTTCCACATAGGAAACGTAAATTGCAGATGTTTTAACTATTCTAAACGCTTTTAACCAGTCTTGATCTTTGAAAACTAGCTTCAGATCTGCTTCCCATCCTTTTATACCTCTAGATTTAATAAATAGGATAGATTCTAAGATTATTTTACTATACTTGGAAATTAAATGCGAGTCATCCTCTCTCATCAAGAGTTCTTCCATATCCACTGTTTTTTCCATATTTGATCTCTTGTATTCCAAATAGGACCAAATCTTGACTCTATAATTCAACAATGTCATTTTTTTTAAACCATATTTTTCCTGAATCTCTATATATTATATTAGATATATTATCACATATAATAGTTGTCGTAATTACGAATTATAGGTCACAACATGTTAAAAGTTACCGGCTTGCGCAAAGAGCGCAATGTCGCTCATTTCGCACCTCGCGATAAGTGCGGCAGGACTTAGGCTGCAATGAGCGCCGACTTGGAAACAGGCTAGACATGAGTGCTAAAGGCGCTCATGTCAATGCCTGCGTTCAGCGCGGAAGCCCATGGGACTTTGGCGCTAATCGCGAAGCACGCAATTTATTATTTTAAAGGCTGAAAAACGTAAACGGGGGGAGAGGCTCGCAATGAGCACCAAAGGTGCTCAGAGGGGGCAGAGCCTCGCATTCTGTGGCAAACAGCTTTACCAGCCTTAACATTTTCTTGTGGTCATTTTTGACGAGCAAGTCGCTAGTATAGATATAACATCTGTATATCACACATACACAGCAGCAGCTCAGTCTATGCTAATCTATGGTGGGGGGCAGGGCCAGCACACAGCAGTGACCGGAAGCAGGTGTGCGGGTCACATCCCAACAGTGACTTGGGAACCAACATCAGTGCTCTCCTATTGGCTGAGGAAGACAGCAGGTGAATAATGGGTTAAAATGGTTACTCTAATACTGCATGCTGATTGGGTGGGGATCAGGGGCCCGTGTAGGCACCACTGAGAGAGTCAACATAATCATTAGAAGGATTTTTAAATATTAATAAAAATAAAAGGAAATTATGAAATGTGCTGCATATAGCAAGGAGGCTTTTTGCCTAAAGAGTGCAAAAATGTATTAATCCAGTAAACTTGGATATGCCTTTAATAGTCATAATTTATCAATTTCTATGTCTTTCTTAATTGTTTCAAATATTGAAAAGTATGAAATAACATTTCAAAATAGGTGTCAATTTGATATACAGCAATACCCCTTTTAAGGCTGCAGATAGTGTCCAGGTAATAGTAGTGTTAAGCGAAAGAGCTAAACAGGGTCATTTTTACATAGGGTAGATAGGGATAGGGGAGCTCATAGAAACAAACACACAAAAGCTATTTAAATTTAAAAAATGTGGGCTTTATATGAACTTTTAAAAAACAGCAATCATAACACAAAATGAACATTTCTTTAAATAAAATGTAAAGAAACAACAAACATTAACTGACCAGACTACTTTAAACGGCAGATGGTTTGGAGCATTCAACTGGGTCTGTAGAGGAAACAACAGTGCTATAGTAGGGGTATCAGCAATACAAAGTGATATTGATACTGGCTCTGTTTTGCCCTCTCTCCTTTAATTTACCTCTAGGTCTCCTCAGGCTCAGTGAGTTTCACCCCTCCCCGGCGTAGTTAGCGGTGCTCCTTTCAAGCCGCTTGTGACAGCCTATTGCTTCAGTGGGGCTTGATAACAACCTAATTCAAACCTACCCAGTAGTACTGTCCGGTTCTTTGTGCATCTGATAGCAGGAACAGAACCAACTCAGCTTACAGCCACCAAAGTGTCCAGCAATCCACAGGAACCAATAGCCACCCTGTAAAAGGATCCAATGCAGATCCAACAGCAATAATGCCAGAAATAAGGATACTTATATCGTTCAGAATGAAAAACACACCTCAGATTATGTATATTTAAACTGACCAATCTTTATTGATGAATGCACAATTATACACAACCCAATTCTTTCATGTAAAGGAGTCCATCAGGATATGTCATCCCCCCCCCATCATCCCTGGGGAAAATGCAGCATTTCAATACCAAACATGCCTGGATTTCCTTCATACATCAATAAATGAACATACCACTACAATAATTCCAGCCTGTTTAGGCCACACTACCCTGTATAACACACACACACACACATACATTGACCTTTGTATAAAACACAGACACACACACATAATAACTCTGATCACCCGCATCCCATAGGGCACAAAATAAGGATGTAACTGTCAATGTTCACATATTCAGGCTGGGACGACATGGTCGGGGGGGAAAGGAAGAAAGAATAGCAAAGGTCCATGTTAATCCAGTGCCCTCCATAGTCCAGCAAAGTCCTTTAGACCCCCTGGACGTCACACTACCCTCACTCCTGCAATTTACCCTCGGCTCAGTGAGTTGCCCACCTCCCCGCTATTGTTAGATGTGTTCCTGTCAGACTGCCCTTTCCTCTGTAATTTACCCCCAGAACCCCTCAGGCTCAGTGAGTCCCACCTCCCCGGGGGTAGTTAGCTGTGTTCCTGTCAGGCCGCCCTCTCTCCTGTAATTTGCCCCCAGGTCACCTAAGGCTCAGTGATTCCCCCTCCCCGGAGTAGTTAGCTGTGTTCCTGTCAGGCCGCTCTCTCTCCTGTAATTTACCTCCAGAACCCCTCAGACTCAGTGATTCCCCCTCCCCGGAGTAGTAAGCTGTGTTCCGGCTCATTGAGTTGCCCCTGGGTCCCCTCAGGCTCATTGAGTTGCCCCCAGCCCCTCCTCGAGGTAGTTAGCTGTGCTTCTGTCAGGCCACCCACTCTCCTCTGATTTACCGCCCCAGGCTCAGTGATTTGCCTCCCCGGGGTATCTAGCTGTGCTCCTGTCAGGCCGTTGTCTCTCCTGTAATGTACCCCTCAGGATCAGTGATTTGCCTCCCCGGGTTATTTAGCTGTGCTCCTGTCAGGCCACCCTCTCCCCTATAATTTACCCCCCAGGCTCAATGAGTTGCCCCACTCTCCGGGGTAGTTAGCTGGTCTCCTGTCAGGCCGCCCTCTCCCCTGTAATTAACCTGCCAGGTCTCCTCAGGCTCAGTAAATTGCCCCCCTCCCTGGAATAGTTAACTGTGCTCCTGTCAGGCTGCCATCTCCCCTGTAATTTACCCCCAGGTCCCCTCAGGCTCAGTGAGTGCCCCCACCCGCTCCTCAAGGTAGTTAGCTGTGCTTATGTCAGGCCACCCTCTCTCCTGTAATGTACCCACCAGGCTCAGTGAGTTGCCCTCTCCCTGTGGTAGTTAGCTGTGCTCCTGTCAAGCTGCCCTCTCCCCTGTAATTTACCCCTCAGGCTCAGTGAGTTGCCCCCACCCCCTCGAGGTAGTTATCTGTGCTTCTTTCAGGCCACCCTCTCTCCTGTAATGTACCCCCAGGCTCAGTGAGTTGCCAGCCTCCCCGGGGTAGTTAGCTGTGCTCCTGTAAAGCTGCCCTCTAATCTGTAATTTACCCCTAAATCTGTCCAGCCTCAGTGAATTGACCCCCTCCGCAGGGTAGTTTGCTGTGCTCCTGTCAGGCCGCCCTCTCTCCGGTAGTTTATCCCCAGGCCCCTCAAGCTTAGTAAATTGCCCCCTACCTCGGCGTAGTTGGATGTGCTCCTCTCAGACTGCTCTCACTTCTGTAATCTACCCCAGGTCCCCTCAAATTCAGTTAGTTGCCCCCTTCCCCGGGGTAGTTAGCTGTGCTCCTATCAGGCCGCCCTCTCTACAGTAATTTACCCCCTGGTCCCTTCAGGCTCAGTAAATTGCTCCTGTCAGGCCGCCCTCTCTCCTGTAATTTACCCCAGGCTCAGCGTATTGCCCCCCTCCCCAGGGTAGTTAGTTGTGTTCCTGTCAGGCCGCCTCTCTATGAGGAGGGGAGGAGAGAACATGGCGGAGCTGTGACTGACACACACTGGGCCAGGCACGGACAGCAGAGGGCGGGGACACCGGGAGCGGCGGCATGTCAGCGGAGCGCAGGCGGGGGAGCAGCGGCCGGGCACACTGAGCGAGGCCTGGGCTCCACCTTCCCGCCATCACACTGAAGGCCCGGGGCAGGTCCCGTTATACGCACACCCCTCTGCCGGGTATTGTTTGTGTTGTGTCCGCCGGCCCTGGCTCACCATGGCGGGGGCTTCCCGCGCTTAGACTACGACCTTGGACCAGAGGACGGGGCTGGATGGAAAGGTGACTGGGGAGACGTGGGGCTGCTCCCTGGAGCATGGCCTGTGACTGATCTGAGGCGATTCACAAGAAAACACCGCGGCTTGGGCCTGTGGAGATCCCGCTAGCACACACACCAGGAAAGCTCGGGGTTTCTGGGCCTGGAAGTGGTTATCCAAGACTCGGCTACAGGTGGGAATAGGAGCAGGGGATACTACTAGTGACGGGTATAAGAAGCCGGGGATTGGGCCTTAGGAAAGACCAGAGTACGAACCTTGCGGAGCGGGGTACAGCAGTCAGGAAAGCCCAGGGACTGGGCCTTTGTTAAGTATTCCTGAAAAGCCCGGCATTTGGGACTTTGGACTGGCTAAGGAATACAAGGAAAGCCCGAGGATTGGGCCTTGTTGTTCCAGTGAAGTCTAGTAGGAAAGCCCGAGGATTGGGCCTCCGGGAACAGGAAGGCGACAGAATGACTGACACCCGGCGGCGGGTAAAGGTCTACACGCTGAATGAGGACCGGCAGTGGGATGACCGAGGCACCGGGCATGTGTCCTCCGGCTATGTGGAGAGACTGAAGGGCATGTCCCTGCTAGTCAGGGCCGAGAGTGACGGTGAGTATGGGGCCTGAGGTGCAGGAGGACATTGTCTAGTACACTGAGGAACATAAATACATGAGGTGGACACGGACATTGTATATTACACTGAGGGATATAAACACGAGGAGGACATTGTATAGTACAATGAGGGATATAAACACATGAGGTGGACATTGTATAATGCACTGAGCGATATCAATTCATGAGGTGAATATTGTATATTACACTGAGGGATATAAACACACGAGGAGGACATTGTATAGTACACTGAGGGATATACACACATGAGGAGGACATTGTATGGTACACTGAGGGATATACACACATGAGGAGGACATTGTATGGTACACTGAGGGTTATACACACATGAGGAGGACATTGTATGGTACACTGAGGGATATACACACATGAGGAGGACATTGTATGGTACACTGAGGGATATACACACATGAGGAGGACATTGTATGGTACACTGAGGGATATACACACATGAGGAGGACATTGTATGGTACACTGAGGGATATACACACATGAGGAGGACATTGTATGGTACACTGAGGGATATACACACACGAGGAGGACATTGTATGGTACACTGAGGGATATACACACATGAGGAGGACATTGTATGGTACACTGAGGGATATACACACATGAGGAGGACATTGTATGGTACACTGAGGGATATACACACATGAGGAGGACATTGTATGGTACACTGAGGGATATACACACACGAGGAGGACATTGTATGGTACACTGAGGGATATACACACACGAGGAGGACATTGTATGGTACACTGAGGGATATACACACACGAGGAGGACATTGTATGGTACACTGAGGGATATACACACATGAGGAGGACATTGTATGGTACACTGAGGGATATACACACATGAGGAGGACATTGTATGGTACACTGAGGGATATACACACATGAGGAGGACATTGTATGGTACACTGAGGGATATACACACATGAGGAGGACATTGTATGGTACACTGAGGGATATACACACATGAGGAGGACATTGTATGGTACACTGAGGGATATACACACATGAGGAGGACATTGTATGGTACACTGAGGGATATACACACATGAGGAGGACATTGTATGGTACACTGAGGGATATACACACATGAGGAGGACATTGTATGGTACACTGAGGGATATACACACATGAGGAGGACATTGTATGGTACACTGAGGGATATACACACATGAGGAGGACATTGTATGGTACACTGAGGGATATACACACATGAGGAGGACATTGTATGGTACACTGAGGGATATACACACATGAGGAGGACATTGTATGGTACACTGAGGGATATACACACATGAGGAGGACATTGTATGGTACACTGAGGGATACACACACACACACACACACACACACACACACAAGGTAAACGGACATGAAACTGTACAGGTTGTATAGTGTGGGAATATAGAAGCATGATATGGAAATATACATGACAGTTTACACTTACACCCTGTATATTGACTACAGACACAACAGTTAGAAATAGATCTCATAGTGTACTAGTATACACTGTGTACAGACAAATGTGTCTGGTTGTGCTAACCCATAAGGTTTTCATGGCAAAGATACTGGAGTAGGTTGCCAGTTCCTTCTCCAGTGGACCACGATTTGTCTGATCTCTCTGCTATAACGGGCTTTTCTTGGGTGATCCTACATGGCCTAGCTCACAGCTTTACTGAGGTACATAAGCCCCTTCATCACGACAGGGTAGTCGTCCAGAAGAGGATCACTTATTTCCATATTTATTTCTCATGTGCTTTTCAAATAAACAAATGACATTTGTGCAATGCTTAGGACCTCCAATACTCCAATATCAGATACACATGAATAAACTTGGATAAATGAGCACTTTTGCAAGAGGTGAGTTTCAGTGGTCAGTTTTTTTGTGTCGCTTTCATTTGAAAGCGTATTATCAGCGGACCTTTCCTATTTTATGCTAGCACACGTGCCAACGCGCCTCATGCACGGCACTGGAAGCCTTCTGTTGCCGGGTGCGCTCGCGTCACAATGTACTCTGTAAGCCCCTAACCCCCTACACCCCTTGCCGGCCCTAACCCCCTACACCCCTTGCCAGCCCTAACACTCTTAGCCTAACCCTAATCTCCTAAAACTAACCCCAACACCCCTTCCCGACCCTAACCCGGAACACCCTAACCAGTTACCGGCCACAAGGAGAAGACGGCTTCATCCTCGCAGGGCAGTGCAGCAGCTGTGCGTGCACATAACAGATGCACGTCCACGTGTGGTAGCATAAAACAGGAAAGCACCTTTTCAGCTAGCTGTGTGCTGTACAAGCAGTTTTTTTTCTCTATAGAAAATCATTTCGGAAATATTTAGAATTTATTTTGCAGCTCCGTATTCTAATGTGCAGCTCAGACTAATTTGATAAGTGTGGGAGATGGCTCTATCTGCAAGATATTCGGGGTCTTTATTTTGGCCACTAAAGAGAAAGAAGCAGACTGTAATCCTAATAGCATATCAAAGTAGCTAGTATATGTGTGTGCAGCTAATTTCCAGGACTGATTCACTTTAGAAAAAAATAAATAAAACATATACCCAGTTTTTCATGCTCTTTAAGAACAACATAAACAACTTGCGTTTGGGGTGACCATTCGTTTAACATTTGTTATTATCAATTATTTGTATTTTACATAGAACCATAGAGTTTATAGTAGTTACAATTAATAGTCAGTCAAATAATGTTGAATGTTTTCAGGGCCCTGTGTTTTTTGAGCACACAATCAAATAGGGTAATTCATTCACACTGTAATTTGATTGAAATGCGTGCACATCTATACGTAATGTGTCTTTTAATCCACGGTTTACACATTTATCTGAAATTAAGGAGCCAGCCAGGTTAATTAAGAGCCAGTCAAATAAATATATATATATATATATATATATATATATATATATATATATATATATATATTATACACTAGCGACTTGCCCGTCAAAAAATGACGACAATAAAATTGTAAGGCAGGTAATACTGTTTGCCACACAATGTAAGGCTTTTAGTCTTTCGGCGCTCATTGCAAGCCTCTCCCCTTGTGTACTTTTGCTCCCCTGAGCTCCCTCGGTGCTCCATTGTGAGCTCTGTGCGGAGAGCCTCTTCCCTGTTTTTTTTTTTTTTTTATATACAGTGGATATAAAAAGTCTACACACCCCTGTTAAAATGTCAGGTTTCTGTGCTGTAAAAATGAGTATGAGTCTATCAGCATGGCACATTTTGACTTGGCAAGATTTGCCCACTCTTCTTTGCAAAAACACTCCAAATCTGTCAGATTGCAAGGGCATCTCCTGTGCACAGCCCTCTTCAGATCACCCCACAGATTTTCAATCGGATTCATGTCTGGGCTCTGGCTGGGCCATTCCAAAACTTTAATCTTCTTCTGGTGAAGCCATTCCTTTGTTGATTTGGATGTATGCTTTGGGTCGTTGTCATGCTGAAAGATGAAGTTCCTCTTCATGTTCAGCTTTCTAGCAGAAGCCTGAAGGTTTTGTGCCAATATTGACTGGTATTTGGAACTGTTCATAATTCCCTCTATCTTAACTAAGGCCCCAGTTCCAGCTGAAGAAAAACAGCCCTAAAGCATGATGCTGTCACCACCATGCTTCACTGTGGGTATGGTGTTCTTTTGGTGATGTGCAGTGTTGTTTTTGTGCCAAACATATCTTTTGCAATTATGGCCAAAAAGTTCAACCTTGGTTTCATCAGACCATAACACCTTTTCCCACATGCTTTTGGGAGACTTCAGATGTGTTTTTGCAAAATGTAGCCTGGCTTGGATGTTTTTCTTCGTAAGAAAAGGCTTTCGTCTTGCCACGCTACACCATAGCCCAGACATATGAAGAATACGGGAGATTGTTGTCACATGTACCACACAGCCAGTACTTGCCAGATATTCCTGCAGCTCCTTTAATGTTGCTGTAGGCCTCTTGGCAGCCTCCCAGACCAGTTTTTTCTTGTCTTTTCATCAATTTTGGAGGGAGCTCCAGTTCTTGGTATTGTCACTGTTGTGCCATATTTTCTCCACCTGATGATGACTGTCTTCACTGTGTTCCATGGTATATCTAATGCCTTGGAAATTCTTTTGTACCCTTCTCCTGACTGATACCTTTTAACAATGAGATCCCTCTGATGCTTTGGAAGCTCTCTGTGGACCATGGCTTTTGCTGTGGGATGCGACTAAGAAAATCTCAGGAAAGACCAACTAGAGCAGCTGAACTTTATTTGGGGTTAATCAGAGGCACTTTAAATGATGGCAGGTGTATGCTGACTCCTATTTAACACGATTTGGAATGTGATTGCTTAATTCTGAACACAGCTACATCCCCAGTTATAAGAGGGTGTGCAGACTTATGAAACCACATTATTTTTATTTTTCTTCCCTCCACCTGAAAGATTTCAGTTTGCTTTTCAATTGAGTTGTACAGTTTATAGGTCACATTAAAGGTGGAAAAAGTTCTGAAATGATTTATCTTTGTCTAAATTTTTTACAGCACAGAAACCTGACATTTTAATAGGGGTGTGTAGACTTTTTATATCATATCATATAAATATATATTTTTTGTAATAATTAAATAAAAAATGAATATACTTTACCTATTTGTAATTAATATATCCAGCAATCAATATGCTGAAGAGCTAACAATCGCCGTTGTTTTTCCTGCAGCATACAATGTACATTTGGACTGTTGGTGACCTGAGGAGAAAGTGTCAACAATGTGGCAAGTGTGCAGTATAAATAGGCTGCATGCGCGAGGGCAAACCGTTTCTTTAGTTGTGTAAAGCGGCATTTTAGAATGGTGGTGTTGTTGTTGTATGTGTTAGGCGGGTGTGGAGCATTTTCTGTCCTTCCTAATAGTGTATTTTATACCTCGTATGTGCCTCGCGATGTTTTGCGTGCTTAGGGGTTGTGTATCCTGCATTTTTGTTTTTTCGGCGGCCATTTTTTCTTTCGCTTAGGCGAGTCGCGAAACTCTGGAAATTGGACTTAAATTCGCTTTGCAAGCCCGCAGTTTTAACGTTTCGTTACCAACGTTTTTTGGCAAGCCCGCGCTGCTATGCACGATAACATTTTATTGTAGTATACATAATTTGTGTATTTAAAAAAATGCTATACGTGTTACACCTCTAGTAACCGTTTAAGCATGGTGTGCTTACAAAGATACAATAGTTTGAATAGCAATCATGGTATCTTTTTATATTTGATTAAAAATGAGGCATATATTCTATTATAGTATGATGTTTTTGTACATCCTCAAAAAATATTATAGGTTTACATTGAACCAAAATATATTTATGTATTTACCTATGCATATAATGCTGCCGAAAAAACAACATTCTAGTGAGGGTATACTAGATATATAGATATATATATATATATATATATATATATATATATATATATATATATATATATACATACATACATACATACATACATACATACATACATACATACATACATACATACATACATACATACATACATACATACATACATACATATATATATATATATATATATATATATATATATATATATATATATATACATACATACAAGAGATTTTAAAATATTGCTGCTATGTATTTTTTATGTTACTTGGGCAATATAGTACAGTTAGATTATCTTGCAAGAACGTGCATCAAAAAGCAAAACACTCTGTGAATGATACGTTAAGTTTTGATCCTTGGTAGGTTTAATGGGTGATGGTTGCTATGGTTACACGCTTAAATCCAAAATCGCATTCACCACATTTACAATTCAGTACTGAAATTATACAGCACCATAAATAAAGACTTTGATCCATTCAGTTTGCCATAATTCAACATTGAATATGTTGTTTTGTATAGTGTTGTATTCTTGAATGCCCCATCATGACATAAATTACTTTTACTTTCAGTTATTATTTTTAATGAATAATTATTTCCTACAGCTTTAAAAATCTGTTGGCATATTTTGAAACGGTTTAAACAACCATGGTATGAGGTTGTTAATTTTTAGACATACTGCCACTGTATGCAGTATGCCAAAGAATCAGATTTGAGCATATTAATAAAAAAATCCTTTCATTTCCTTATTTTTAAAATGTTTTATGTGACTCCATGTGCAGCTCTGATCAAGCACTACATTTAGTCAATGCTACTGAATTCTGTGCATACTCTCAAAACCTGGAGGAACAGTGTGCAGTAACATACACCCCCATCATTTACATAGAATCCGCCTACATCAGGGGTTGTAAACCTTTTAATACCTACCGCCCACTTTTGATGGTTCAATTTCACTACCTCCCACTGGGGCTGTAATAATTCAATTTACCCTCAATTTATCTCATTTCTGGTTCCATAAATCATATGACCCTAGCTATGTATCACCCTGTATTTACTAGATAGGGATCCAATCGTGACTGCTGTCCCTAGGCTCTCTCACCAGCTCTCCAACCAGCCAAGCGCAGTGCTGCGGGTCTCCAGCGTGTGACGTCACTCGTCAGCGACGCCACCTAGTGGTTACCCCGCCACCCATCATGAAAGCTTGAATTGCGCACAAGTGGGCGTTATGGACCAGGTTGATGACCACTGTCCTAGAGGGTAGCAAAGCAACATTGTAGTGATTGATCAGAGCTGCAAGTGGCATCACACAGAATAAAAAAACACAAAACACTATTTGTTTTTTTAATAACATTCTCACTTTCTTTGGCATACTGTCTACATGGCCTTTTTAAAGAAAACAAAATAACTTTCATACAGTGGTCACTTATCTCATTGAAAGACAGATCAGGCTGACTCAACTGGGTGCAGCAGGTATATCCACAGAAGGGCCGAATATGGACACCCCTAATCTAAATAAAGGGTAGGCAATCAAGCGCCTTGGGTGCCAAACATTACATTTAAAGATTATCATGAAAACTTACTGTTTATTCCCCAAGACTTAAGATTTATTGTCTTCACTGCAAGTCTGTTGCAGAAAAAGACTGTGCCTGCTCCTTTATTGTTGTGTTTTGCAGTTGACGTGTACTGAAAACAATAGCTACAAAGCTTCAGTGGATAATCTGTAATGATCTTTAATTAACAAGAGATTAGAATTTGTGTTATTGGGTGGATCAATAAAGCAGACTTACAGCTAAATATTGAAGTAATGTAGGAAAACGCTATTTTATTAACATTCAATTGATAAACTACTTATTAGCTGTAGTTTTAAATGGAAGCTTTATTCAGAACCTCTGTTCTGTTGCTATAATTGGGCTACAGGCATGAGATGGTGGTACATTTTGGGCCTCATTTACATGTTATTACCCAGAATCATACCTGCAGTAAGAGCTATGTGGCTCCAGCGGTTTGTCAAAAAAAAAAAAGACTCAGTTGCAAGAAGTCCTGAATGTGGTTGAAGGGTCGATGTAATGATTTTAAACTTGTATATATCACTGATACACCACAGCTGCTTGCAAAATGATCATTTGTCCATTAAAATGTATTTTTGTTTTTATGTTTTTTAGAAACATTAAAAATTACTTTAAGAATTCTACGTCTTAAAGCTAAGAAGCAAAATTATCTTTCCCCAATATAAATATTAATTTCTTTCTTTTGTCATCACATATATAGTTGTTGGTTTTGATAAATGTTGGGGACATTTGTGTGATGTTGGTTACGCAGTTGGGCTGCTATGAGCGCCGAGGGCTCATCGCGAGGCCCGCAGGACCTTAGCAGCATAGACATTAGCACAGAAGGCACTCATGGCGATGGCCGCGATAGGCGCCGAAACACGCAGAACTTTGCCGCTGATCGCGAGGCACGTGGTTTACTAATTTAATGGCCAAAATTAAAAGACCCCAAAAACAGACAAATAATAAAAAAAAAAAAAAAAAAAAAACACGCACACCCCGCACACGTGGAGAGCCAGGAAATCTGGGAGTGAGGTTGCAAGCGAATTTGAGCCATATTTGGAGTTTTTCGTTGATCGAAGTCTCACAATGAGTGCCAGAGGTCCAGCTTTCCCAGCCTTAAAATTTGACGGGCAATTTTCTAGTTTTTAATAGTTTTGCCTTTTTTATTCCAGCACTGGGGATCTCATGGTAACTGCAGATTACCAAATAATTAAACTGTGTAAATGAGGCAATATAGAGTTTTGACCACCAATGATGTTTTGGGAAACAGACTAGAGCAGCATAAAATATTGTTGATGTCATTTTTGCTTTTGGATAGTTAAAGGACACCGTAAATGTCCGGTGCACATATAAATATAACTGCAGTTTGCTGTTGTAAAAAAAATCATTGAAGTGTTACATAATGTAAGCATAAGTGACATGAAAAGACCCGTTCTCTCTCCTAATAACTTTATTTTACATGATTATTTATTTCACTGTTGGAATGGTATTGAAGAGCAACATGTCCAATTGGTATAAAATATTAACATTAAGATTGACAGTTAAAAGGCTCTATGTATTTTACCCTCTAGCTTGGCATGCTTTTATGGCTTATCACCCTCTACTCTGACAGATAATTATGTCAGCTAGTCATTGAGAGATGGAGCATTTTTTTTCAAGCAATGCTTAAAATGCACTACTTTCCAGCTTGATCATTTTCCAGTTAACAAATTTAATACCAACAAATTGGCATATTTATTTATCAAGTATCCAATAACTGAGCGTTTGCTGTGTCACTTTAACCCTCTTGTCATGGGAGGGGATTAAATTAGGCTACACACGCCAAGTATAAAAGATAGACCACTTTGTTGTATAGTTACTCCCATTTACGTATTCAAAACAACAAGATTTGACCTTTTTAACAGTCTGTTATCGTACAGTGTGAACTTTGTTCTCTACATAGTAATTTACTTTCATTGGGGCAAGTGTGGAACTACAGTTTAACAATCTGTGACATTGCAGTGTTTATGTTCCACTCACTATCTCTATCTTTTGGAATACTGTCTCTTTATTAGTTGCAGTTTAAACGTTCATCTTTAAAAATATTGCTTTTATTTAGGAATGACTGATTTTTATAGCCACAGTTAGAAAATCACATAGTTGTGAGCATTGCTGGTTGTTGCTAACGCTGCGGGCTCGCATAGTGAGCCCGCAGCACCTGCGGCTCACGCAAAGCTTTGTGAGGGCCGCAGTTGCTTGCGCTGGTGGAGATGAGTGCTGTAGGCGCTCATCCCTACGACCCCGCACGACTTAGGCAGTGAGTGCCGAAGGCGCTCACTGCGCTGATGCAGATGAGCGCTCATCCTTACGACCCGCGGGACTACACATAAACACAAATCACAATTACACAATTCAAAATGTAAGACCTGTAGCACATTGAAAAAATCAAGTGGAAAAATTACGGCCCGTAACACTTTGAAAAAAGGAATACGGAACATTACAACCTGTGGCACTTAGGGGAAAAAAATACAAGGTCCAGAAAAAATACGAAGTTAACGGCCGAACCAAGCACAATACAAAAACACAAAGAAAATAAAAAAACATAAATGAAACATCACACACACCATGGTAGGACAGCCAGGACGTCTGGGATTGAGGTTGCATGACAATTTACACACAATTTACCCAGTTTCAGCACTCGAAAATCGCCTAAGCAATGGCAGCCAAAGAAAAAATATGGCCAAAGAAAACAAGACTACACAACCCCTAAAAACGCAAAACGCAGCCAGGCACATAAGAATGAGAAGCAGGACTTAGAAAAAAAACAAATATGAACAAAGGACTTAGAAAACAAAAATATGAAGTCAACGACCGAACCGCGCACATCCAAAACGACCAAAAACGCAAAGAAAATAACAATAATAAAAAAATAAATAAATAAAGAAACATCACACACAGCACGCGGGGAAAGCCAGGACGTCTGGGAGTGAGGTTGCACGACAATTTAAACACAATTTACCGAGTTTCAGCATTTGAAAATCGCCTAAGCGACCGAAAAATAATGGCGGACGAAAACGAGGCTATACAACCCCTAACCATGAAAAACACAGCCAGACACATAAGACTTTTACCCAGGAACGTACGAGGTACAAAATACACTATTAGGAAACACGGAAAATGCTCCAGACCCACGTAACACATACACAATTGCCGCCATTTTACAACAATAACTTGTAACTAACTCTTATGGATTAAACCATGTTACAGCCATGTTGGTTACTGAGAAATAGGATATCTTCTATGATATTTTGTGTATTATGCTTTAACTGTAATCCATTTGTTGTCCACAAGATGGCACTGCAAGAGGTTGGGGTAATTACAGTTTTTTTTCCAATTTGCTGCTCTGAGGCCACGTGGGATAGGCTCAGTGTTCCACTCTCTATGGTGGGCAAGCCAAGCCCCCAATTGTCTACTGATATTATTGGGAGATGCTGATCTGGGCGAGTGATTTGAATGTGTTCAGCCCATTGTGATGAAACTGGGGGAGGGATATCTTTTGTCTGGGTGTTCAGTTGCTGTTTAGAAATGCAGTAAGAGGGTCCATATTGAAAGCTGTGCTTCTGAAATACATAGACTATGGTGTATTTCTTTAAGAAGGATTCATATGACTGTCGGTCACCGAGAGGCCCATTCCTTCAACGTAGATTGCCAGCATATTAAGGGCAATCTAATGCAGAGATGAAAACAATTTCGGTTTATTGGTCCGTTTATAGGAGATCTAATTGTTATATAATTTTTAATATATCTGTATGAATGCTCCATCAGCATACTTGTCTCCAGCACAGCATTTTTCTTAGATTGATCATGAAAAAAGGATTGGTCAGAATGTAAAAATGAGTTCCCTATCAGTCCTTGAAGTCTTCAAATGCAATTTAGCTTTCAATCAGTTTATTCTACGCACCTATCACTATGGCCTCAATTTGGCCAAACATCACTACTTCTCATCATTAATTTTTCATCCAATTTGACCTCCAATCCCAAATGTTTGTTTGCTACATTCAATACTCTCCTGTGCCCTCCACCACCTCCTACCCATTCCAGTCTCACGGCTGAATACTTTGCTAGCCACTTTAATAATAAAATTGATACTATCCGTAACAAATGCTCCTCTCAGTGTGGCCCTAACTCGCTCTCCTCACAGCAAACCCACAACATCCTGTCTTACCCATTCCTTCATCCATAATGGACGCCTTTAACCCTGTAACTGAGGATGAAGTCTCTAGTCTTTTATATTAACCACTCCTCCTACGACTTGTCCACATGATCCTATTCCATCACCGCTAATCCCTCCCCTCTATACCACACTTATCCCAGCTCTCATATCTATGAAACCTTTCCCTAAGAACTGGCAAGTTTGCATCACCTTTAAAACACACCATTATAGCAACAATCCTTAAGAAACCCTCATCTGATCCAGCTTCTCCATCAAATTACCCCCCTATCACTCTACTTCCTGGGTTTCAAAACTCCTTGAGTGTATTGTCCAAATGCTCTGTTCTCTTGGTATATGTGACACTGCTCTATTTTGGTTTACATCATACCTAGAAAATCCAACATTTAGTGTCTCCTTCTCTGGCTCCTTCTTCGCTTCACCCTCTGACTGATGGTGTACCTCAAGGTTCAATCCTAGGTCCCCTCCTTTTCTCCATCTATAATTTCTTGCTCGGTACCCTTGAAAGTTCTTTTGGATTTCAGTATCCTCTATATGTAGATGACACTAAAATCTACCTCTGCACCAGAACTATTCCTCTCTCTCTTCTAGCTCATGTTGCCAACTGCCTCTCTAGCATATCCTCCTGGATGTCTTCGCCGTCAACTCAAACTCAAAATGTCAAAACCAGAACTCCAAATATTACCACCCTCTTCCACAGCTTCCACTCCTCACATATCTGTCACTGTTAACAATACAATCACGCCCGCCTCTCAGGCCCTTGGCTTGTGCTTCTACTAGATCCTGCCCTCTCCTTCATTCCTCACATACAATCAATGCCTAAATCTTGTCATTTTTACGTAAAAAAAAAAAAAAAAAAGTTATCTCCAAAATATATAACTTGCTCTCTGAATTGAATACAATCTTATCATATCTCACCTCGACTGCTGCAACCCTCTCCTTGCTGGCTTCCACATCACTTATCTCTCCACTTCAGTCCATAATGATCGCACCCGCTAGACTCATCTTCCATACAAATCGCTCAGCGTCTGCAGCATCTGTCAGTCACTCCACTGGCTTCCCATAGCCTCCAGAAAAATATTTTAACTCTTAACCCTAACATATAAAGCCCTCCATAATGAACCCTCTCATATCTCTACTCTTGTCTCTAAATACTCTACCAAATGTTTGCGAGTTTGCATTCTTGTTAGGTGCTTTAGGCAAACACTTTGTGTGCTTGATTTTAAACTGAATAACCGGAACTTCCATTGTATTGCATTGTTAAAATTGTTTTTCACTTTTATCTACCCTGTTTAGCGCTTCAGAATATGTTGGCTCATTTCAAATAAAGGTTAATAAAGGTTTTTATTAATGTATAAATATAATTAAACCTACAGTAACTCACATTTGTCAAGCATGCTTTTAAAAGAGCATGTTTTAGACATTGGAAAAACAGTACTGCAGATTTAGGTTAGGCTAGGTTTCTGAGAAGACACGCAGGGAAAGATATATATATATATATAATCTCAAAATATTTGGACCCAAAAGTAAAATATTCCCTACTGTAAAGGAACATAGTTAGCAGGATATATTTGTGCTAATGTTAGTTTTAGGCATACATGGTCATTCATTTCACCTAATCTTGGAAACTCACTATAAGATTGGGGATGCAGTGAGTTCCTAGAGACTCTGATTGTGTGTTCTTGATAAATAAATCAAGCAACCTAGTGGCTATTGTGGATTTTGTAAAAGCAGATTAAACTCTTTACCTATTGAATAAGGCAGTTTCCTCAAATTAATATACACATCTACTGCACCTTTTAAATGACTACTATAATGCTCTTGCAGAAATTGCTTGGTGATGAAAGATAATTGCTTATAATATAATAAATTGGTTATAGTGGTAACCACTGCTACTATTGTTCTGCTATTAGACGTGGCATGAGGTTAAAAAAACTGCAGTACCATATAATAAAATAAAATAAAAATATATATATATATATATTGTATTGTATTTTACAAAAGAACAATTTAACCCAGAGAAATACATTTAAAATCTAATTTTAATCATGTTAATGAGAGACCAATGGCAGTATTTAGTGGAAAGCTGCTGGGTTGCTGGATCCATTGGCTTCAGTGCAATGTAGCTAATGCCTCAGAGGCTATAGTTATATATTTAAAGAACCACTGCAGTTCAAGAAAACAAACTTGTTTGTCAAGTATGTACAAAACTAACTATATTAGCATATTTTTAGGCCATGTGCATACATTTTTTTTTTTAGGAATATCTGAATTTTTTAAGACAATGTTTATAAGTATAGGAATCCATGTTGTGGTTGTTGCATCACTGTCCATGATGAGAAGGTGGGAAGGAGGGGACATGTAAATATCTTAGGAAATGGTTGTGTCTATTTCAATCATATACACTCACTGGCCCAGAAACTAACATTTGCAAGATTCACTGCAAAAATACCTAGAAATGTAAATGCCCCTCTCACACACACAACTTCTACCATGTATCCTGCATTTCTCCAGGGTCTTGCATCAAAATGTATTTATTTTTTTACTAATTAAGAGCTATGACTTCTGTTTAATTATGATCTCAGTTTGTATGTAAAGTTTTCAAGCAAATACTTTTTTTTTGGGGGTTTATTGTGCGGTGGGCCTATAAATTAATCCTACTTCTGAACCAGCACTGTGTCCCTGTAAGTATTTGAGTTGCTTTTCCAAAGGTAAATCTTGTCATGCTAGTTCTAGACCATAGCAAGACACATTGGGCCTCATTCTAATTGGGGCCGCAAGTCTGCAATTCCTTGCGACCGGGTTACGACCCGCATAGCGCTACGTCTACGCTGCTATTAAATCTGGCGCCGCTGCAAGGAGGTCCCCTTTGCAGCCGATCGCAAACCATGCTATCGGCACTAAGCACATCCGTGCTTGAACAGGATCGCGGCCGCAAGTCCGTAACTCATGTTTTCAAGGCCGCAATCTCAGAGAAATCTATAATATAATGCAAATATAAATTGAAGACAGCACTGTAAATGATGAGGAAACACAATGGGTGACATGAGTATTAAAGGCACAACATTTTCAAGCTGTCAGACGGGCTTGAAGAATGAGTTACAGGCTTGGAGGTTAATCAAGCCCGTCGGACTTTGGACGGAAATTAAACGTGAAATCAAGTATTGTTTTGTGGCGATGTGCCAGCTTGAGAATGTTTTGCCTTTATTCCTCATGTACCCCATTCTCAAACTCTCAAATCTGCATAAATAACCGCTTTATTGCATGTTAAATTTCCGTCATAAAATCCTACGCGCTTCAACCTCCAAGCCCGGAGCTGGGATTCAAACGTACTAGGGGCTTACCATTCAAACGTACTATTTTTATTTGCTAATTTGAGGGTAGGGGAATGTTGTGCTATTAATTCTTAGACCTAAAATCACCTTCACTTCTCATCAAAGCACAGGATGTCTTTTTTTTTTATTTCGCTTAATTAGTGCTACGTTTTGTAAGTATGACCGTTGCGGGACCTCTTCGGTGTAAGTAAGCTGCAGCTTTGATTTTTAGCGATTTGCGGGCTTGACGGAAGGGTGAGCATAGCATTTGAATAGCGAATTGGGATTTCTTGCGGCCGCGCAAGATCAAAGGCTTTGACGGAAGTAAGCTGTGATTGAGCTGATCGCAAGGCCGCAAATTGAATAGCTAAGTAGCTTGCGGCTACTTATTACAAATAAGTAGGATTAGAATGAGGCACACTCTTCGTGTGCGATACATAGTAAAAAAAAAAATATGTTTTTATTACCACATCACTGGCTTGTTCATATATAGAGGGCATATTGATAAGCATTAATTTGTATATTTTTCTTTTCAGGTTCTCTACTATTGGAATCAAAAATTAACCCTAACACAGCTTACCAGAAGCAGCAGGTATGTCTATGCATAGGTGTGGTATTTAAACTCTATCTTCCAAACAGATATAAATAAAAAAGAGCTTAATTTTAGCACTGTTGTATGTGTACTGATGTAGGAGAGTTAAATCAGCACCAACCTGTCATATTTATTATATACTCTTTTGAATAACTTTACTTGCTTTGTTGGAGGCAGACTTTTGTTTTTGTTATAAACTAGATCAATCAACATTTGATGTAGATAAAACCTAAATCCAGTTTTATTGTAAGGCTGGGACATATGAAGTAAGCTTAACTGTAAGAGCAGCTCCCAGTAGCAACACATTAGTCTCCAGTCAACAAAGAAGGTTTTAAAAGTCCAATTTTTACACTTTTTTTTTTTAATTAAGCTTTTTACTCATGCTTATATGCTTGTGGCTTACATAGCTACTAATATTGTTTTAAACGGACTAAACATGAAGCATCTCTTCTTTAAAGAGTTGTAAAAACTAGCTACACTTTTCAAAAACATGGTCTAAGAAATTCAATGTGGAATCACTCACTAGCTCATTTTCTTTTTTTACTAGGATACTTTGATAGTGTGGTCAGAAGCAGAAAACTATGACCTTGCGCTTAGTTTTCAGGAAAAAGCTGGATGTGATGAAATTTGGGAGAAAATATGTCAGGTATGTGGGCTATATAATAGCTGCTGGTAATCTGTGAAGCGTTTGAGATGTGTCCTTGTCTGTGTTCCTATTGACATCACATATCAAAAGGTCAGAAAATTCTATAAAATGTAACAAGGATCATTACTAGTTGAATTAGGATCCAAAACAGCCAGTCTGTAGGTATTGTTCCCTCATACTTTGTCTGCCAATCCTTGGGTCAAGCAACTTGTCATTAGTACATTTACGGAGCCTATTACATTTGTTCTTGGAAAGACTCATAGTTATTTCACTGTCATTAGTCACAGTTACAAATAGATTATTGAAGAACTGTCCTGCAGTTTAAATGAACACCATTCAATCAGAGTAAAACAAAATAAAAATGTATTTGATCTCAAGATGTGTTCAGTAGCATAGCCAGATTGTTTTTGGCATTGAAAAATGCTCAGAAGAAATAGACCTTATTAAATTGCGATTTGGCCAATTGAATAGGGCTCTATATAAGCACAGAGCATATTTTTTTACAGAAGTTTTTAGTTAGAGAACTTCTATCCAAAAGCAAGGTCTTCACTAACTAAAAACTTCTGTAAAAAAATATCCTCTGTGCTTATATAGAGCCCTATTCAATTGGCCGAATCGCAATTTAATAAGGCTGATAGTGACTAATTTGCTTGTGTGTGCAGACTGCTTGTTAGAGTTAGACTATTAGGGCATATCAAAAATTCATTCAGTTTTTTGTTTATTTGATTAAAGTTCATTCTTAAAGGGATATAGAAAGAAATGTATTTATTTTCCAATTATGCTTATACAGTATTGTATATGTGTTAGTCGCACTTATCTGCTAATGAGACCTACATACTACAGTATGCATTTGCAGGTAGTTTCATGAAGTTTAAACACATTTTGCTTAATATCTTTTCATTTAACAACAAAACATTTTTGTATTTTTCATATTGTAATAAATTGTTTTCATATTCCTTTAATTGTTGATCAATTCATTAGTAACCTGCCACATTACATTAATGTACCTTAATGGCAGTCAGACATTTAAGGAAACAGTGCGATCTAGGACTAATGTTAGTAACATGTTCAAGGTGCCTGTCTCTTTTTTTTTTCTTTTCTTCTTTTCATCCCGCTAGTATCACTTTCTTCATCTCTTATATATAAAACCATTGAGTAATGTGAATGTCCAGTAATCTATATGAATAATCAGTGTTACGGTATATAGTCATACCTTTTAATTGGACAAACGTTTTATTTAAAGAGGAGCTTTTGAGAGGCTTGACTTTCCTTTATCAGACTTGACAAAGGCCAGTTAAACCTCTCAAAAGCTCGACACTTTAAATAAAATACATGTCCAATCAAAAGGTATTGCAATACTGATTTTTATTTATTATATATATATATATATATATATATATATATATATATATATATATATATATATATATATATATATATATATATATATATATATATATATATATATATATATATACATACATACATTTGTGTATATATTCAGCCTATAGATCCTCTATTAAGTTGAATATAAACTTGTAGCAGCTCATAGTGCTACTTTGCTTATGAATTGTTATTCTTTCATTATTGAAGGTTCAAGGGAAAGACCCCTCTTTGGACATTACTCAGGACTTAGTGGATGAATCTGAGGAGGAACGCTTTGATGATATGTCTTCACCCGGCCTGGAGTTACCCTCTTGTGAATTAAGTCGACTAGAAGAAATTGCTGAAGTTGTGGCGTCTTCTTTACCATCTCCACTCAGACGAGAGAAACTTGCTCTAGCCCTGGAAAATGATAGTTATATCAAAAAGCTTTTGGAACTTTTCCATGTTTGTGAAGACTTGGAGAACACTGAAGGATTGCACCACTTGTATGAAATTATCAAGGGTATCTTTCTCCTAAACCGAACTGCTCTCTTTGAAGTCATGTTTTCTGAAGACTGCATAATAGACATCATTGGATGTCTAGAGTACGACCCATCTTTAGCAATGCCACGGAAACACAGGGAGTTTCTAACAAAGACTGCAAAATTTAAGGAGGTTATTCCCATTTCGGACCCTGAACTGAAACAAAAAATTCATCAGACGTACCGAGTTCAATACATTCAAGACGTGGTCCTTCCCACACCCTCTGTATTTGAAGAAAATATGTTGTCAACACTTCACTCCTTCATATTTTTTAACAAAGTGGAGATAGTTGGTATGTTACAGGTAGGTTGTTTGTTTTATCATTAGGATCTCTCATAAAAACACTGTTCAGTGTTATCAACGGTTGCAAATTTCCTTTCTTGGAAAGTGTTTTACAAAGAATCCGCTTTTAAGGAGACATAACTGGAAGGTACTTTAAAGTATGCCACATTTCTTTGTTGTCTAAAATTTACCTTACAAATTGTTTAAGGGGTTGCATATCTCATCTCATGTACCAAAGGCGGTATGAAGAACCAGGTTTGGCTTCATAAGGAGTGGTCAAATAACCTGGCATAATATTTTTTCTCCTTCTACATGCTATTTAGTTCATCTGTAAGGTAAGCTTTTTTCTGGGGGTTAGTTTTTAATTAATCGCTTCCCATCAATGAATATACAAGATATATCATTTTTTATTTAGTTTTTAATAACTAAATGCAATGCATTGTATTTATGCTGTTTCACAGTCAATATGCTTAAGTGCCAGATTTGATACTTTCTGGTACAGTATTTAGTCCTCTTTATCACAACTTTCTGATTAAAATGTAGCTCTAATAAGAAGCAAGTGTTATTAATCTCTCTGAGAGTTTACCCGAATGAGATTGTGCTGGTCTCTCTGGTATTAAAATATAGGGCTTTCTCCATCCCTCTTAAGGTCTGTGACATCTCTTGAGACATATATAGTGCCAGATAATTGAATTGTATAAAAGTAACAAATTGTCTAGCAAACATAGAAAATAATGTTTTAATAGTTACTATTTTGTTTCTCTGTCATGCATACACCAATTGGGACAACGCAGCAGCCGAAGCATGTTGCACTGTGGAGGAATCTCCCTGTGAATCTCACTCACTGAACAGTGTTTCCCAAATTATTATTTAAGCTACTGAACCCCGTTTTATCTCTAAAACAGTGCTTGAGAAATCCCAGGAGCCACAACCCATAAAATATTATTATGGGTTGGCACCTAACTTTTTGTTATATATATATATATATATATATATATATGTATATGTATATAAAATTATATAATCCTTTCTCTGGTTCCTCACTTAACTTGGCTGGCTCATAAGTTTATAGAAATGTGTCAAACGCTGCTCTAATATTTTTGACAGAACCCTAGACCGTAAATTATCAGGTCGAATTTGTACATGAATGAAAAATACTTAACAGAAAAATAGACTTTTGTATTGCCTAAAACCTGATCTTTTAAATGCGGAAATACGATTTGGTACTCCTGTGTACTTTATAAACACTGTTACATTGTTGCAAGAACCGTTGATGCAGCACTTCTTATGATGTTTGAACCTTGAAGCAATAATGTAAACTCCGAAATTAGCTCCTTTTTAGGACAAAAAGTACAAACCAATCCATGTCTTTAAAATGTTTTATATAATGATGGTGACTGTACCTGTGCAGTTATATTATGTGTTGTTGCTTTTATATTCAGCTGCAACATAACACTTACTGTATTTATCGGCGTATAACACGCACTTTTTCTCCCTCAAAATAGGGGGCAAATGATGTGTGCGTGTTATACGCCGATATTCCCTCCCCCCTCCTCAACCTAAAGCCCCCTAAATACCTCCCCCTCACTTACCTGCTTCTGCTCCGGCCTCCGCTCCTTGACCCGGCGTGCATGTGACGTCACATGCGCTCTGGGTCAAGGACCGTAGGCCGGAGCAGAAGCAGGTAAGTGAGGGGGAGGTATTTAGGAGGGGGGTTGAGGATGAGGAGGGGGGTTGAGGATGAGGATTTTGCTTCAAAGTTCTTTATTTGAAATTAAAATTTTTCCCCCTGAAATTGCCTTCTTAAATTGAGGTGCGTGTTATACGCTGGTGCGTGTTATATGCAGATAAATACAGTAATTGCAGTCCTTTTTTTTACTTCCATAGATCACAGAACTTTCTTGGATTTAAATAACACTTGCTGAAATGTGTTGTGTTGTCACTCTGACAAGAAGCTAAATATAAAATCCAAATCCATATTTTTTTCTTTTCCTCTTTAATCAATACATTTGCCTTATTCTCAATCTGTTTCCAGTGTATAACTATAAAAGCCTAATTTTATGCAAATGCTGACATTGATAAGTGGGTTAATCCAAGGTATATGTAACATACCTGTCTACTATTTTTTATTTAGTAAATACAATAAGATGAGCAAAACTGTGATCCTGCAAAAAGTGTGCTACCATAAGATTCTCAAATCCTATCACATCACATTAACCTTAAACCTTTTAAAAAACAAATTCAGTTTACTTTTTTTACTTTTATAAAGTAAACATTTATATAAAAAAAATAGAACTAAGAACATTATATTTGTAAACCATCCTGTGGTGAATGTAAATTTTGGTCATGGAGCTGTACTTTGTGTGCGCATTTTCAACAAGACCTCAGGGGTGCAGTGATTCTTTGCTTGAGTCCTTAAAGACCACTAGCAGACCAGGCCAGGTTATCTCGGTTTCATTTTTCATGAATTAATCAGTGTTTACTAATTTTGTTTAATCACCTATATCAGATTGATAAATCCATGGAGCCATGGCTTCTAAAGCTTTACTTTTGGCTCCTAAACTTTGTTTGGCAATTATAGCAACATCAATCTATATAGCCCACTTTTTTCGCACCTACTTTTTAATTTGTAAACCGCTGACTTATTTTGTCATTTGAATTTAATCTGTTATTGACTTGCAGATTGAATGAAAACATTTTTTTTTGCCTAGAACTGCATCTTTGTTTTCCAAGATATCTGAACCACCATCCGAATTTTGGATTTTGTAAAAATCTGACTAAATATCAGATGCAAACATTGTTGTAATGGATACAGGGCTTGTGGACCACTTAGCCTATCCTGTTATATTCCAGAGGGAAAGAATGTGGATAAGGAAAGTTGTGTGCTCATTAAAAAAACTGTTTACTTTCATTTGTTTGCAACATTACATACCAGTGACCACAAATTATTACACTTTAATTATTTTAATTTCTCATTAATTATTTGGATTTCCCTACTGGAGTTTCTCACAATTTTTAAATATGTCTAACAAAGTACTGCATTGTATGTGAAATCATATTGTTGTGTATGTGTTGGAAATGTAGCCATTTGATTGCAGGATGTCAAGTCATTGCTAAAAGAATTGAAATGGGGGGGGGGGGGGGCTAAAATGTAATTATTGGGAATTCTGCTGCAGCCAACTTTCTAAAAGGTAGCAGAAACATAAGTTAAGCGCACACACATATGCACTGCTTAAATTTATTTTTTCCTCCCTGGGACGGCCCAAGGATTTGAGGGGCCACACGCACCTCAATTTTTCTCTCTCTATGCCGTGCCTTTTGGATTCAATATGTCAGAGTCCTGCAAACAGTTTAGATTTGAGCATTATTTCTAAAGAGGCAGGCACCATCAGAGTTCTTTTCTTAGGATCTAAGAAGGATACAACATGTACCTTTTTAAGTAGTACAAACAGACTCTGTATATTTTTTTCTTCAGATACATTTTACAGACATCACAAAACACCATCCCCCAGGTCTATAGCCAAACCCCCATCTCTAGTTGCTAGCTCTCCTTTTGCAGAGGGCCATAAACTAACCTCCCCCTTAATGGCTATTTGAGGCCAGGGGGGATGCATGCCAGCTCCACCATATAAATTATTTTAGAAAACTTGACCCTTTGTCCCATATGGCACTGAAGTAGCTTTATATAATATGAGGCACGTCATAGGGCCTGCTTCTAGCACAACTACATAATTTAAACTATTACAATGACCCCAAAACACCTTATTACACACATTACATAAATGAGAAAAACTACACATAACTGAGACAAATTTACACAATCATTAGAACACATCCGATGTCCATTTGATAGCCTTTGATATTTGCAAACAGATGTGATAGAGTCCTAAAAAACAGAGTTACCTGCAGGGTGCAGTGGGGTTCCCCTCATGGCCCCCAAATTGTTCATGACACTCCTGTGTTAAGAATTCAGTTATTGAATAAAAATGTGGTGCTCCAAGATTTCAGCAAACTACTGTATGTGTTAAATATCACATTTTATTTGTACACTAGTAGCATAGTGTTTCATTGAACGGACACCCCCAATAGCCATTTTCTCTTCAGTACATCCTTAATGAGATTCTCAGCATTGTTTGACTCCATATGATATTTTGTAGTTCAGAGTGCTTGAAAGTTGTGGGAGAGGCTTTGTCTGCATGATAACATTGGAGTACACTGTTTTTGCCACCACCTGGCAGAGTCCCTTCAATTCCGCACCAAACACTTTATAATGTACAGTGGATTATGTGCTTAAATGTATAGATAGAAAATCTAGTACGCAAATGGGCTTCTTATTTTATATTTTATAACATTTCTCTTTGGTGAGAAATGTTGAAATCTTGTACAATGTTGATGTGAGACAGAAAAAGATGAACTATTACATTCCCAGAGTAAAGCAGCTCTCAAAATCTAATCCCGATGTGCAACTTCACTGCTTCCCGCTTCCAGGATATCATGCGGATGAACTCTTCTTATCTTGGCTGTGGCACACAAACCTAACGTGCAGTATGTAAATTATCTTTAAATAACAATGCACATTGTACTGACATTACATGCACCTTGCTGAGAGGCCACTAGCATTGTGTGTATTTGTAATGTGACTGTTTTACTGTCTTTCTGTTGTAGGAAGATGAGAAATTTCTAACAGAGTTATTTGCACACCTCACTGATGAAGCAACGGATGATGATAAGAGGCAGGAATTGGTAAGGAACAACAACAGAATTTCTATTTCTGTAATCCATATATTGTTTGGTTTAACTAAGAATATTGAGAACATGTATGTACATGAAAAACTATAAATAGAATAATGTTTAAACATGTTAAAGATACAAAGTAATATTTTAGTTTGTGTGTTATAGAAATAGAGCTAAAACATATAAAACAAGCAAAAGTTTCCAGTGTTTAAATTTTAAAATATGTCAGCAGTCTTTTCTTTACTAATATATATTTAAAATTTAGTTTAATTTCCTCTCATAATGACCGTTGATGAGTTCTGATTCTGGCCTTTTTGAAATGCCATTTTAGTCCACATTTTGTATCATCTATTTAGATTATGGAATAAATGTTACAAAACTTTTTATGTAAAAATAAATTGTGTACAGTATAGAAAAATACATTAGAGCAAGACAGGGATGAGATTGTTTGTTTGTTTGTTTGTTTGTTTGTTTGTTTTCTCCTCTGTCCTGATATGCTACTAGAACAGAGGGGCAGGGGGGCCATGTCAATCTCTGGATTGCAACAGCCATGTGCTTTTATCTCCATTCTTTAAAATTTGATAAGAAAACACAACTGACCAGATCTCCAAGAGTCATTGTTTACACTTTCTCTTCAGTTTATTTATTTAAAATTGTTAAGAAGACTAAAGTGGATAAAACACACTGCTTGATGTTATTTCTGGTATTTTTATTCTTCTTAAATTAATATAAATTTCTATTCAAAAACTCTTTTGAAATGTATGAAAAATTCACTTTGGACCTACAGTGGCATTTACATATGTAACCTTGCTCATATACATACACTTCTTTGCTTTTCACTGGTGATTGCTTGATAAAATGTTTTTTACATGAGCTGAAGATACAAACAAATAAGGCTACATTAATCATGCATTCTTACATTTCTAGGTAAACTTTCTAAAGGAGTTCTGTGCATTTTCTCAAACATTACAACCTCAGAATAGAGATGGGTTTTTCAAGACGTTGTCCAACATGGGTATACTGCCAGCACTAGAAGTGATCCTAGTAAGTACTTTGTGATTCTGGGTTTAATTGGATAACAAATGAGATGGATAGCAAGTGTAGGGATGGAGTTTTATTAGACAAAAACATGAGGAATACAACTGAGGATGAATTTAGATAGGCAGAGGGATGTAGGCCCAGGGGTACTAGAAATGGTTGTGGAATGATATGGACATTTAAAATGATAGAGGAGAGTGTATAAATCTGTGTGTATTTTATTAATGCATAGACTGATCAGCACACACAAAAATAGGACAAATATGCTACTCTCCATCTCCTATTAGGTTTTAAGGGTATTGAAGCGGTTTTGCCCAACTAATAGGGGGATGGAGAGACATATGCTAAAATATACAATTCTAAAGTACAAATGTCTGCTTCAAAAGTTAGTTTTTTTTTTTCATCAGATCCTTATTTTATGGTAATAAATTGATTTAAAAAAAAAAAAAACCCTATTGTAGGAACTCCCCTTTGGCTTTTTGTATCCCATAGTTGTGATTTTTTTTTTGTTTATACCATGCAGACAAATGTTACTTATCTTCTGTGAAAGCCAAAAAGAAATGCACTCTGCTTTATAGTCTTTGGACATTACATGGCTAATATTAAAACATCTCCATTATAAAAGTGAAAAATACCAAAATATAATGCTTCTGTTTTTTTTGTATATTTTATTTTAGGGCATGGATGATGCACAGGTTCGGAGCGCTGCTACTGATATTTTTTCCTACTTGGTTGAATACAATCCATCCATGGTTCGAGAATTTGTAATGCAGGAGGCTCAACAGAATGATGATGTAAGCAATCTTTTCTCCAATGATAACACTCATTAAAGGGGACAGACATCTGAGAACTGCTATATCCTGAAGCCAGTGGATTTGGAAATCAAGCCATCATCTTGCAATTCCTAATGTTTCCGGATTAGGCAGAAGGAGTGCAAAATGTTAACACTGATCTTAAAGGACCCCAGTAATGCACTAGCAAGATTATTAATAACATTCCTGTTTTAATTATTTGTAATGACAATATTAAGTATTCAACTAATTTGCAAACATTAGAGTATGATACAACCAGTCTGCTAATTTTAAGATTTTCTCAAAAATTATTTTGTGCTCATGATGTACACAACAGTTTGGTTCTTACCTCACACGCATGATTTCATTTGTGTTGTTTTCCAAACTAATCTTTTTGATACTTTTTCACTTCTTTATTAGGACATCTTGCTGATAAATCTCATCATCGAACATATGATTTGTGACACAGATCCTGAACTCGGTGGGGCTGTTCAGCTGACAGGACTTCTACGTACTTTAGTTGATCCTGAGAACATGCTGGCAACGACCAATGTAGGAAAGCTAATTTCCTTCTCTTACTGTATTGAAATTGTGCATACTATTTCTCTTAGTATATACTCCAGTGCCTCTTACATGTGACACAATATATGGAGTAGTTCTATATTGTACCATATTGAATATACCGTAGATATCTACATTGCACTTCCCATGTCCAGCTTCTTCAATACGCTGACTTCCAGTGGAACCCCTCCTGCTTTATGCTGATTTACCTTTCACTTCATGTCTCTTGTTCTGTGCTTTGAGCATCCTCTGCACTAGCTTTTTGTTCTGATTTTCTGACCATTTTATAGTAGGCACAGATGCTGCACCAACAGAATTTGTTTTCAATGTGAATGGCATCTCTTATAACAATGGTACAAATGAGCACTTAAGTATTCATACAACTTTTTTTTTTCTAGAAAACAGAGAAGACTGAATTCTTGGGCTTCTTCTACAAACACTGTATGCATGTTCTTACTGCTCCCTTACTGGCAAACACCACAGAGGAAAAACCTAGCAAAGGTTAGTATCATAGATGTCTGATTCATATGTTGGTGTGGGGGGAGGGATTTCTCAATGATCTGATTGAATATACAGGAAAAGCATGTAGAGATATAAGGACTAAAGGGTGGTTAGTGGAATAGCCCCCTAACCTGAAATTAAGTCCCGTCCTATGACACGTGACAAAAAGCCGTGGTATGGATATGACAACTGCTAAGTACAAGTAATATCTCTTTTAAATAGCATATTCTGAATAGAGTTCTACAGTAATCGCTTATTGATTATTAGGATGTGGTGAGGGGCATGAAACCAATTATGTGTTCTTGTTTTAAATCCCCTTTATGTGAATTTATAATCTGAATGCCATTATATAAAACTAGGGACTTGCTCGTCAAAAAATGACAGTAATAAGATTGTAAGTCAGGTAATGGTGTTTGGTTGCGACATAAATTTTGTTGGTGTTCCGAGATCCTTTGGCGCTCATTGCGAGTCTAGAGCTGAGCGCCTTTGGAGCTCATTGCGATCCTCGTGCTGAGCGCCTTTGGAGCTCATTGCGATCCTCGTGCTGAGCGCCTTTGGAGCTCATTGCGATCCTTGTGCTGAGCGCCTTTGGAGCTCATTGCGATCCTCCTGCTGAGCGCCTTTGGAGCTCATCGAGAGCCTCGTGCTGAGCGCCTTTTGTGCTCATTGCCAGCCTCGTGCTGAGCGCCTTTTGTGCTCATTGCCAGCCTCGTGTTAGCGCCTTTTGCGCTCATTGCCAGCCTCGTGCTGAGCGCCTATGGCGCTCATTGCGAGGCTGTTGGTTGTTTGTGTGCTATGAGCAGCGTTGGAAATAATAAATGAATATACTCTACCTATTTTGAAGTAATATATGCAGGACGCATTGTGTTGAAGAGCTGACAATCTGTTTTGATGTTGCTGCAGAATACAATGTGTGTTTCCACTGTTGTGGAGCTGCTGTACAAGTGTCAGCAATGTATGCAGTGTAAATAATGTGCGTACGCTAGGAAAATCCGTTTGGGTAGCTGTGTACTTCCGCATTGTGTAAGTTAGTGTTGTAAAATGGCGCCTAATGTGTGTGGCACGCAGCTGTGGCTTATTTTGCGTCCTTGTTTTTGGACCTCGTACGGATTTTTGGAAAAATCTGTATGTGTTTCGTGGTGTTTTGCGTGTTTAGGGTCCTGTAGCCTCGTTTTCGTTTTTTTTTTTTGGGCGGCCATTTTTTCCTCTCGCTTAGGGGATTTTCGGGTGTCTAACTCTTGAATTTCTAATTAAATTGAGGTGTAACTTCACTTTCAGAGGTCCTGGGTGCCCCCTTGTTGTGGGTAAGCTTTTTATGTGTTTGTTGTGTGTATTTATTGTGTTTTTAATGTGTTCATGTGCGCAGGTTTCGGGCGCTAAGGTCGTATTTTTGCGATGACGTAATGTTTTTTTTCTAACTTCCCGCGGCTTTTCTAAGTCCGTACATTTTGCGGCTGAGGTGGGATCCTCCGTAAATGCGGCCCCTCGCTTTGCGAAGCCTGGCATTGCTGGCAAGGAGCGCCTTCGGCGAGGGCCGCAGCGTTAGCAACAACTTTTGCCAACCCGCACTGCTGACAACTATATGTGATATTTTTGTGTATACATAAGAAAAACATATGGGTTCTGGATTTGACCCCAAGACATGCAACAGGACTCCTTTAAAGTGGTACTATATCATGATGAACCCTATAATTATAATGATGTTTGTGGGACTATTGGTTTCCTTGAAGTCTATGTTGAAAAACATAAACCTAAAACTTAAGTGAATATATATTGTGATTTGTTTTTGTGTTTGTGAACCAAGGGCACAAAATGTATCCCCCCCCCCCCCCTACCATTTTGTATTGGTTGCTTTTCAACAGAACTGAATAGAGAAGTTATCCTTGCTGCCAACTTTCTGAACATTTCTACACCAGTTCTAAACATTACGCCATTAAAGCAAATACATATAATATATACAGTATCTCACATTTTTATAAATATTTTATTATATTTTTTTTCACGTGACAATGACACTCTGCTACAATGTAAAGTAGTAAGTGTACAGCCTGTATAACAGTGTAAATCAAAATAACTCAACACACAGCCATTAATGTCTAAACCATTGGGAACAAAAGTGAGTAGTCCACTAAGTGGAAATGTCCAAATTGGGCCCAAAGTGTCAATATTTTTTGTGGCCACCATTATTTTCCAGCACTGCCTTAACCCTCATAGGCATGGAGTTCACCAGAACTTCACAGGTTGCCACTGGCGTCCTCTTCCACTCCTCCATGATGACATCACAGAGCTGGTGGATGTTAGAGACCTTGCACTGCCCCACCTTCCATTTGAGGATGCCACACAGATGCTCAATACGGTTTAGGTGTGGAGACATACTTGGCCAGTCCATCACCTTTACCTTCAGCTTCTTTAACAAGGCAGTGGTCGTCTTGGAGGTGTGTTTGGTGTAGTTATCATGTTGGGATACTGCCCTGCGGCCCAGTCTCCGAAAGGAGGGGATTATCCTCTGCTTCAGTATGTCACAATACATGTTGGCATTCGTGCTTCCCTCAATGAACTGTAGCTCCCCAGTGCCGGCAGCACTTATGCAGGCCCAGACCATGACACTCCCACCACCATGCTTGACTGTAGACAAGACACACTTGTCTTTGTACTCCTCACCTGGTTGCCGCCACACACGCTTGACATCATCTGAACCGCTTCAACCTCTGCTGCAGCTCAGTTTCAGGGTCTTGGCAATCTTCTTATAGCCTAGGCCATCTTTATGTAGAGCAAGAATTCTTTTTTTTTTAAGATCCTCAGAGAGTTCTTTGCTATGAGGTGCCATGTTGAACTTCCAGTGACCAGTATGAGAGAGTGTGAGAGTGATAACACCAACCAAATTTAGCACACCTGCTCCCCATTCACATCTGAGACCTTGTAACACTAACGAGTCGCATGATACCAGGGAGGAAACATGGCTAATTGGGCCCAATTTGGACATTTCCTCTTAGGGGTGTACTCACTTTTGTTGCCAACGGTTTAGACATTAATGGCTGTGTGTTGCGTTATTTTGAGGGAACAGCAAATTGTTATACAGGCTGTACACTTACTACTTTACATTGTAGCAGAGTGTCATTTCTTCAGTGTTTTCCCATGAAAAGATATAATAAAATATCTACGAAAATGTGAGGGGTGTGCTCACTTTTGTGAGATACTGTTTGTGTGTGTAAATATGTGTGTGTGTGTATACATATATATATATATATATATATATATATATATATATATATATATATTCATATTCATTGGCCTGCTGATACTTCTTGCTTATTGTAATGTATATTTTGAGCTTTGTGAGCATACGTTTACTTTTCTGTCCCAGATGATTTTCAGACAGCCCAGCTGCTCGCACTGATCCTGGAACTGCTAACATTTTGTGTTGAACATCACACCTACCACATAAAGAATTACATCATCAACAAGGACATTTTGCGCCGAGTGCTAGTACTCATGTCTTCAGTTCATTCCTTCCTGGCCTTATGTAAGTACATCTCTGGGTTATATGTCTTGCACTGTATGTATAGAAAATTTAAATGTGAGCATGTTTACATAAATTAATTTACAAATCTACAAAACTATCTCAGGATATAATTTAGTAGTGGCGGGAAGATCTTTTTTTAGCCCTTTGCTATTGAAGACTTGAAGGGCCAGTTTTGGCTCCAGGGAAAGGGCTATGAGATCTAGTTCACCTCTTGTTAGTTTAAGAAATTAGTGTTCTATAAAATGAACCATAAAGCCACCAGTAAAAAAAAATTTAAGTGAATATTATGCTCTTTGAGGTACAGAGTTGTTTATCCTTCCCACTGATCACATGCATCCTACTGATTGTATGAAAGCCCTCAAAGGTATCTGGGAGTTGTTTAATCAACTTTGGGTCTTGCGTTAGGCAGGTTTAATCGGGTTAATTAATCAATGTTTTAGAAAATCGGGCAACAAAATTATTTATTATTTTTATAACTCGCCAACATATTCTGTAGCGCTGTACATTAAATAATACCCTAGTGGGTAATCTGGAGCAGGATTAGAAGTCAGGTCTCTATGACCTCCGAGGTGCTCCTCTTGACTTGATGGTGCAGATGACCCTGACGCAAAAAACCTGACTAGTTTGAATTTATGGGTGGTAACCACTTAAGGGTTACAAACTTCCTCAATCGTGTTTAGGTAATATGTGCGTCGGTAAATTCATTTGTAGTTCAGAGTGCTTGAGAGGTGTCGGTTCGGGGCCTACCTAGATGATAACATTGTTTTGTTGCTACTACCGAAACAACCAAGCAGACAGTGTTATAAATAGAATAAATGTAAAACTTTATTTGAAGTGCTGATAATATCGGGGATCCTACAGACCTAAACATAATTATAAAGCCAATACTCTTTCAAATAACTCTTAGTTCCAGGTCACCACTGCAGTTCCAACTTAATAAATTATCATAGGAAATAAATTGTAGACTCTTTCCCTACAAGGTAAGGATGGACAAAATGCCCTGAATAAAGGGATCTAATGATATATTTTTTATTCCCCCAGAGTCCTCAATCTTATTATAGGGTTAATAAAGCATTCCATTATCTAGACAGCCCATATAAAGTGTCCAATCTCTAACATTGAAGACAGCACTATAAAGGTTAACCCTACAAATGACTGTTATTGCGGTTTAAAGGACTCGCCATTTGTCTCTTGGTTCTTATGAAACATACCACAAATAAATTAGTACTACAAACTAATTTGGACTCGGGTCCTCTAAATTATAATATATGTGGATCTATATGTAATCCTGACTGGATGAATCTGGGCCCTTCAATTTAGAGGCATATTTTGTTTGTGTTTGAGCTTCATTTTGAAGTGGGAAAGTTTTAAGGAGAAGTATATGTCTGAAACTTCTCTTTTGTATGGAAGTGGATTTGACTGGGTAAATAGTTGCCTTTTTCTCTTTATTATGATAGTGCTACTAAATAACACATCAATGCAGCTAATTCCATCGGTGATCTGATACTTTGGAACAAGCAATGCCGAAATATCTCGGGAATTATTTACTTTAGAAAAATGTTGACTAGAACAATGTATAGACAGTTTTTCACTCTAACAAATAACTTAACTTGATTTTGGGATAACAGTCTCTCTAGGTTTAAGCCTCAGATAATTCCTATATCTTGATGAAAACAAAAAGGTCATTTTTTTAAGACATGCTCTTTTTTAAATATACAGTAGATAGTTTGTATTATCAATATCCTTTTCATAAACGTTTTCTCTAATCTCAAACTCATAGGGAAGTTTGATTAAAAAAAAAAAAAATCTAAATAGACATATTAGTGATGGCATGAACTTTAAATTTATTTATTTATTTATGTTTTTTAAGGTGCACTGCGATTTATGAGGAAGATAGTTGGCTTGAAGGATGAATTCTATAACCGGTACATAGTGAAGAGCTTCTTGTTTGAACCTGTTGTGAAGGCCTTTCTCAGTAATGGTTCCCGTTATAATCTAATGAATTCTGCCATTATAGAAATTTTTGAATATATTAGAGTGGTGAGTATTGATCACTGAGTTTTTTTTAAATATTTTTAAGGTACTTTTTAGTCAGTCAGTTGATTAAATCCAAATGATACTTGAAAATGTAGGAATTTAGCAATTTATTGTTACTAAAAATGTGAATATGCTTATGCCTTTTGGTTTGTGATGGTATAAAGTATTACGTTATCCTTAAGTAAAGGTTTGTCTTGTGATAGATGTTCTCACTTTCAATATAAAGAATCCTCTCTTCAGTGTATAGGGGATTACTTTCTGCATTATACACTAGTTAGGATCCTAGAAAATACTGTCTATATACAAGTTGAAAAAAGGACATGAACAGTCTTATTTATCAAAGTCTTTAAAGGGCCAGTGTAAGCATTTTTCAGGTTAAATGCATTTTTAGTTTGCCATTAATTAACATATCTGCTTTCCTGCAGGAGGATATAAAGTCATTAACGGCCCATGTGATTGAGAACTATTGGAAAGCACTAGAAGACATTGAATATGTGCAAACATTTAAGGGCCTTAAATTGCGCTATGATCAGCAACGAGAGAGGCAAGATAACCCCAAACTCGACAGGTACAGATATTTTTGCATGGATCAATGATCTCCTTGTTCACAGATGAAGAGAGATTGTTTGCCTGCTTTTCCCTTGTTGCAAAAGAACCTGCATTGTATTTGGCTATAATTGAATTATGATATAAATAGTTATTATTCATTGAGGGTAATGTCCTGTAGCTACCATGTGAGTAGCTCCCATAGAACCTTCTTTTTTTTCTTCTTTTTTTTTTCTGTAGACATATTCTGCTATCCTCCCAGTGTGGCATCTATCTCGGTCACATTCAAACATGCTCATTGCTTCAAAAATCCGAGGAGCCATACTTCCTGAAAGTTCAGACATATACCTTTCCTTTTCTGAAAGCCTGCTCTGCATTACTTTGAAGCTTTAGAATGATTTCCCCCACTCATGTAGTTTTGGGTTATTTGTGTGGATCTGAGCCTGGTTCCTCATAGAGAAACGTGGGAATGGTTGCAGCAAGCTTCAGTTCATGAATTCATTTTTACCTTTTCTCTGGCCAAAACAGATAACTTTTGGTATTGAAACATTATTACTGTCCTATATGAAAATACACCTTGTTTTGTTTTTGAAATTTCAGACTCCCTTAGTAAACTTTGTGTATCTGCTTGTTAATGTGAAACTAGCGCTCAGACCTGTACTCACAGATCAATAATTCCTTTGCAGCATGAGATCCATTCTAAGAAACCACAGGTATCGGAGAGATGCCCGGTCCATAGAAGACGAAGAGGAGATGTGGTTTAACACCGATGAGGATGACCTTGAAGATGGTGAGCCGGTTGTGCTTCCTTCTGAGAAAATAAAGAACAGTGAAGATCTAATGGAACCGATCAGTAAATTCATGGAAAGAAAGAAATGTGAGTAACGTGAGCTCTGGCTGTTGATGATAATAAAGTAACAGATGCAGTTTATAATTAAAAAGATATCATAGTTTGAGAACATTTTCACATTTGTAAAAAAAAATTTGCAACATTATTATCTATGTAAGCTTTGGGCATAGCACGAGCTGCTTCTTCAATGGGGCTTGACAAGAACCTAGTTCAAGCCTACCCCAGCAGGGCCGTGTAGTTCTTACTACCTCTGGTACAGAAGATGGCCTCAGGATATCAGTAACGCCATATAATCCCTTAGAGTTAGGATTAATGCAGAGAATGACACTTACACTTTGTCTATGTAAGTTCAGATACCACTGTATACCTTTATTAATTGGCACATTTTATACATGTTTCTGGCACACAGACTGACCAAATCAGTAAGCCCCATTCCTAAATAATAGGCTGCCTTTTGTTTACCGGGAAAATCCTATACCTTTTAATCTCATCCAGGTGATTATATTAACTTTAAACAATTGTTGTAACCACTCAGACTATCTGTTTATCAGCTCAAGGCCACTATGAGGCAGAGGAAGTCTTCACCAAATAACTACACTGTACATAATAGGGCTTAATCTTATTTAGGTGGTGGCTGATGCAATAGCCTGCAGAAAAGCTAAAATGTTATGCAAAGCATTAACCAATATTCATACATCATAACAGAGTAATCATATTTAAACCAAGAACAATAAAAAATACATAACTTTAACCATAAACAGGATAACTTATTCCCAGTCCAGGCCCAAGCCATAGCCCAAAACAGTCCAGTCAGGCCTTGGGCATGACAACTGCCCCTTCCTTTGTCAATGCAACATCCTGCCTATTATGTCAATCAGATGATTGGCAGCATATTGCTGTGTCAATATCACTGTCCTGTTGGATCCTTCAAGGCAGTCCAGGGAAAACCGTACATCCAGGCTAGTAGGTCCTGCCAAAACTTGAGAGGATCCTTTCTCAGCAAAACCCTCTCCTTCTGGGCCAGGGAGACCTCCTGACCTGCTGATTTTGGAACAGTACTCAGTCCCAGGTGTAACATTGAGGAACACAAGTTTCCCTTTGTCAGGGCTGAACATTCTCTTGAATGAACTGAGATGCAGGAGTTGCAAAGCGGGCTAGTGTCCTTCTCTGGGGTCATCCATGCCAGAGTAATGGGCAGTTCTGGCCATAAGCTGTTGGAGTTCAGTAGCCAACACCCCTCCCAAAAAAGGCCTGGCCAGTGGCCCCTCCCTTCAAGTGTTAAAGATACACCAACAGTGTCTTTGGGCAGCTGCAGGGGAATCAATGTAGGGAAGCCAGGTGACAAACCACACTCTGGGGTAATCTTGGAGCCCGCCCCCCCCCCCCCCCAACCAAGCCAGTACAAACAGCTGGTGGTGTTTAAAATTGTCCACTGGGCCTAGGGGACCACAAGTGGTCACCATTCTTCCCCTCCCCATGTCTGCTACTTCCCCGGTCCAGTGTTGTTGTCCCAGGGAATTTAATGGGCTTTCTGGCTTACCCAATTCAAGTGGTCGCATGAGCCTAGCCAGTTCCAGTAAGTGCTCATCACGGATTATCTCTATCCCACCCCCCAAATGCCAGGGCCAATGACCCTTCTTTCCTCCTTGGTTAGGGAAAACATTTTTCCTGGCCATCCCATAAAACAATACTTCCACTAAGGACTGTACCTGCTGCATCTGCCTGTCTGTACTGATGAACTTGTCTGGGATCTCCACTCCTTGGGGCTATATTGTGCTCACTGTCTCCCAGCCTCCTTTCTCTGGAACTACTGTCTGGGTACAGCTCTCACCTCCCTCTGGCTCTTTGGTCTCTTGATCCTCAGGCAGAAGCTTCTGGCTCTCTCCATCTGACACTGCCTGGTGTGTAGATACAGGCAGCCCCTGACCAACTGGAGAGCAGGAGACCAGAAACAGTCCTGCCCCCCCCAACACACACACTTGGCTTACAGTCCATACCTTTCTCTTCTGATACAGCCTTGGAAAAGTCCCTATAGTCTCTGCTAGGTGGTTTTATCCATGTCGGACTGCATGAGAATGCCCCCCCAAGTGGGTGGCCACAACCTATCCAGGGACGCTTCATCTAGCATGTCTAGCTATTACACCTCCAGCAGAACTCCTGCTGGATCAAAGGCTAATGCAAGCTAGCTGTCTGGGAGCCTGGGTCCAGTCCTAGCATTTGACAGCGCTTGGAAGACAAACTCGTCTGTCTTCTTTCAGTCCCTAAGACAAAATCCTCATCCCCATATACAATGTCCCAAAGTGCCTCCTCAATAAAAAACAGGACCCCCCAGGTCCCACCCAATACGCATATTGCTTCTCCAGGGTGACCTCCTCATATACCAGTTCCTTCAGCCATTCCATTAGCTTGTGACCTGGCGTCCCAGAAACACCATTCATTTGTTTAGAAGGCCCATTCCTTAAACCGTCCTTTCCAGTCACCACAAAATTCTCTGTCTCTACTGGGGATAAACACACCCTATCCACAGGAGCTGGGAAAGTGCCATTGCTTTACCCCTCTCCACTCCTCCTGTACCTCCTGTATGATCTGTGTCCTTAGATCCATCAACTGTTCTGTAGTAATATCCTCTGGCATTGCTGCTTTCCATCTCTGGAATCTCCTGATCACTTCCTCCTCCTCTGTTGCAGACATCTCTTTATGAGTTGCCATCTTTCTGTACTCCGCAGAGGTCCCACCACTGCCGGCTGTTACATCTTTACATAGCTGGTCAGCCTGTAGCCTTAGAAGGATGATTATCATACTGGGCTTGCTCTCTATTTATTTAGTTCTGTTGAAAGACTCCAACTACAAACTGGCACTTGACAATGGAACTAAACTGAATATGCCATCCGTTCCAGGTGTATAATATTGTTAAAAACAAAGGCAAAATGCCTGACGTCTTTAAAGCAACTGAATATAAAATTTAAAATTAAATACTGCAATTATTCATTTTAAACTTGGTAAAAACAACTTGCCAATTATTAATCAAAGTTCTTTATAACTATATATATATATAAAAAATAAATCAATTCTCTCCTGATCCCAGACACAGGCGACCGGACATTTCCATGGATCAATACTGCCTCTCTAATTATCGATTATATCCCTGAATTCCCCTCTTGTTAGTTGAAAACCTCTTGGCACAAAAAGCTTTATACTGACCCTGGATGTATTTATATAAGGTAATCATATCTCCTCTTAGACACCTTTTTTCTAAAGTAAATAAGTTTAATTTGGTTAGTCTTTCTTCATAACTTAGCCCCTCCATTCCCCTTATTAGTTTTGTTGCCCTCCTCTGTACCTTTTCCAGCTCTAAAATGTCCTTTTTATGAAGTGGTGCCCAAAATTGTACTCCATATTCCAAATGAGGGCGTACTAGAGATTTGTATAGTGGCAGAATTATATTTGCTTCTATACCCTTCTTAATACATGCTAATATTTTATTTGCCTTTTGCAGCTGCTGCTTGGCTTTGAGCACTGTTACCTAGGTGGTTGTCCACAAGCACTCCCAAATCCCTTTCAATATCTGATACACCTAGATTTGCTCCATTAGGATTATAAATTGCATGGCTATTTTTCCTTCCTGGAAGCAAACCTTTACATTAATTCGTATTAATTCTCATCTGCCATTTAGCTGCCCATTCCTCAATTTTATGTAAATTCCCTTTGGAGGGAAAGCACATCACTATCTGATTTAATTACCTTGCACAACTTCGTGTCATCAGCGAAAATGGAGACACCACACTCCAATTGGAGTATGTTCTATTTACAACAACCCTTTGCTTCCTGTCTTTTTTAGCCAGCTCTCAATCCATGAGCAGATATTTACTGCAACTCCTGTACCTCTTAGTTTGCACAATAGTCTCCCATGTGGCACTGTATCAAAAGCTTTTGCAAAATCCAAAAATACTACATCCACAGAGTTGCTTTGATCCAGGTTCCTACTAACCTCCTCATAGAAACTAATTAGATTTGTTTGACATGACCTATCCCTTATAAATGATGTTAGGTCTTAGAATTAATAGCACAACATTCTCAAGCTCCCAAATCAGCCCAGAAAAATTATTTATTTCATGTATAATTTCCGTGTTATATCGATCCCGGCAATTAATATGTTAGTACATATACTGTAACTCGCATGTAATAGAATATCATATTTACGGATTTATCAATATTGCATTATTGTGGAATGTGGGTCTGATCGTAACTCTTAATTGAGCCCGTAATACTTTGGAAATCCCACCGCCATTTTTAATTGACGTAATTCTGACTATCTCTTTTGCTATTGGCTCCATCCCAACTCGTAACTACAGGTTTGACTAATTGATCACGTTCACGGCCGCACATCCAGCTACAACAAATGGTTAACGGTTTGCCCGTAACTCGCAGCATGTTTTAATTTAATAGCACCGTAAATCCACAACTCAAACTCGCAGCCGCTGCAGGTCTCACGTTGAAAATACAAGCTTCTAATTTAATGTGGCTGAATGTGGTGCAACAGATTTGAGGTTCCTTCTCCCAAGAGCTTAGCATCTAGAGGATGTAGTTGGGAATGTTTATACAGGATTGTAACCAATGCTTGATGGCAATAATGTTAAGGTGTAACTTTCTTTAAATATATTGTTTTTTATAGAGATCTTGAAGCTTTTGAGCAAGGAGAAAGTCTGTCAAAACCAGACAGAGTAGTTGCAGCTTGAGGAAAACTCCTTAGAGGAGGGACCATGAGGAAACCATGAATCATGAGTAGATTGTAAGAGTGACTGGGGGAGTACTTGTAGATGTGGGCAATGTATAAAAGGGTGCACTCTTATTAAGGGCTTATGCATGTTAGGATTTTAAACTTTATTATTTGTCAGTAATTCCACTGCTCCCTCAGATAGGTATTGCTGACCCTAGATACCTAAACAGGTAGTGGTAGGAAAAATCAGGCAATAGATCTGATCTTTTTTGGGAGACAAAATTGTGTTCTGACCACTGTCTCGCTCCCAACATGTGCATCCCACACAGATTGGAACCATTTATTGGTCTGTGGCAGTCATACCAGACAGAGAACATTTCAGCACTATTTTTATTCATGCAATGTAGCATATTTGTGAAAAAAATCAGAGTAAAGTAAATCTGTAAGTCTGAATAAACCTGTAACATTAAAAAGCAATTCATATCCTGAAAATTAAAAGTATATGTAAATTGAACATTAAAACATCTTTACATTGATTTCTAGTGAAAGATACTGATGACAAGGAAGTGCTACTAAAGACCAATTTGACAGGACGTCAGAGTCCAAGTTTCAAACTCGCCTTTTCAGGAGCGACAAAGACAAACCTCACCAGCCAATCAACAGCGAGCAGCCTGCCAGGATCTCCTGGTTCCCCTGGTTCTCCAGGCTCCCCAGGATCTCCTGGGACCGTTTCCAAAAGCACACCTCAGACGGCAGCTATAACTACAAAGGTCAGTATAGATATGTCCCAAAGACCTGTGGCTAGCTTGGAAGTTTTGTATTGAAACTTTGTTTAGCAGCTGTTAAAGTTACAGGCTCAAAGTGCACCAACAAAATGATTTCAACTGGCTGTTATGTTAAAAAGAGGTTTCGCTTGGCAAGAAGCTTTTGCTGTCGGAGCAGATCATCAATGATTGTTTTTTTATCTCATGAACAACACTGGCCAATGATTCTCGCATCTGTGATAATGAATCTAAAATTGAATATTGTTATTGTAAATTATTAAATGCAAAATCAAAATAATTAGCTCCTCTTCCTCTCTTATTTACAGTTATCCTTCAAGTAAAATGGTGCTTCCAATGCCACTAGTGATTCTGGGACAGAGGAACATATATAAGGCATCACTTCTGGCATCTATTGACCTTAACATGAGCCCCTTGTAGTCTTAAGCCAGGTAGCTTTGCTAAAAGGGCATTCTAATTAGTGTTTAAAAAAATAAATAAAAGGATGGACAGTGTGATCCAGGATTTCTGTATAACTTTGTGTATTCAGGATCTCTTTGGTTGTGTACATAGAAGTGGCTCATTTTCAGTGTTTGTGATTACACACAATGGTATATTATTTTCTTCCTGTACTTGCTAGATTGGAGGACTTCTGTCACTGCTCTTCTTATCATAAACTTAGATACCCAATGTAGTCCTATACTTAAAATATACTTTTTGAAGAACTACACTTGACAAATATAGTTTGTAATGTAAACAAAAATACAGCCTTCAGGATCATAACTTTTATAAGCAATTATGCTGCAGTGGAAGCTGTGATTTCTAGTTCTTGCTGATCTGTTTTACTCATGAGGAGAAACTAAACTAAGAGGAAACTTGCATCTGAATAATAGAAATATGGCACCTAACACAGTGCCTTTTCATTCATTAAGCCTAATTGAAAGCTCATAGGCTAGCAGCCCAGTACTAAAATTGAAGCCTGCAGTAAAGAACAATTGCACATAAAAATATAGATAATGATAAGATCTTGTTCATTTATTTTATTGTATTTTTTTATTTCTTAAAACATTTTACTTACCAGGTTTAGTTATTCAAAGAACCATATAGATTATTTTTTTTACTGGTGTGTTAATGAATTTGTGGTAAGCCTCAAAAGGTGAGGTTTACCTAAAACCAAGTTGCTCTTGTATGAAAGAGTTTACATACAGAAGTTTTGATATAAAATACATGTCACATAAATATTGTAAATATGTGAGCTCTTGAATCCTACAGAAGAATAAATGCTACTGTCACAGCTTAGAAATTGCTTGACTCTTGGGCTGACACTTGAACTTTTTAACCCAATTATATCACTGAGATCCATGACAAAAACAAATAAAAATAACAGTTCTTTGCAATTATAGAGGAGTATCTAGCAAACTGGGATCATTCCCTAACGTTTTTATTGTTTTTATTCCAGAGGCGCAGTAGGTAGTTTTTTCTCTATTACTCAAGTAATGTGATTGCCTAGCAGTATATGAATATTCATACAATAACTACAATGCTTTATCTTTCTAGGGAGGACTTGTAGGACTTGTGGATTATCCGGATGATGATGATGAGGAAGAAGATGATGATGAGGAGGAAGAGGAAAAGGAAGAGACATTACCAATCTCAAAGAAGGCAAGACTTGGGTCTTAATACCAGCAACTGCTCTGACAAAACAGCCGTCAAGACTTTGCTATCCCACAGGATAGAAATCTCAGCAGCCAGCCAGTCATGTAGGCATGTGGGACACAAACAAACACATAGATTTCTGCTCATCAAGTGCCAATACATAGGAGCACGAGGAGAGGGGAAGCAGAACTTTGATGAAAGAACTTCAAGCCTTGTCCTCTCCCACTCAGACCACACATTGCCCTTTTCTCAGGGAAGGAAAAAAGAAAAAAAATCAACAGGGCAGGAGTTTATTGTTGAACTCTGGTTTTAGATGGTCATTTGCTCCGTTTGGAAATAAGATTGAGGTTCTTTAAAAAGCCGTTCAAAGGAGGATTTTCTGCAGCTAAAAAGGATGCCAGCACTTCTATCTTGGTGGAATTCATCTGCCTTTAGGATTCACACATCCTGAACATTTTGTCATTACCACAACAAGTTTTGAAATTCTCGGTGTGTAGGGCCGATTATAAAGTTTGCCCCCTTTTTTTATCTGTTTCTTCTTTATGCCCTTAAAACTGCAGATTTCTTTTGGAGGTGTAGGGGATAACTCTCCACCCCTTCTTAATTAAAGATTGAGTGGAATTCTAGATGTGGTCATTTTGTGTCATGATTTTTATGATTTTTCTTATTATTTCTGTCCACCTTGCGTGTATGCTGAGTTGTTGAATATATATTTGGGACCATTAAATCTTTTTCATGTAATATAATTGCAGTTGTGATGGTTGACTGTTTGACACAATTTTTCTTCCTGATTACCATTTTCTATTTCTAGGTGGATCGGGTAGGTAATATCATTAACAAGTCTGGAATAGCACTCCCTATTTAGTTTTGAATATAATTAGTGAATATACTTATGCTTATACAGTTGATAGTTATCTGTGTATCTCAAATTTGTACCCGTAACTATTTTATAAAGCATTCACTAAAACTATGCAACATTTTCAAGATATTAACAAACTTTTAATTAGGAAAGAGTACACTGGAAAAATGTATTTAAAATGTGTTCATAAAGAAATATTTAGCAGTTCGATATATTTATAGCTTCACTCTTCAATATATATATACACACACACCACATTAATCATGATATGGTTTTGGGTTTAAGAGTGAAAATGCATTTGTGGGCTCATTTGCATGTCTCTGACCAATATCCCATTGATGCAGTGCAATAACTGTTTTTTTCAAATGGGAAAACTAATGTACTTGCCGCTTCCCTTATGAGCACTGATTTGCCATAGCACTCTAATTCCCCGTTCAGAGATAATCCTCGCAGTTGCGCTTTTTTTTGCATACCACATCTTTATTGGTCATTTAAAGCCCCGGTTAGTGCTGTCAGATTCTCCATAGAGATAGAATGCCCTGTTTAGCACTAGAACGCAAGTGGATTGCTTATGGGAATATTTACAAAACATGCAATAAATAAAAAAATAAAAAATAATCTGAATACATGTATACCAGTTCCAGAGATGATCTTAACACAGGTGTATAAAATGGTTAAGTGGACATGAATGAAGATTTGAAGACTTGCATAGTAAAGTGCACTTAGGTAAATGCCAGATTTCTCCTTGCAGCCACTTCTGTTTTTATTCCCCAGTTTGCACCTTCTGCAGTTTACAGGTCCCTAACATGATGCAGTAGGTGTCCTCTGAACTTCATAGGAATGTTCTTTTATGTTGTTCACGGTTCTGTCCACTTGCTTTCTTGTAGTTGGGAGCTAGACCGGTCAAACAATAAACACTGTCATCAAAGCCATTCATAAAGCTGTAGAAACCTTAGAGGGCCAGTATAAAAACCTTTCAAACCAAATCTATTTTTTAGTTCACCAGTAATTAGCACTAAAATTACATGTGGAAAGAGCAGCTAATAAAGGGTTTGGCAAGAAAAATTTTTTTTTTTAAAAATGGTTGTGTCTGAGGGGGGCAGTTGGGGAGTGCATTGTCAGAGCTCTCTTTGGAGAAGCAGTGTTATGGGATTGCAGCCATAACCCCCTTTCTACAGAGCATGCTCCACGTTATCTGACCTGCATCAATAATTAAATCTGTGATTGTGTTTGTGTGCACACTTTGGTGCAATGACAATGAGGCAGGCAGGGGAGGAGTGCAGCAGTGGCCATAGTAGATGGTAACTGTCTTTTAAAATATTATTTCTAGCTTGATCCTTTTTTGGGTGGTCTCTGAGTGTATTTTTGGTGTTAACGGTGAACTAAAAAAAATAGATAAATCGTGAAATGCGCTTACACAGGCCCTCTAAGGATAACATCTATCCATCTCAGTTCACATGTGTTAATGCATATGCTATAAACTTAAAATATTTAATTGGCATTTATTAACAGTTAATAGTTTTGGGAAAATGGACAATGCACATAAAATCACTAACACAACATTTAAATGAGGTCTTTAATGTGTTTATTTTTATATAGAAGTAACTTTTATGCTGACCATGAAAGCTGAGAGAATTGGGGATTCTCTGATATTTTGCAGCAGTGCGTTCCAGAGCCAAGAGAGGCTTTATCCAAGAAAATGCTGCTGAACTAAACGGTGCAGTGAGGACACTTCCTGAGCAAAGCAAAGAAGGGTATAGCGAGGGATGAGGACTTAAATGTATATGAGCTGGATTATTAATGCATCGGATAGAGAATTAGTAGTGTATGAAAAAAATTGTTTGCATGCAAAAAATACCATAATAAACTTTTAAACAGTTACCCGAAATTTTGCTGAATTTCTTGCATTTGCAAACAGTTTTCTATTAATGTTGACACCCCCTGAAAATCCCAGGGAAAATTAGCATAACACATTGTATTTTTTTGGCCTGTGAATTGAGCTGCAGCTTTCCTTTAGATTTCTGTAATACCCAGAACGCGGTCTGTGTCCCATCATTCACTGATTTGTTTTATCTATATACCAGGTGATACATCACCCAGCCCCAGTGATTTGCCCCTGTAACCACTCCAGCCCCAGTGATTTGCCACATCACCTACCCCATCCCCAGTGAATTGCCCCTGTGATCTCTCCCAGTCCCAGTGAATTGCCCCATTACCTTTCCCCAGCCCCAGTGAATTACATGCGCTCACTCACACAGAGACACAGGAACAGAAAACGTTGCAGGTCATTGTTTGGTTTCAGATACATTCATAACTCCGCTCACTTGCAAATACCTTTTAAGTGAATAGACTTCAGGGTTTTATAGGCTATTCTTTACCTTTTTTTAAGTAATTTCAGGGATTTAACATTGATGAAAATGACATTTAAAAGAGATGGAGATAAGATTTTTAAATGATCCCATATTGGAACTTCTTCTCTTATACATGTGCACAGAAGTAACAATAAATGACAAAAGTTCTGAGCATTTAATCCCAGGGTGCCACTACTCCTTTAAGATTTGTTTCTGTCAATATTTTGGGAAGTTTTACATCGAACCCTCCTATATTTCCTAAATAATTCAGTCCATCACTGTAATCTGATGTATATCTAACTCTCCTTAACACAGTAATCAGATTATCAGTGCCTAGAGCAGGTTTCTAAATTTGTGTACACAGCATATGCCCCTGTTCATGGTGACTGTGATGTATCTTACAGGTACCCCTCCTCACTGCTAGGCCTCACATACTCTGCAAACAGGAAAAGACAGGGTCATTGGGTGATGTGAAGGACGCAGATCACCTATGGCTCTAGTGCAGAACAGTACATTGCACCTTTGGCATCCAACAGTAGCTGTTTGTTTATCATTATACCAGTGAGATGTAATGTATTCCAAACAGCTTGGAAAATGAAAAAGAGGCAGCTTCTCCCAAGCCAGCCATACTGTGCCTGCTTATTTGTCTTTCAGCCAACCATATACCTGTATTTGTATTTCTTCTCTGTTCTCTCATCTCCTGAGATCCTCGCGTAGCGAGGCAAGCCGTTCACTCACAGCACTAAAACTTGCAGCGAGGCGAGCAGTGGAGGCAAAGAAACACTTGGGAAACGCAGGATCGCCTTAGGCTACAAGCACTTGATGAACGCGGGACTTAGAAAAAAAAATACGACATAGGAAAAATATGAAGTCAACGGCCGAACCGCGCAAAGCAAAAAACACGAAACACACAAAAAATAAAATAAAAAATCCAACAAAAACATTACACACAGCACCGGGGAACAGCCAGGACGTCTGGGAGTGAGGTAGAATGCGAATTTAAGTCCGTTTCGGCACTCGAAATATCGCCTAAGCAAGAAAAAAAATTTTGCCACAAAAAAAATAGAAAAGCAAAGGAGACTAAACGACCTTGGGCCTCGCAAAACACTGCGATCCGCGTATATGACACGCGGCACTTGGAAAAACAAAATACGAGATAGTAAAAATACAAAATTAATGGCCTAAACGCGCAAAGCACAAAACACACAAAAAAAAATACAACAAAAACATCACACACTGCACAGGGGAACAGCCAGGGCGTCTGGAAGCGAGGTGAAATGCAAATTTAAGTCGATTGCTGCGAGTTTCTGCACTCGAAAATCGGCTAAGCGAGAAAAAAACGCATAGCACATAGACAAACAACGCCATTTTACAATCCTTACTTGCCACTAACAACATTACGCATCTACAGTAGCGATTTACACACATAAACCAACAGTTTGCCCTCGCGCACGCAGCCTATTTCTAATGCACAGTTGGGACATTCATAAAACTATTTCCTCAGGCCAACAACAGTTCAACTGGACATTATATGCAGGACAATAAAAATAGATTGTTACCTCTTCAGGCTATTGATTGTTGCATATATTAATTAGAAAAAGGTAAACTATATTAATTTAATATTCAATTAATTCATTAATTAGTATTTAAAAAAATATATAGACGAGCCAAAGGACATGCCAGGAGAGGCTTGCAATGAGCGCCAAAGGTCCTTAGAGTATAAAAAGCTTAACATTATGAGCCAAACAGCATTGCCATGGCTTCAAATTTTATTGACGGGCAAGTCGCTAGTACAGTATATATTCTTACATTTTTCTTCAATGCCCTCAGATATTTGTATATTTGTTTACAAATATATTATACAAAACAGCCCTATTTATGACTGAAACTATGAATTGCCTCTAGATGGAGTGATAGGTTAACTAGAAATACAAGATGAAGTCAGCTAAATTTTCTCTAAAAATGTTTCTATGCTCTTGGCTGGTAATGTTAATAGTTTCATACATAGTTTAAAACCTACCGTGCCAATCTACATGGGTGATTTTAGCAGGATTCTTTGTTTTCTAATTTTTGGGACCTGTACATTTGTATTAAAAAAACACCAAACGGTTAGAAAGCCAAAATCTTAAAAGGTTATCTAATAGGAAAACACAAAGATCTAAAGTGGACAGTACTTACAGGTAGATAAGAAGAAGTACATTGTAGTATCTGTCAGTTTCTATCCTAAGTACTTTGGGAATTCACCATGGACATTGGATTCCTAGCTCAAAGACAGGGCCCTCCTTGCTTTGCTATATTTTAATCTGTATTTATCATTGTCTGAACCTAATTTATGTACAGCGCTACGGAATATGTCGGCACGTTATTAATAAACTATAATAATAATATATGGAAAGAGGTCATGTTCCCTTTAATAGACTGACCATCTGTCAATCAGCAGCCCAATGTTTACAGCTAATTGTCACTGACGCATTACCCTCTGTTTGCCTGTTTGTCTTCATGTCAGGTTTAATCCCATCACTGATCCTTGCTATGTAATTAAAAAATAAACTGCACCCCTCCCATCCCCCAGGACTGCTAATCTGCTTCCTAGTCCAGTGTAAGAATCAAGCTAAGGGGACATTAGCAGAATTGGTATGATGATGGAGTGGGGGGTAGGAAGGGGACGCAACAGAGGGTGTGAGTGGGTATTAAATGGCCACTGTGGTCAAATTGTTTGCATTTGTTTTTTCTCTCGGGAGGGTGTGTCAATATATACTTGTGAGCTTCCCATTAGTCGTGTTGAAACCAATGGCAGTTTTAGCTGTCATCTTCCAACTGAGGGTTATAAACTTCTCCTGCATTCAATGCTTCTTCCCACCTTACAAACTATGGGCCCTATGTAAATGTCTGCAAGAACAATTTACGAGTGCCATAGCAGCACATTAAATCCTACCTAGCTATGTTAATCCCTTTCCCCTAAAGCATTGCGAGAGAACTGCTACGGGTCACTGCTATGAGTGAACTTCCTGACAGCCAAAAAGCAAGGCAAAAATCTGATAGTTACTCACTGACACTCTGACCCCCAAACCCTAAGCTAATTAAATTTTACAGATCACTTGCAAATCAGGGCACTGCCGTAACTGCAAAAGTCAGAAGAAAGATTTACGTGTAACAGAGATCACTCACAAGTAGTTTTCAATCCCTTGCTGAGTCCCCCAGAAGTATTTAAAGTGACAGTATAGCACAAAAAGCACTCAAGTCAACATTATTTGTCAGTTAACAATCCAATATCAACATATGTGTTATTAAAAAATATGATATGTTGGTATTAAGCCCATTTTATGATACAAAATAAAGGGTAACACACAACCAAGTACTCAAGGGGTTGATACACGACACAAAACCACGTTTCCTAGGAACAAATGCTCTAATGCATTGTCTTTAAATATATCATATTTTATCACAAAATAAACATATTTATTTATTGAAGCTATAAATACAATTGTCACATCTTTTTAATATCAAAATATATTAATAAATAAAAAATAATTACTGCTGTGCACTGAGTGCTCTAATCTGGGGGAGTAAAAGATTTACATTAGTGTAGACGTTAGTGGAAAAAGCTCCCACAGCAGATTTAATTTAGAGCACCTGATTTACATGGAGTCCTTAATCAGCTGAAATCAAAGGGTTAATATAACATAATAGAATAAATTTTAAAAAAATCTGTGTTTTATATAAATTAATATTGTGAATATTATACTATATTATAAATGTTTTTTCTGTTATTAACATATATAGTTACATAGTTACATAGTAATTGAGGATGAAAAAAGACTTTTAGTCCATCAAGTTCAACCTTTTTAGATCTCCTCTGATCTGCAATAAATATACATTTATTCCATTTAACATTTTGATGAAAGCATGTCATTATTTTGTTAGATATTTGTATTAAAAATCAAATCTTGCTATAAATTAAGGTATGTACTTGAACTTCAACTTAATCTACTGCACACATTTTCCATCTCGATGGCATGGGTCATTTTATATTAAAGCATATTCCTGAAGCTTGTCTATTGTGATTCTAAATCGAAGCAATTAATGTACATTTTCCATATTATCAGTCTTAATTATCCAAAATAGCTTGCTGTAAATATTATACTTTAGTGGTGCTTTAAATAAACACAGTAGGTAGCAAAAGCTTCATGTGTTTGTGAACAAACTAACATTAGCAGCTATGTATATCATGGGCATGAAAGTATTTTTAGAGAAAATATTTATTTTAGCATGCTAGCCATGGCCGGTTTACCCATTAGGCCAAGAAGGCAGTTGCCTAGGGCCACTTCAAAGTGGTTGATGGCTTACAAAAAAACTAACTGCTTCAGTTTTTAGGCTGGCTACTAGGGGGTAACCACCTAGAACAAGTGAGTTACAACAGGAAAAGGAGCTTACACGCACAGAAAAGGCAAAAATGGGTCTGAGCATACCTTGTGTACTCACTCGCAGGGGCTCCTCCACTTCACTGCCTATGGGCTCCAAAAAGGTAGATCCAGCACTGATGATAGTCATATGTCCTTTTCAAGGGCAGTTACTAGGAAAATGACAGTGTGACAAACATTGACTATAGAATGGGCTATATGACAAATGATGACTAAAAATGACTGAAAAAAAATATGGCTGAAAAAAATAGGAACTTATACCTCTTAGAGGGACTGTGCGCTACAGAAGAAATATAAACAAAACCATGACATTTAATACCATAAAATATCCTCAGGTATATTCTGATGTTATACAGTGTATAACTAAGTACCAAATACTTATATTCATGGGTAGTGATAGTTACAAGGCAAGAAAGGCTGCAAGATGCCTCTACTTAAAGGCATATGGAAGGTTCCTGGATGTTACTAGGTATATAATATCCCTGAGTATCTATTTACAAATGTCTACTTTATTTTATTAATAAGTGCCTATAAGCTCTGTTTTTACTACTAACATTCAAAGTAATATTCCCTGTTTGGGTCTGCCACATAGGCAGACACAGACTCTGTAGGGCTGGATGTGCAGTGTAGTGTTCTAGCCTATCAGGTAGTATCCTAACCCATGTTGCTGAGAGATGATTGGTTAGTATGAGACACAGCACAGCAAATACTACAGAGTCTGTGTCTTCGTGAACTGCAGAGGGCAGACCCAAGCTGGTCAAATCTTCTTGATTTTATGCATTAAAAACAGATATTATAAGCACTTCTTAATAAAACAAAGTACATTAAAGTAAATAGAAACACAGATAATAGCTAGTAAAATCCAGAAAACTTCCACATTCCTTTAAGCCTATGAGATTGGCAGAGATGTTCTGTGCTGAAATCTTATCTGAACCCACTGCCAACAAATCAAACAAGCATAGTCCACTAAAATAAATATTTTATATAAAAATGCTTTTATGTCCATGGTTTACACAGCTTCTAATGTTGTTACTTTGTAACAAATTTCACATAACATATAAAATTATTCCCAATCTACAGGTCATTGTAAATATGGTTTTCACAGCCTATTTCTCCTCAATATCCAAATCCTCCTGCTCTATAAGTCTGAAGACATCACGTTACAAAGTAACTTTATATGGAGACATCTCCTTGCATATTAGAAGAGTTGCTAATTAGCACTGACGTGGGAGCCGTTACATTGTATAGCTGGCCTGACAATTGTCTGGATACAGATACTGTACATAGCAGACCCTTCTGCCTCATTCCTGCCCTGGCTCAGTATTGTGAAGCTGGGCCTTAGAATCTCATTAATACATTAACATTGTGAGTCCTGTGTGAGTTGCTAGGAGCCGGGCTGCGAGCGCTGGATCACGCACATACCACACACTCACAACTCTTGGCAACACTGGCCTCCATTATTATCCAAATATTGTGTTTGTTAGTGAAAATATATACACAAAACAGTCTATTTTACTTGAATTTCTCGGGGTAATCAGTCTAGGACATGGGGCTCACAATCCCACCCTTAACGGGTAACTTCAATACTATAAAAAAGATTCTGTCACCCCAAAATCAAGTTGTGTTTTTTATTAGAGCATGAAAAACTGTGTATATAGAAATATGTATGTATGTGTGTATAAATAAATAAATCAATATATATATATATATATATATATATATATATATATATATATATACTAGCGACTTGCCCGTCAATATTTTAAGCCATGGGAATGCTGTTTGAGACATAATTGAAACTGTTTTGTACTGTGAGGACCTTCAGCGCTCATTGCGAGGCTTGCGCTGAGCCTCTCCTGTTGTGTACTTTTGAGCCTCTCCTGTTGTGTACTCCTCTGAGAGAGATATGTATTTCTATGTATATGTAGTTAAGTAATAATGAATGATTTCTTAAATCAATATACTTTAATTATTTATAATTGTAATATGCAGCGAGCAATAGGCTGAAGAGCTAACAATCTATTTGTGTTTTGCGTCTGCATAGAATATACATTGTGAGTGTTAGTGCCCTGCATATAAAGTGTAATGAATGTTTGAAGTGTGCATTGTAAATAGGCTGCGTGCGCGAGGTATAGCCGTTGGTTTATTGTGTAAAGAGGCCTTGTATAGTTGTAATGTTGTTAATGTGGTACGCGTCTCGTGAGCATTTTCCGGCTTTTGTAATAGTGTATTTTGTATGTCATAGTTAGATGCGTTTAGCAGTGTTTTGCGCGGTCGGGGGTCGCGTAGCTTCGTTTTCATTTTTTTCAGCAGCCATTTTTTTCCTCCCTTAGGAGATTTTCGAGTGGCGAAAATCGGCTAAATCGGGTTAAATGCGCGTTCCACCTCACTCACAGACGTCCTGGCAGTTGCCCCATGCTGTCTGTGATGTTTTTGTATTTTTGGGAAGTTTATTTAGTGTGTTTTTCGGGTTTTTGGTTCGGCCGCTAATCTTGTAAACTTTTGCATCTCGTATCATTTTTTTTCTAAGTCCTGCATCTCGTATTTTAACGGCTCGCCTCACTTCGCGAGGCTTGCATCTGCTAAGTGCTACGGTTTAACGTCTCGCCTCGTCTTCGCGAGGCTCTCAACGATGAGCGACTTCGGCGCTCATCGCCTAAGTTGTACGCACCTCGCAAAGCGGGAAGACGTCTCGCAGTTTGACAACTATTATATGTGATATATATATCACATATATAGTTGTCAGCAGGCGGACTTGGCAAAATCCGCTGGTAACGCAATGGGGAAAGTTGCGGTCAGGCAAGGAGCCCAGGACGTCTGGAAGACAGGTTACACCTCAATTTAAGTCAAGTTAGAACAGTTTTGACACTCGAAAATACGCTAAGCGAGAGAAAAAATGTCCGACGAACAAAATGAAAACAAGTCTACACTGTTTACCTCATTAGCGGACATTGACCACATCTCTCATTGCCCTAAGCAGTACTGTAATATTATTATTCAAGCCTAATCAGTGTTATCACAGTTGAAATACTTTACTCCCTTTTAGTAGTGCTTAGGACAATGAAAGAGGTGGGTATGGGTACAACAATAGCATTTAAGGAGGAAATGCTCTGTTTTTTATTGTATTTACTGTCTTAAGATTTGATTTACTGCTGTTTGCACATGTATGTTTAATGTCCCTTTAAGTATTAATGATAAATATAAACAACTTTTTAGTTGCTTCAGATTAAAAAAATGATGTTTTGTGAGAGACTTGGAATTAGCTGTTTTTTTTTACTGTCTTTAAGCAGGAGATCAGACTGTGGTACAGCCTGCAGATGCCTATTTATTGCACAGCTTTACTGGCACATCCACTTCTTGCTAAAGCCTGGAAAATAACTAAGTTGCAGCTTAGACGCAAAGGAAAAACAGGGTTTAGTGTACATTTTCTAGTAAGTGTTCAACTTTTAAAATGTTGCTTATACAGATCTGTATTAGAAATCCTGAATGCTGTAACATTATTGTTGTTGTTCAGTCATGTCCGACTCTCCGTGACCCTATGGACACCAGGCACAATCATTATGTCTCTGGCCATGCTTATCTATAAGAGTTTCTTAGCAAACATACTGGATGGGGTTGCCAGTTCTTTCTCCAGTGGGCCACAATTTGTCTGGCTACTCTGCTATGACCTGCCCATCCTGGGTGACCCTACAGGGTATAGCTCCACGGAATATGTTGGCGCGATATAAATAAAGATAATAATAATAATAGCTCGCAGCTTAATTGAGATACACAAGCCCCTTCACCACGACAAAGATAGCAACCCAAAAGGGTTTACCATTATAGTAACTTTTAACGGCCATTTTTGTTTCTGTTTGTCTGCTTCAACAAGTGGAATTTGACTTTGAATACAAAGGAGCATTTCAGCTGCTTCAATTGAAAATAATGTAACAATAACTGCAGCACAGCTCTGGGGTATCATGGAAGCCTCTAGGGGGCAGCAAAGACACACAAAAAAATATATTTAATTACAAACTAACTTTAGAGACCTCTCTCAATGAGCATGTTGCAGACTTAGAAGGGGAAAACCAGTTAGGAACTATTTGTATGATTTTAGCCAAAAAAACAAAAACAAAAAAAACACAGAACTGTTAACCACTTCTTAATAAAATAAATATATTAGATTCCCATGGAAATCCAGAAATCTTCCCTGTCCCTTTAAGGTAACTAAAAACAGACAGAGCTAAAGACTAATAAAACAATGGGCTGTAGAAAATAAAGTAGCTGCAGACAAGAGGTCTCTCTTTACGTTATCTTCTTTTAGTATTACCCATTATTTTATTACTTTTGCCCCCCTCCCATCTATCTCCTTATCTATCTATCCCTCTATCTATCTACATACATACACACACACACACACACATCTATCTATCTTTCTGTCTGTCTGTCTATCTATCTATATACACATCTATCTATCTATCTATCTATCTATCTATCTATCTATCTATCTATCTATCTACACACATACAGTTGATATAAAAAGTCTACACACCCCTGTTAAAATGTCAGGTTTCTGTGCTGTAAAAAAATGAGACAAAGATAAATCATTTCAGAACTTTTTCCACCTTTAATGTGACCTATAAACTGTACAACTCAATTGAAAATCAAACTGAAATCTTTTAGGTAGAGGGAAGAAAAAATATAAAAATAAAATAATATGGTTGCATAAGTATGCACACCCTTAAACTAATACTTTGTTGAAGCACCTTTTGATTTTATTACAGCACTCAGTCTTTTTGGGTATGAGTCTATCAGCATGGCACATGTTGACTTGGCAAGATTTGCCCACTCTTCTTTGCAAAAACTCTCCAAATCTGTCAGATTGCGAGGAGATCTCCTGTGCACAGCCCTCTTCAGATCACCCCACAGAGTTTCAATCGGATTCAGGTCTGGGCTCTGGCTGGGCCATTCCAAAACTTTAATCTTCTTCTGGTGAAGCCATTCCTTTGTTGATTTGGATGTATGCTTTGGGTCGTTGTCATGCTGAAAGATGAAGTTCCTCTTCATGTTCAGCTTTCTAGCAGAAGACTGAAGGTTTTGTGCCAATATTGACTGGTATTTGGAACTGTTCATAATTCCCTCTATCTTAACTAAGGCCCCAGTTCCAGCTGAAGAAAAACAGCCCCAAAGCATGATGCTGCCACCACCATGCTTCACTGTGGGTATGGTGTTCTTTTGGTGATGTGCAGTGTTGTTTTTGCGCCAAACATATCTTTTGGATTATGGCCAAAAAGTTCAACCTTGGTTTCATCAGACCATAACACCTTTTCCCACATGCTTTTGGGAGACTTCAGATGTGTTTGTGCAAAATGTAGCCTGGCTTGGATGTTTTTCTTCGTAAGAAAAGGCTTTTGTCTTGTCTCTCTACTCCATAGCCCAGACATACGAAGAATATGGGAGATTGTTGTCACATGTACCACACAGCCAGTACTTGCCAGATATTCCTGCAGCTCCTTTAATGTTGCTGTAGGCCTCTTGGTAGCCTCCCAGACCAGTTTTCTTCTCGTCTTTTCATCAATTTTGGAAGGAGCTCCAGTTCTTGGTAATGTCACTGTTGTGGCATATTTTCTCCACTTGATGATGACTGTCTTCACTGTGTTCCATGGTATATCTAATGCCTTGAAAATTCTTTTGTACCCTTCTCTTGACTGATACATTTTAACAATGAGATCCCTCTGATGCTTTGGAAGCTCTCTGTGGACCATGGCTTTTGCTGTGGGATGCGACTAAGAACATTTCAGGAAAGACCAACTAGAGCAGCTGAACTTTATTTGGGGTTAATCAGAGGCACTTTAAATGATGGCAGGTATATGCTGACTCCTATTTAATACGATTTGGAATGTGATTGCTTAATTGTGAACACAGCTACATCCCCAGTTATAAGAGGGTGTGCAGACTTATGCAACCACATTATTTTTATTTTTATTCCCTTCACCTAAAAGATTTCAGTTTGTTTTTCAATTGAGTTGTACAGTTTATAGGTCACATTAAAGGTGGAAAAAGTTCTGAAATGATTTATCTTTGTCTCATTTTTTTACAGCATAGAAACCTGACATTTTAACAGGGGTGTGCAGACTTTTTATATCCACTGTATATTTTCTATCTATCTATCATTCTATCTTACCATGGTATCTATCTATCTATCTATCTATCTATCTATCTATCTATCCCCTCTCTCCCACCCTTCTTTACATCTCTTATACCCCATCTATCCCTACCCTATTCCTGTCACCTGTATCTGCTTCCCATGTCCCAAAGGCCAGATTTTCCAATAAGTCAGTGACCTAGAGTGCACAGAGATCAATGGACAGTAGCAAAGGGGTTCAGCACTTTCTGTCTCATCCCTATTTTATAGGCTATCTCCCTTCATCTCCCGCTCTTTCTTTTCTTCTCTTTATAATTGTTAAAAAATATCTTTATAACTAATGTAATATTTTCATGTAGCCACTAGATGGAGCCATAGACCTCCTAAAGTTTAATTATAAAATAATTTATTATCATTATATTAACATTATTATTATTTATCACTGTGCTATAGTTTACAGAGAGAAAAAAAACAACTCTGCAGCATACCTCTCAATGCCATTTTTGTGAACTCTTAAGTAGAAATATACATGTTCTACACATTTTACTACAATATCTAGTTTGTTCTAGATAACATATTGCGAGTTATAGTGCCATAATATTAGCCTCAGGGGGTCATTAGCAAATTACTCTGTGATTATCCCCTAGGCATAAAAGTATTAAAGCTTCTATCATTATTCTTATGTCACAATTTTGCGCTGGTTCCACCAGTTACCTAGATGTACCTTGCCACAAGTAAATAGCGGTGGCACCTTCCAAGGTATTCAGTAGAAGAATTGTCTCTTATTAAAGTGACACAGCAAAGGCCCCAGTTATTTCAGAAATAAAAGTACACATATAAGTAAATATAATTGCAAATGGTTATTATTAAAATCTTCAGTGGAAATGTTAGATAACAGATCATTAAGTTTAACAATTAGGTATTTTATGAATAAATTATCAAAACAATCCTCCCTCTTTATACATTCCTTAATCTAAGACCATTAATTGACTCTCACAGTGGAAGTGGGGTTTGGTGATTACCTAGTAAAAAAATTGGGAAACATTAGACAGGACTCTTCTATATATTATTATACTGTACACACAGCCTTATTAAATTGCAATTTGGCCAATTGAATAGGGCTCTATAAAAGCACAGAGTATATTTATTTACAGAAGTTTTTAGTTTGTGAAGACCTTGCTTTTGGATAGAAGTTCATTAACTAAAAAGTTATTTAAAAAAATATTCTATGTGCTTAGATAGAGCCCTATTCAATTGTGCAACTCGCAATTGAATGAGGCTCCATATGTTTCCATCCTGTTACGCTGATGCCAGGGCACTGTGTGTTTGGTGGCAGTCTCCGTGCCCCCAGGGTCATAGCTGGACAGCAGCTGGGATGTCACAGCCCACAGATATCAGTGGATCACAATGGCCGGTGAGGACACATAATGATATTCCATCTTAGAGGAATTCCACAGATCAATAAAGATACAAAAGCCTGATTTACATATATCCGGCACCAGCACCTGCCAAACACACAGGGCATGTCTACTAAAAGGCGAAGTGTGGCAAAACTCGAGTGCTCCACAGAATAACATATAACATTCATACATTTAAATAATTAACTATATTATGTAACAATAGTAGCAGAACCAGCTATATATTTATTTGTTAACTTGGATGCAGATAAGGTTTCAATTAAAATCTACTGAAAGCAGACACAATAGAAAATTGTATTTTAAGACGTTTAATGTAAACACAAATGTTCAATTTATTTATTTATAAATATAATAATTATCATTATTGCAAAATATAAGTTTGTCCTTATTTGACCATAATTAGCGGGGATGTATTTTTGTATTGCAGACGTGTTTGAGGAGCAATGCCCTGGCACCTATGTGCATGTTGTTTGCTAGCACCGCCCCCCTCCCACCTCTCATTTACAAGCTCTCTTTCCTGTCTGTAACATGGTCACAGTTGATTGCTGCCTCTATCAGCCCTTCCTTTCAGTACGTTCTCCGCCTCACTGGCTGTAACTCTCCTTTTTCAGTCCTGTACTTTATGTGCCTATAATTACCAGTTTCTGCTCTATTCATATGCACTAATAGCTATTTACTACTCCAGTTCTCTCTTACTATCTGGGATTTCAGACATCCTCTGTCTCTACCTGCTAAATATGGTCTAATCCCCTATATCACCACGTTCAAAGTAAATCTCCCTAGCTGTGTTTATGTATATATATATATATATATATATATATATATATAGTTCCTTGTCACAGTTATAGCACTTGTTCTCACTCGTTATAATAATCATGACGTTCTTATTTTCTTTTGGTTCCTAGAGCCATTTCTCATCCGTAAAGCTTGGTTTGGTATAATATACGAGTGCACACATACTTCCTACATTGATATCTCTTGCGGACAAGGCAGGATTTACATGTAACGTATTGGGGAAAAAAAGCTCCCAGGGCCGATTTAACGTTATACAGCAAATACGCATAATTATACACCGCACAATTGGATTGGCGGACTACCTTTGTTAGATTTCGCCCTAGTTGGGAATTATCAATTTCTAACTACATTATGTTGTTAGCCGGGAGTTTCAAATCCATTGCAGCATGCTTCAGTTATTGTCAGCAGTGAAGATGTTAATGCATTTAAAGGAAATCTAACACCAGGATATCACTTTGCTTCATTATGATGCTAAAGTGATGATAATCCCTGGATCAGATCTCCCGTCTCTGCGGGATGTCCGGTTTCAGCAGAAACCAGGTACAAATTGGACCTAATGGATTATTTTGCAGCATAACAGCCTCGCTTGTCCGCACAACATTCATTAAACCAGTTGGCAAAGGTAACATCACTGCCGGAAATGGCCCTCTGGATTCTCAAGATATATTGACAGTGGCGCAATGTTTCTTATTGTGCTCACATAGGAATATTCTGAAAATCTGTCATGACTCCAGTCCTTGAGGTTTGGACTGCCCATGAGTCAAAGACGGGTCCATACAGACTATAATATGAGTCAAATGTGGAAAAATCTCAGTCCAACAACCAGTCAGATTCCTGCTAATCCAGATCAGGATCTCTTTGCTTCATTTCTTCTGTTTTCTCTACAAATCACAAAAAACACCCAGCCACAACATTGTACCTACAGGACTATGCTTTTGAATGTAAAACTAGCTAAGCACTCAAAGATACAAGACTCACAATACGTCTAGGTTACATTTCCTCTCATGGATAGTAGCTCCCTCTGTATTCAACATATCCATCCACCTCTGGAAGCAAATCAGCAAAAAACAAAATGGTAGCTTGCACTGCAGCATAATTGCATATACAACATAATACATTAGAGGATATACTACATTTTTTTTAGATAGCACAAACATTTTCCCTGCTGTATTTCTTCAAAGTGCTATATTTTAAATCTAGAACTACAGTACTCCACTATTTCCCTATTTTTAACTGTAGTTCTTTAAAGTGCTGTATTCGAAATATAGATCTACATTGTTGTTTAGTCATTCAGTCGTGTCCAACTCTCCCTGACCCTATGGACTGCAGCACACCAGGTACATCTATTATTATCTATTTGACTTTTACATAAGGTAATGTTGGCAGATGCTAGAGTGAGTAGCCAGTTCCATCTCCAGTGCCATGACCTTCCCATCCTGAGTGACCCTACATGGTGTAGCTCACAGCTTCATTGTGGTACACAAGCCCCTTCGCCACGACAAGGTAGCGATCCAGAAGTGGCAGTACTCCATTATTTAACCTATTTTCAAGTGTAGTTCTTCATAGTGCTGTATTTTAAATATAGAACTGCAGTGGTCCATTAATTCCCCTCTAATGTCTGAGCTCCTCCTGCACTGGGTGCAGCCACCACCAGTGTGCTAAATGTATATTTATGTGAGAGGGTCCCAAACATTCCCTTTTTCAGAGGCAGCCTAAATAAAGACAGCTATGTAATGTGTAAGGGAGGAGACAGGTGCAGCCTACATTGCATATTCCCAGTCTGGCTTTGTTCACCCCCTCATTAGCTATGGGAGCTGCGTTCTGATTGGTGCGCCTAGCCCCCCTGCCTTGCCTCGGCGCTCTCCTATTGGCTGTGAGCTGTGCCCATCCTGTCCCTGGAGCCCTGCACGGTTGCTCAGGTAGTGAATGCAGCACATGTTAGTTGTGAGGACGCTGCTGCACCCACTGCAATGACCCAGCAAACTGCACTTTATTGCATCTGCCAGGAAAGCTTCTAACCAAGGGAATTCATTATCATTAAACATCTCCACAGGACTTGCAAGCCCTGGCACTAAGGATTTCTTGCATTTTGTGTTTGTTTCCCCAGTGCTGGAGGAGGAGGGGTAGTAGTGAGGGTGTGCTCTGTCTCTCCCCCCTGCAGAGATGAGTCTCTCATTGTTCCTAGCAGGGCATAGCCACAAGATGGGCTCCTCTTTGTATGCAGACTAAGCCCAGCACCCACATTGCATCATCAGAACCACACAACATGGATATTACAATTTCTGAACTAATGGACCAGTTCCTGGACAGCCCACTGGTGACCTGGGTGAGTGTGCAAATAGAGCTAGGGTCTGACCTGCACCATCTACACAATGTGCAATGCACTAAATATAACTTTCCAGATATGTATACGCACTGAAAACATTCACTATAACGAAATGGCAACTTACATTGGTAACTTTCAGACTTTATATAGTGAAAACCCTTACAGATAAACCACCTGCTGTTGTGTTTAGGTGACCTTTTTTTTATATATAATGTATACTTTACTGAGTTTAATTTATTTTGGAGGGAGCTGTCCATATGTTGTTTTGTTTTTTAACTTAACCTTTATTGATTTTTTTTCAAGAAATATAATGTAAAATTAAACTTTTTTTTTTCAACAATAATATGTTTACAACATAAATAGAATTGGAAATAAGCACTGTTATTTTTAAAATGAAGTATTCAAATCAGATAAGTTTATTTACAGTTGAACGAACTAGACGACCCCCTTTTCTCAGCCCACCCACCTATTTATGCTCTGCATTCCTGACATAATAGGGGTGTTATTGTGTATCTAGCCCAGATTATATCTGGAGTCTGGTAACTAACATGAAGTCATCTCTACTTCAGATCTTACACCTATTTTTGAATAAATTGTGTTGTTAGATGTTTGGTAAGTTCCTGAGAATTAAGACACTGGGAGGAAATCCATCATTGTGAGGGTGCAATACAAATATACACCCTGCCTCATCACAATATAGCAAATACATTGTGTGCATTTAGATATGTAACTGTTACTTATTTAATAGTTTTTTTTTGTCCTGTTTTTTTGATAAACACTGTAAGTTTGTAAGTTTTCAATCCTGCAAGGTGCTTTGGGGAAAGCGCTATGGACACCGGATTCCAAGCTCAGAGACAGGGCCCTCCATGCTTTGCAATGTCTTAATATTGAATATGTCTTTGCCTTGATCACAACCCATGTATAGCGCTACAGAATATGTTGGCGCGTTACAAATAAACGATGATAATAATAAAATAAATCTAAATGTTAAAAGCCCATGAATACATTTTTCTTGTGTAAAGTATTTTTGTATAATTATTATTGTTGTTTATTTGTAACGCACCAACATATTCCGTATCGCTAATAACTCTTAACGTTTTTTTTTTTTTTTATGTATGTTAACATAAAATGAGATCATTCTACTTTGACATTTGCCTCCCAGCAGCTGTAGGTTCCAGCAATAAAGCAGCAAATGGGTACTATGTATATACTGTGCTGAACAGTGTGTGTATGTATGTGTGTGTGTATATATATATATATATATATATATATATATATATATATATATATATATATATAAATTATGGATTAGCAGAACCGGCAACTTAACAATTGTGTCTGGTGTGCTGTAGTCCATAGGGTTATGGAGAGTCAGACACAACTGAACTGCTAGACTAGAACTATATATATATATATATATATATATATATATATATATATATATATATATATATATATATATACATACATACATATTGGTTAACAGAAGATACTTATACTGCTGTCTTAGTGCTCATGGTTTTGCAGACATTATTTTGTGGCCAAATAGGTCCCACTATAAAACAAAATAGTCCCCCAGGCCACATGATCAGGGTAGCTCCATATCAACAAAGGCAAATAACTCCAAAGGATTGACATGCGGACTGATCCACCTGGATTAAATAATATTTCCTGAACATGTGGTCTGAGTCCAGCCCCTGAGGACTATCATTAAACAATCCTGATCTAGAAAGAGGTAAAGGGAGCTGTTCCCGCTACAGGATCTCTACCTTATCATGGTGAAGTGGCTTGTGTACTTCAATGAAGCTGTGAGTTATGCTATACCATGAAGGGTCAGCCAAGATGGGCAGGTCATAGCAGAAAGGTCAGACAAATCACAGTCCATTGGGGAAGTAACCCACTCCGGTATATTTGCCAAGATAATCTTATGGATAAGCATGACTAGAGACATAACGATAGATGGGCCTGGTGTGTTGAGGTTTATGGGGTCACCGAGAGTCAGACACAACTAAAAGACTAGACAACAACAACCAAGGTAGCTGTTTCAGTCTCTCTAGAGTCTTTAGAATATGTCTGCAATATATTTATTTTGTTACAAATTTCATAAACTGTGTGTATAGGGTGGCATACAGCTGTACAAGTGTCCAGTGGCAATCTCAACTCATACATCTGTGTTAGTGGCAATAGGCAGACTGACACAATTCATGCATACAAATAGGGTGAAACATGTGACTCATACAGCTGTACTACCTCCCACTGGCAGTCACAACTCATACATCTGTGTTACTGATCGTAGTCTGACAGGGCAAACCCAAAGTATATACACATTCACAGCGCAGGGGTAGAGTTTGTAGAAATAAAAACATAACAAAATAACCGTAAAATACTTACTTAATTAGACAAAATGGGCACATTTCGGAATAATTGATTTTGGAGGTGATAAAGAAGACGTCTAGCCCTTTAATCATAAAAAGTTCAAAGGCGGTGTATGTAAATATATTTTTATTGTATTTAGGTTTTTTTAATTTTGTAGGACAGAACAGAAAGGTAACAATGTTTGAGTATTATTTAGACAACAGTGACCTACTGTGCAGTGCTGCTGGAAGTGTCTGCCAGCCCCCCCTGTTATCATCTCCCAGACATATGCTGTTAGTGTCTGCAGGGTTTGCTCAGACAGGTGTTGGCCTATCCTCGGGAGACTAATCTAAGACAGGCTTTGGTGCTACAACTGTTATTTACAGATTTGTTAGACTAAGCTAATCATGGCTGCCTCCTTGCTGATTTTCTCATACCACAAGTATTTGGCTTCAGTGGTTACAGAGTTGTGATAGCAACATTATTGTCTTGTTTCAGAGCTGGTATGTTTTAAAGGACTGTTGTAGTTTGGGGAAAAACCTCACACATTTGTGAAGTAACAAACATGAGTAACTGTGAAAGCATTTTTAGAAAAATAAATGTACTGTAGCTGACTCACGAGTGATTGCATCTTGCACTGCTAGTCTGTCTTTAGCCAGAGGGGAGGTTTACCTATTTGTACTTAGTTCTATTATCAAGTGACTATTTACAGTGGCAGTCTATCAACAGAGCAGAATATAGACATTGGAGACAAAATAACATTTCTGCTGCCATTATAAGAAAAATGAAGTGTGCGCTTCAGTCAATATTGTGCCCAGATGCAAATCACCTTCTATTTAATATTTGTTTGTGTACTTATAAAAACGATAGATTCAGAAATTGACTTTGTTACAAATATATGGGGAACTTTGAGTATAATAATTGATAATCCATTGTGCATATATAGATGCAAGTGGTCATGATTCAAAGTTGGTGAGAGGACAATTTTTGGGGAATGTAATGAAGTACATAAAGGGTAGTATATAAGTGGCACAGCCTTAAAGATGAAGTGTTTGGACCATACTTAAGGGAATTAATGGTAACCATAAAGCTTTCCTGGTGATTTATTAAACCAAGACTTTTAAGTAAAAATAATGGGAAGGCAAGATGGGCCTTTTGGTCCTTATCTGCTGTCAAATAGTTTCTGTAACTAAAATCTTATGAGATGGATGCAAAGAATTAGGGTTCCTTAGTTTTTGGAGACCTATGTTTGTGCATTTATGGGTTCCCTGGTGGTCCAGTGGTTAGTCCGCTGCTGTTCTGGTGTGTTACGTTCCATGAGGTCACGGAGAATCGGAAACGACTGATCGACGCAAAAAAAATTGTGCATTATGGTGGACCTCTAAAAAACACTTTCTATTATTTGGTTGAGGTAGCTGCTGCCTTGTTTGCTTAGCTGGTCTCTTAAAAAGGCCTTGCAGTCTGATAAGATTCCCATGAATCCCACTGAAAACACAATGCCACATTTTAATAGCATCGGCTGGATCCTGCTCCGCATTCTAAGTCCCTTCCAACAGATAAACAAAAGCAAAAATGCCCCCCCCCCCAGCAGTATAATTACATATAGCAGATAATAAAGGTTATTTTGTTGTTGCTATTATTATTTATTTTTATTTTCTAAAACTGTTTTTTTGTTATGAAATGTGGGTCTTCAAAAGAGCATTTATATAAATGAGACATCCAAGCTCCTTAATTAAGTTAATATCTTCTGCGTTTCCATTACCTTTCGTCTTTTTTTCAGATCTATTTGCATTATCCATAGATCAAAAAATAGCATTGGAGTTTCCATGAAGATGTTAACGTTTCTACCATCTTGTTTTGCAGGTGAAAACCTTTGGCCCATGTGGGAATGAGAATGAAAGCAAACTGTCTATGTACATGGAACTGGTGGATGGGGTCTTCCTGAATAAAATCATGCTACAGATGTAAGTAACCGGACTCTGTGGCTGGAGGGGAGATGCTTTACCATAATGTTAGCTATGATTAAATGTTTCATTCTGTTCATACTCTTCCACTTCACTTTAATTGTATATCTAAATTCCCCAGTTCTTACCTTTCTCTAATCTAACACATGCTGCTTATATCAGACACACATAACATGGAGTCATTCTTTATTCAAAGATAAAACTTGTTTTCCACACCTCCAGAGCTGCCTACATAGGCATCTGATACCTACCAATAGAAACACTGCATTCAAATACGGATTCTTAACCCTTTACTAAACATCAAGCCAGCAGCAGCTCAATGCAAAGACCTACAGATCAGTGTCTAACTCTTCCGGTTTCCTTCTGCAGGGGGACTACACATCCCATGATACCTTGTAAATGTTTATTTTGGCACTTTTTCTATGCAAAATGTTTTATTACTGATTCTCATCTATCAGATGCATTCATAATCCAGGAAACTTAAATATGCCTTTAAAGAGGAATTAATAATGTTTAGCAAGCTCTTTTAAATTCATAAAAAAAAAAAGATATGTGTTCCGTGTCTATTTAATCCTTTGACACTCTGCAGGTCCTGAAAGGACTAGATATCATCTTGCAAGAAGCAGTGCATTCTTGTTTGCAACCAAATATGTCAACTTTCTTTAGACAGTCTAACCCCAAGTTAAACAAAGATGAAATGTATTATTGCAGTAAAGAGAATATATAAGCATTTAGAGGGAACTTGTAATTTAAGGCACCTGAGAAGCTCAATATAATGGCCATAAATGTTGATAAGTGTCAAAAAAGCACTAAAAGTTCTGTAAAAACTGGATTCCTAAATTCAGCCATTCTGGCTAAGCGCTAGGTACTCTGGATATTTTTGTCTACCAGTGTATAAAATTATAAATGTGTATATATACAGGGTTGGACAAAAGCTTCTAAAACTTAGAGACTACAGAAATAATTTTAGGAGCCAGACAGCCTCTCTTTCTTGGCTGATGATTTCTGCCATGCTCATTGATACTATGTTAAAATGAGGAATAAGAAGAATGTTATATTTATTTCCGGTCACACAATTTGAATAAGTATTTATATTTTTTTCTAAGACTGTGAAATTGACTCTTAACCACTTCCTTTCTATCTGAGAGTAAGTCGCCTGTAAGGCTTCACATTTAGCTGCTCTGGGTGTTTTTCTACTTATAATGTGATCTCTTGTCTCTGTAAGCAACGTGTTACTATTTTCTAGTTTGTATGCAGTATGATTATAATGTAGATAACTCACAATTAAATGTTCTGTTTGTTGCTAAATAACTGAGTTTATAATTTATTGTTAATGGACAATGGTAGTTCAAGGAAAAAAAGCACTTGATTTTTGACGTATTTACCAAACTAACTGTAAACCAAAGACCTAAAACCATTTTAGAAAAAAATATAATTTTTCAAGACTTTAGAATAGAGAATACAATCTTGTATTTTTTACATCACTTCCTGAGAGGGTGTTATATATATATATATATATATATATATATATATATATATATATATATATATATATATATATATATATATATATATATATATATATATATATATATATATGGGTAAGGAAGGAGGGAACAGGGAGGGCTCAATTAGATCTAATTCGAATTGATACCACACACATTCTCCCTCACAGGCCCAGAAGCAGGCTGCTTGCATTAGTAGATGCAAGCATTGCTCGTCAGTAATGTAAACACCTCTCTAACAGACATAATGCCCCCCACAGTAACACATACATGCAGAGGCATCAATTCCACTCTCTCGCAAAAATGGCACAGAAAATATATTTTCTCCCTCCTCAGTCAGCCTCTTATCACTTAATTGCTCTATGGGGATATGGCAATGGTTGCTTAGTGGCATTGATGTGGTTTATACAGACAAACTCATCTCATTGTCATTCTAGAGTGCAATGCATCCCACGCCTATAGATCTCCCATTAAAGCAAAGGTGGAATTTATGTGTATTTTTCATTTCTGCATTAAATAAATATAATTAATTACAATTGGTTGTTATCAGAAATCTGGAAGTGTTAGATACTTGTGATTGAAAGTTAGGTATTCATAAATTACTTGATAAGGTCATCCATTTGTTACTAACATTATCTAAAGTAATTAAAGGGCCACTGCAGTTCAAGTAAAAAGACATGTTTGACAAATATTAGAACATGTGTAAGACATGGACAAAAAGCATTTTTTTTTTGGGGGGGGGGGGGTCTACATTTTGAAGAAATGTACACTCTCTCTTTTCTTTGTACATGGGGCCTTTAATTCTGACAGTAGGGGTTGATAAGCAGGAAGAGTATGCCCAGTGAGCCAAATTAGTGCTATTGCAGAGGACATTTTAAGATCATTTCTGATTAACATACCTAACATTTCTACTCAAACTTGTTAACAACTAACTGTAATTATTTTTATGTATGGGTTTTGTTTGTAATGACTGTGACTTTTACTCTGTCCCTTTTTAAGTGGCTCTGATAACTGTTAAGAAATTGTTATTTTAAGGAAAAATTCTGGCATTGGATTTATTTTCTGCTAATAAGAGTTGTATTTTACAGCAGCAACCTCTTCCGTGTCCCTTTTTTGCGGTATTTCCATGAATGTTTGTTTGTGCTTTTAAAATAATGAACAGGATGTTAGATCTTAAAGTACAATAAGAGCAGTGTTTTTATTCCTTATAATTACCATGAATCATAATACATCCTTTAATTTGTTTAAGGATATGATTGTATGAGAAAGGAAAGTACCATAGCATAAAAAGGGGCTCCATAAATTTAACAAATATATAATAGTGGGATATTACTGAAATGTAACAGTTTCAGTATCCTTGTGCAACCTAAAGGCTAGATCACATTTACCAGTTTTTCCTGACTGTGGTAGTGCAGGGGTTTTATACAAATTTTAGGAGGCAGTCAAACTTTCTTAGGAGCCGGGAAATGGTGTATGTATAGATATAAGTAGCATATACAAAAAGTTAGGAGCCAGAATAAAAATATTAGGACCATGGCTCGTGGGATTTGTAAATCTCAGTAATATTGAAGACCTTTTCAGAGGACCAGGTGGAAAAAAAAATCTTATTTTTGGCTTGGAAATGATGGGGTTAGTTGGGAGGTATGTATCAATGATTAATAAATAGATACTTTAGTTGCATGCCTGTCAAGATTTTCTTTGTTTTACTAATGTTGACTCAATCCTTGGTAATATTGCTTCTGTACAAAGCCCACCTCTACCCCCTACAAGTCATTGAAGACTAATCTTACAAAATGTTTCAAATGACTCTCTCCTCCTATCTCACTTGCTCATCGGCGTCATGCGCGCGCGTCTCACGCGCTTTCTCTGCGCCCTCATTGTCTCTCTCTCTTTCTGCGTCTTGTATACTCTGTAAGTGGGTCACAGTCACCATTTTGTTTCAGTTTCCGGTTCCTGGTACTTACAGCTTGTTCGGGGTTTGAATGACACATTGACCACTAGAATATAGAGCCGTGACATGATCTCACCCTGAAAACTAATGTGTAGCAATGCTTTGTATTAAAGGACACTGTAGTTCAAGAAAAACTATATATAGCAATCACAGTTTTAGCGAAAATCTACATTTTTATATATAATCACATTCCATTTTTGTCTTGCTTCATCACTTCCTGATAGATTGAACATAAATGGTGTTTATTTTCTCGGTAGAGGGAGGGATGCTGAGGTAAGCAAGAGGTATAAAATTAGACATCACTACCCCTTTCCCCCACATATGCTCAAAACTAGGCAGCTTGCAACAATGGATTTAAGTCCTGTTTATCCAGACATTTCAACTCTCATCTCCCAAACAAATCCTTCACTAAAAGATGGCAACACTTTTTTGTAATTAATAACTAGCTTTACCACTTTTTTATGCTCATGTCATGTAAAGTCTAGAGCTCTCCAAGCAGCTAAAAAGAAATGACTCCGCAAGAGTTGGACCCCCATGGTCAGGGAATACTGGGGAGTCTGTAGGATGAAAGGGGCCTTCTGGGGGTTATTCATAATTAAGTTTCACTCTGACACCAGAAATTGCAGAATGAGACAGGATGACAGAAATATTAGAAATTGCATGACTGGGAAATTTTACACTGAAATGCAGATTTAATTTTTTTTTGTTGAAACCATTTTAAAGATTTTATTACAAACTGCTGCTCTCTCTCTCTTCTTGGGAGCTACTTATCCTAAAATAATATGTATTAATATATCAGTGGCTTTCAGGTTTATATATATATATATATATATATATATATATATATATATATATATATATATATATATATAAAATTAACATTTCTTAATCCCCTCATATATTTTGCGATGCCAGAAGTATCCATAGCACAGGAAACGTAAATTATATTTTTTTTCCAGAAATGTGTAATATTATGGACCATTTGTACTAAATAGTGATATTTTGAGACTCCTTCCATTCATATGTTCCATGAACAGTTCTGCTGAGATCTATTACAGCACTTCACCCATTAGATTATTTGGCCCATTGTAAGCTATTTCTTTTTAAACTCTGCCACCTTTTCATATATATATATATATATATATATATATATATATATATATATATATTTCTAGGTTTGCTAGGTTTCAGAATTAGTAAGTAGTTAGTGTGACCTTCTGAAGGTCATTGACATAGATACAAAAACCTGATAGTATTTTTGACATCAAGTAAATGCCCACACTGCAGACCAGCAAAGGGTTTTGGTTATTTGACCCTGGGGGTTGCCATGAGCAGCTGTCTAGGAGAGGGTTGTCTTCCTATAGCGGTATTTAGCCTGCCCATGTTCCTCTGTAAATTAATCTATTGACAGAGCTGTTCAAATATCTTTAGTGGATCTTAACAGGATCTATAACAGCTGAACACCACACACATATATAATATGGACATTTAATACAGCCCACAAGATCTGCCCATAAACACCTTGTTAGGGGCATTAGTAGTTGGCTGGCTCAAAGACACTGATACCATAAACTTGTTATATAGATCGCAGGAGAATTTAATAAGTGACTAGTTTTATTTCTGCTCTAAATATACACAGCGTTTTTTTTTTGTTTTTTTTCCGCAAGATCCAAATGTATTTAAAAAAAAAAAAAAAAAAACTTTAGAATTATTTTTTTTTATGGTTACTCGCACAACTATTATAGTGATATATTTTTGTATCTGCGGGGTTGTTTGGAACGCTTACGATGTTGGTCACGCTTTGTAGCCTCGCAAAGCGAGCCATCAACTCCGCAAGACTTAGGCTGCAATGAGCGCCAAATGCGAGCACTTGAAGCATGCAGGACTTACGACCCGTAGGACTTAGGACCAAAACCCGTACATGCACTGTGCTCCTCCCAAAAATTCGACTTTAACAACCGAACCACAGAACTGAAAAGACCTAAAAATAAACAACAAATATGCCTCAAATTTACTTACACACTCACACGTAGCACAGGGGGAGAGCCAGGAAGCCTGTGAGTTAGGTTAGTTTAAGCCATATTTGTCATTTTTTCAACATCGAAATTCGCCTAAGGGGAAAAAAAATGTCTGCCGACGCAACACGATGAAAACGAGGCCGAAGGACGGAAAACTGCTCCGAAGGACGTAAAAACGAGCCCTAACCAGTAACACTTAACCAAAGCCAGTAACACTTCATCCAAGCCACTAACAGAACCAAAGACACTAACACTTAAGCGCGAGGCCTATAAAATACACAGGGGGAGAGGTTTGTAATGAGTGCCGGCGTTGGTCATTGCAATGCAGGAAAGTTGCGACTCGCGATGAGCGCCAAAGGTGCGAAGAGGGACCATAGCTTCGCATTGTGTGGCAAACAGCATTACCAGGCTTACAATTTTATTCCCGTCATTTTTGACGGGCAATTTCCTAGTCACATATAATAGTTGTGGACCAAGAACATTGGTCAGGTTTGCAGGGTTGTCACGCTTTGCTGCACTCGCGAGGCAAGTAGTCGCGTGCCTCAACTGCTCACCTCGCTTTGCGAGGCCGGCAGAAGTTAGGCTGCAGTGAGCGACGATGCACTCATTGCAGGGCTCGCAATGAACTCTGCAGGCCTGTGGGACTTAGGCCTCAAATTCGCTTACAAGTTAATTTGAGGCATATTTGCGAGAGAAAAAATGGCGGCCGAAAAAATTAGGAAACGAGGCTGAAGCCAGTAACACTTAACCCAAGCTAGCCAGTAACACTTGGCCGATAAAGTACACAAGGGGAGAGGCTCGCAATGAGCGCCTCAGGCGCACACTGCGAGGCAGGCAATGAGTGCCACAGGAGCTCATTGCAAAGCAGAAAAGTTGAAGTACACGGGGGGGAGAAGCTCACAATGAGTCCTGAAGCATTCCCAGCCTAAAAATTGTATTCCCGTCATTTTTGACAGGCAAATAGCTAGTTAATATAATAATAGCATTCAGGAAATGGAAGGACGTTCCCCTAGTGATCTTTTTATTTTTATTTTTTTTGTGATTGGAATCATCAGGTGGAACATATAGCAAATAATTCTCTGGAAAAGAAATGGACTTTGTCTTATTATTGATTACTCAAAATTTTGTTAATATGAGATTTTATATGTATATTTTTTATCTAGAATATATACTCTTGTCACTGGCAATTAGAATGCTGAGTCAATCAAACTGAATTTTAAGACAGGACGATTGCATTCATGTTTCCTTCATATCTTTCATATAAGAACAGCTTATGTTTAGGTGAAACCTCCCTTTAAACTGTCATCTGTGTATAAATATATATTATGTTTATTATATCTGTGTGTGTGTGTGTACTGGGATATGCCAAGTAGATTTATTATTGTTTGTATGCTGAGTGACCGAGCAATATGACTGCCATTACTGGGATTAGAAAGGAATTTATTTCACCTTGTGAAATCTAATTGGCAAACACTTTTGGGTTTGGATTGCCATCAGAAATAGATCTGACTCTGTAATGCAGGGATTCACAGAACTAGAGCGTCATGATTCTATAAATATTACTGCTGGCTCCTAAACTTTTTGGTTATTATACATATATTTGTATATATAATCCATTGCCTGGCTCCGAAAAATCATTGACTGGCTCATAAGTTTTTAGATAGAGATAATTACAGCAGGGTTGATACCTTTATCTCATTCAATCTCTTGTAGTCACGTACTGTATTGGTCCGAATATAAGCCACACCTTTTTTCCGATTTTTGAGCTTGCGAGTTACGGGTGCGGCTTATATTCGTGACCGTAAAAAAAAATCATTGCCGATTTGCAAACTTTGCTTGTTACGTGTGCGGCTTCTATTCGCGAACTCAAAATTACTGCCGATTTTGCGAGTTAAGGGTGCCGATTTTCATGCTTTAGACTGCGGTATTGAATAGCGATTTGCGGTTTTAGTGATTCTAACATCCTGTAAAGCCTGTAACCTGCAAAAAAAAAAGCTACAGTGCTAATTACAAAGCCTGTTTCTTGCAATGGCTGATCACTTTGAGAGTCTTTTTCTCTCCAATTTTACGGGTGCGGCTTATATTTGAGTACTATCTTTTTTCAATTTTTTTCCCCTTGAACTTTACGGGTGCGGGTTATATTCGGACCAATACGGTATTTAAATAAACACTTGAAAACAAGAAAACATGTTTTTAGATTATAAAACAAACAAATAAGGCAGCCTCTAATATATTACATGATAAATGCAATTATACTGCAGTGGAATCTACCATTTTAGTTTCCACTTGGGATAAAACTATGGATAGTCAGGAAGCTTCTATCTGGACAATGGAAAAGTGGCATTGCAACTGCCAATGCTTTCAGTAGGAGTAATGGAAAGCTCATTATTTTACTAGAGCATGCTTTCGTTGAGACCGAAGAAAGCCACTAAAAAACACAGAAGCCTTCAGTAAAGGATAATTGAATTTGAAAATGTTTTGCCTGAAATCAAGTTTAATTTAACCAAAGGACCATAAAGAAAAGTGACAGCAGTGGCTCTTTAAAGCAAGAATAAATGCATTCCCACACATACAAGGGGATTGCACTGTCCATGTGTGATTCTTCCTTGCTGTATACATGTATTGTAGATCTGTACTGAGCATGACTTGCGTATCTTCCCACAGAGATCCTGGGCCATCGACTCAACGAACCAACAAACATGTTAATAATGACGTGAACCTGCGGGTGCAGAATCTCAGCATCTTAGTGCGACACATCAAGACCTACTATCAGGTATGGCGCTTCCTGTGCTCAGACTGAGTCAGATATACACAGGAAATTGTGCGGCACAGTTTTTTTTTTTTCTTGTTGTTGCTGCATTAACATTTTTACTGCAAGAAAAAAACAGCTTATTGTTCCATTCAAAATATTTAAAAGTACCACTAACTATATCCGTTTCAAATAAACCACACTGTATCCATGGCCGGATTACCCATTAGCCCAACTAGACAGATGCCCAGGGGTGCTTCCTTGTAAGGGATGCCACTTTTAAAAAAAAATTAGATGCTGCATTTTATAGTTTGGCTTCTAGGGGTAACCACCAACAGGAAAAGGACAGTAATGGGTACTTGCATACCTTGCGTACTCACTCGCAGGGGCTCCTCCACTTCACTGCCAAAAAGGTGGATTAAAACGTGAATTTCCGCTTGACTAAAAGCGTAATTAGGTAGCAAAAAAGTCATAAAAGTAGTTTTTAGCTAGAAAACAAAAAACGTATACATTTTGATTCCTATGCTGGTACCTAGAGGAATCCATGATGTTTCTGTGAAAATAGTGTGTGAGAGGGGTGTTTACATGTTCACAGGAGAGGGATTTGCAGTTGTTGTTACATCTAATCACAAATCCCCCTTCCTCCACATTACACTAGATAATAATTTACCCTCAGTCACAAAAGCTATCAAGAAGTGCTCAAGTCAGATAAGATGGAAAGTTTCCATATGCAATCAGAATCTTCAATACTTAATATAGCCTCTATACATGGTTTTATATTCGTTTCTAATACCAGGATTTGAAAATGTACGTGACACGTAGCCAGCCAGGTTAGTGAGGAGCCAGTCAAACGTGTGGTGTGGCTTCTGTTATCATTGTTAGTCTGTTTGCAACATCATAAACATGACATTTTTAGCAGAATACAGTGGTTTGTTAAAGACTCCACAGACCCTTAATTTAATTAGCTGAAATGGCACTGACAAGGTCATTGTGCTGCTAATGAACATTTTGTGTGCATAACACCATGCCCAGTTTGACAGTGTTGGTGGTAGTCTCCCACCCCTCAGACAATATTTCCCGTCTTTTATTTTCTGGTGCAGACCAACAAGTTTGTGTCCCTTAGAATTACTAAGGATCTATGTGTTCACTGTGAGCTATGATTTGTGTTTATACAAAGACGTACTTAACCAACCCAGTTGGATAAACAAGTGCTTGCTATTAATTCACCATTTCATTCTGTATATTATAACAACTCTCTTATATTATCCTGCCCATTCCATATATACAATTTGCTTGTATTTGCTGAAATGTATCAGTGCTGTTTTTACATTATCTGATCTGCTTTATAAGAAGGCTGCTGCCATGATCTTTGTTGTTAAATGTATTTTTATACAGTGTATAAGTACGCTATGTGGATGTACCAAAAGCAGTTCTGTTTGGCTAATGGTACGGAAGGTACCGTTCCAATTTCGGTTTTAGGCAATATTGGTGTTTTTGGACTGCTGGAGATGGGGCCGAGGTTATCCTTGTTGAGAACAGTACATTACCCTCCACTCTACTGGATGTGGACTAGGCTGGCACTGCTATGTAGTCAAAGGAGTTTGCTGCCACGATGTCTGGTCTCCTGGGGTTGGCATCTGCTGCACAATCTGTGCCTGATATCATCTGATTGGGCTGTGTGCTCAACTTTCAGAAATTACAAACCCTGGAATAAGTGGACACCATTCTTATACTTTAATCTTAGGCGTCTCCCCTGCCAAATCCCTCATGTATGACTTGGTCGCCAACCTGAGTATCAGTAAACTTTTATTGGCATAAGCAGGTGATTGACTTAAGATGACTAGTGTTCTGAAGGACAACTTGAATAATACTGGCTACCTACTGACCTTTCAACCTACTTCCTATTAACAAGAATGAGCTTTGCTATATTAGAAAATCGGTTCTGCACTATTCTAGTATCTAGCCTGGAGATCTATGGACGTTTTTTTTTTTTTTTTTATGACCACATTTTAGGAGCTTCTGGCATAGGCTATTCATGTGACTGAGCAATCTAATTTTGGCTGATGCCAAGGTCGGCTTGGGAGTTAACCCAGGAGCAACCAAACTTTTCTGTTTACTGCTTCCCAAATGTGGAGGGGGTGTCCTACTGAGCAAACAAAAGTGACGGTGTGAGTTGAGATTGTAAGAGAAACTGGTTGTTGTGGGAAAGTAATCTGGATATGGTCCAGATCAGCAAATCCATTGGTTAAAGGGATCCTTATGAAAGCAGATGATTCATCATGAGAATTGTTGTCCCTTTAATTAAATTAGCCCTTACGGCATTTGGGTCTGTTGGCCGGAATGCAGTCACCTGAGTTTTGATAATTCCTAGTATTTGATTGTGACTGCACTGTAGACAATGGGCCCTGATCTCTCATTAACCATACAATATGAATCTCTTTGCGGGAAGGTCAGACAGACTGACCTCTCAAAATATAAAGCATCAATGTTTACTGTAATTAAATGCAGTTTAAAAACCTTCAATTAATGAAGTACTTTTTTTTTTACCTATAGCTTTAAATTATGCCATTTTTGAAACCTCTACTGTGTCACTTTAGCTAGTTTAGTGTTTCATTTATTGTATTTCTGTTATATGTATAGTAGTAGCAAGTATCTGTCAACGATCACATTCCCTTCTTGATTTTGCTTCCCTACACCATATAAACTTCCATATTGTTATATTTCTATTTTTTAATCCAAGTAGTAACAGGAAAATAAAAAAAGTCCCCCGTCTTCCTGCGACATGTTGTGGATCCAAATCTGCGTTGTTGTGCAGGAACAAGAGAAGATGCTAATTGTGCGTTTGTGTGACTTCTCCTTAGTTGCTTTTGTGAACTTTAAATGCCATGTTTGTTTTTTCTTTCAGTTGGGCAATACTCACACAAAGCAACACGCTCCTTAACTGCTGTGTACACGTCTACGGCATTGAGCTTGAGCAATCACTGCAATGCCCTGTAAAATTGTATGGCAGTATCTATTGGCACCAACATTTTTTAACACTTTCACTGCTTGAGTTGCTGTCCCTGGGTTAGGGACATGATGCGTTCCTGAGAACATATTTATACCGGATTTGTATGTAACTCAAATCCCTGATGAATAATAACAATACTATAATGGCTCCTGTGGTAATACAGTGTATAATAATATCCCTTTACTGTAATAATAAGTTACAGAAACTATTGTGCTCTTTCTTTTCATTCAAACAAACTGAACATAAAAACAAACTTGTACAAATTGTCTTAGGAGTCTGCTCTTAAGTACGGGTTGTCTGTGACCTGCGGACCACCTGTAGCTTGATGCCTATATCTAATCTTCTAGTTTGAAGATTATTTTAATATTGCCATATATTTTTGCAATAATTTGTTGTTGTTTTTTTTATCTTGTTGACCACATTAAGGGTTTGAGACCCATTTATTTTCTCCACATTCAGTTGTACTGTAGTGCTAAGTATTACTTTTTTGCCAAGCAAATACTGCAGAGGTTTAAAAAATAATTTAAAAAAATGTTTCTCAAGTAAACCCATTGTGTTGGGAATTGCAGAAGTGGTTTTATATTATGGTTGTACTATTGCTCCTATCCGTGTAATTTTGTGGTTATGTCCACAAATCTCCTTTTTTTTTTTTTTTTTTTCTTTCTTCATGAAACATATTAAGTAAAACATATGTTTTAAACTTCATAGAAACGAACAGGAAGTGCATGGAGCTTACTATAGTCTGTAGACGCATTGGCTGGTAGATGGCAAGCCCCTAAGAAATGAAGTCTGAGTAAATGTGCTTTTTTTGAAAAAAGAACACTCACTGTGGCACATTATCAAATTCACACTTTTTAATGCAATCAATAAAAATTATTCCCATGTCTCTAATGACTACTGTGGTCCGGTATTTACAGTATGCTCTTTTGAATGATGCATGTGTTAATGGACAAGATGACTTTAGAATTTAAAAACATACATCTTTATTTTTTATCAACCCTGTTTAGTGCTACGGAATATGTTGGTGTGTTACAAATTAAGGTTAATTTAATCATTCTAAATTGCCAGTGCTTTCAGTAAGACAAATGGAAATCTAATACATTTACAAACCCCCCCACACTCTAAATAATTCAGCTAAATAAAGAAGCACAAACAAGGTAATGGCGATGCAATGTAAATAATAATAGTATATAACTGTTTAATAAGACAAATACAGTTTTTATATTTGTTTCCTAATATTAGTCAGTATTCGTTATAGTTTTCCAAAAGCGTACTATAAATGCAGGAATTTAATTTAATCAGTGGAAGGAAAGCTACACATATTTGTGAACTATGTTAGAAACTAACAACAATAGCAGCAGCTGTGTAAGTCATGGACATGAAACAACTTTTTTTTAGAGAAAATCATATTTGCGAGAACAATTCCTGGTAGATATATCCTGAGCGGTTTGTTTAGCAATGGCGGAAGGAGAGGTATTTGGGGAGGGGGGGGGGGGGGGTTTGTTATAACGTTGTATTTGTTCCTAACCAGATTAGGCGCCACAAAACAACTGGGAGGAGCCTTGAATCCTGATAAGTTTTCTATTGAATTCTTTTGAACTTATGCCATTTGTCAATAGGATGAGATGGAAGAGCAATATATCCCTCCTATTCAGACTGCAAGCCAGCTAGTAGGTGCTCCCGAAACACAAGTAAAAGGTTAAATTACAGTGGTCCTCCTGTTCCGCAGTTAATGAGTTTAAGGACCACTGCACCACGAATGAAAATGTTTGAAAAGGTTGAGCATATTTAATGCAGTTTAGTAAAAAATAAATTAATTTGGATAGTTGTGTCGGAGTAGAATTTACATATCTGGAGCTATGGTTGCATTGAATGATGCAAGGAGTCTGCTTCTGGGCCAATCAATGGGAAGGGGTGTGGTGTCAGTTTGAATTGTATCCACTTATCAAACAAAGGCTCTGGACTACTGCCTGTTCCCTCCTCCTCACACCTCCCTTCTGATAACTACAAATGCAAATCCCCATCAGATTCCTTTAATTATAACACCCTCAAAAATGTGTATTTTTCTCCCAAAATGTTTTTATGTCCATGGCTCAAACGTATGTGTGTAGGAACTGGGAGGATGAGGGGGACATATCCCTCTCAGATTTCTCGTTGTGTGTATGTATGCATATAGAAGATGTTAAGTGTTCTGTGTATCAAGTGAGCTGTACCCCCCCCCCATAATTATTTTGGCTATTACACCCCTGCTTACACAGCTATTAATGTTTGTTTGGTACATTCTTGGCAAACAAGTGCCATTTTTCTTGAACTGCAGTGGTCTTTTATAGTGAAATTCTGTGGTAATTTTGAGTTTACTGCAGACTGTTGAGAACAAAAGACGGACAAGTTACTTTTTTTTTTCTTGGACTCTTTAAGCCTCTCTTTGTAGTCCAAATTATTAGCTCCAAGTTTTCATTTCTTGTGCAGTCATCAAAAAAAGTAATGTTATGAGAAAGCAGCCCCCCCCCCCCCCCCCCCCAATCTGGGACGGAGCCTGCAGACACTTATCTGTATATTGTGTGCAGTATAAACATCCCACTACCCTATATGTCCGGGTGAAACCTTCTCTTATTTCATTGTTATATATTATTTACTTTTCAAACCTGTTTCCTTGTTTTATTAAGTGTATCCGTGTATGGGATGTTTTTATTGGAAAAACCCATTTGGACTATTTCTACATATTGCAATATAGTAATATTGGCAGAAAATAAATCGGCATTTCTGACGTTGCATTTTTTTTATGTCACTTGTTCAATGTCCAGTATTTGCACTATCTACTTTTTGTTTGTTTTGTGTTTTCTTTGATGTTTAACCGTGTAAAGGATTGTCTCTGTACTTCTGACCTCTCATACTCATGTGAAGCTGATATTATGAGGTCAGTCTATATGCTCTTCATATAAGTGTCCCTACAATAGGGTTTCATTTTGGTTACTGATTTAAAAATAAAAGCAGTATTTGAAGAAAATAAATTCAATGTAGCTTTTAAAACTTACACATAGTATAGTGTTTAAGACCTCAGCAGATATGGTGCAGTCTGTGCCTTCCTATTATATGTCCAGGGGGGACTCTCCTGGTAGGGGTCTCTCTCTATTGTCTTAATAACATTGATTATTTACCTACTTCCCTGCAATAGTGATTGCAGACAAACTTCCACAGCCTCCTAGGCAGATCCTATTTGTTTTATTAACATAATCCTTTTATTTAGAAAGCTTCACCATGTTCGGTAGAGCTACATAAATGGGTTACAGTGATTAATTTGTCAGTAGGTACATCCTGATACAGAAGATGTAGAGGGCCCTGCTCTTGAAAGAACTTACAATCTCAAGTCCCTGGTTTATTGCAAATCTTTCGCTAAATAAGCAGATAAAGCCTAATTGGTCATTTTAATTAAATCTGATAATTGGTAAACTGTTTTCCTGTTTCACTTTCCAAAAACAAACTTTTTTTATGCAATTATTCTTGAGTACTGTATTCCATTTTCTTTCACTTCTACTACAGGTCAGTTTATCCTTGTGAATTAAGGGTTTCCATTAGGCTTGCTAAAAGCTCTGGCAGTTTTAGTTTCCACATACCCAGTGTTCAGTTAGAAGCTACCTTTGCATATAAAATGTTAAGACGATGATCAGCAAAGACCATATGGATCCCAGAACAACATTATTGCATATAAAAGATTAAAATAGGCTCTCCTTTTTTTATTACATCCTAGATGATAAGAACATTTCTACATTGGCACTTTTTAAAGGACCACTGTATGGAATGGCTCGCTTTGAGCGCCACTTTCCAGCTTTCCAGTGATCACCATTGGCGCTCATTGCGAGCTTCCTGCTCGCGGTGCTCATTGTGAGCCCCACGATGATCGCCTTCAGTGCTCATTGCAAGCCTTTCCTCCCGCCTACTATACGGGCTGCTCATTGCAGGTTTCGTTACCATGCAAGTTTTGTGCTTGGGAATGTCTCTTTCCACCATCTCCCCCTGTCCCTTTCCTGTGTCTTTCTTCTCTGTGTGTCTGCTGAATGTTTGCGTGTTACGCGCTGAAGGCCGTTTATTTTATTTTCAAAGTCCTGCGTGCCTGGCGTTGTTGGTGTAAGTGTTACTGTCTTTGCCGTCGTGTATTTTCTAAGTCCCGCGTGCCTGGCTTTGCTCAGCCTCGTTTTCATCCAGTTTCAGAATTTTTAAGTTTTTCGTCCACCATTTTTTTCCTCACTTAGCCAATTTTTGGATTGATGAAAACCCCCAAATATGGCTGAAATTCGCTTGCAAACTCACTCTCAGGTTTCCTGGCTCTCGCTCTGTGCTGTGTGTTATTATTTTTGTTAAATTATTTTGTTTGTTTTTCAGGTTTGTAGAGTTACGCGATTCGCTCGCAGTTACGACCCTCGCAGTTGTGTGAAACTGCTCGGCACCTAAGTCCTGCATGCTTTTGGCGCTCATTGCAGCCTAAGACCTGTGTGGTCGACGCCTCGCTTTGCGAGGCTCGCAAAGCATGACCAATATCGTAAGCTTTCCCAAAACTGACAACTATATAAGTGATCCAACTTGGCATGCTCTTGTGGCATTGTGAGAGATTATTAAGCATGTGAGATAAAGTCATTAGAAGAGTGAGAAGACATTTTCTTGTAATTTATGCTTACAATACCCAACTTCCCATCACAATTATCTAACACATCCAATCACAGCTTTGTTTTTGTTTTAAAACAACCAGTTCTAATTATAGTTATGTATATATGTGTACTTCTATAAGTGGGATCCTTGTTGTGTCTTATTTAATCCTTAAAAGCTTTGTGATCTGGTATATAATACAAGAACAAAGAATTTCAGTCACATTAATGTATCATCTTCTTGTAGTTCTTCTTACTTTAATTGTAAAACCCATATTATACAATATTGTAGAGAGCTGATCTAGGTACTATTGTATATTTGTGATTACACACTGTGTGACAATGGCCCAGCCTTATTCTTTCAGTAGTAAACACTGAATTGTTGGAACTCCCCAGGGGGGCTTTCCCCAGCCCCCAACTGCTTTGGGAATAAAAGCCTGCTCCTCCAAGCCATAGAGACTCCTTCACAGGATATTTAACCTCTTCACTGCAAGATAGAAAATGGATAATGTGCTACAAGCACCACTGACAATACAGGACACCATGGCCCCTATTCAATTCCAAGCCCGCAGTTGCCTTAATACCGACCGTAAGTCTTGAAATTTGCAACAGTTACAGAGCAATTCAATTGATCAAGCCTGCAGCTACCTGGCCGAAAGCCTAAACTGTAAACCATCCACCTGTAAGTAGCATTTCAGAGCATGATCTTGATCAATTAAGCAAGCCCGTAACTACTGATTTTTAGTAAAACAGGAGGTTACACATCAGTCAATTAGCGTTTATAAGTGCATTAAATTAGCGTTTATAAATTGCATTTACAGTGCTACAAACGGGTTAAACCCCCTTGCAGTCCTTTCGGGTACCTGTAGGATTTTCTTCTACACTTGCCATTTTACGGGTGTGAAAACATTTGCGGGCTTGAGGAATTGTAGCAATTGAATAGTGATTTGCGATTGTAACATTTACAGGCTTGAAAGATCAAAGGCTTAGCTAGGTTGGAGTTATGATTTTGACAACCGCAGGGATTTTCAGCCAGTAACCCGCAAATTGTTTGCGGCTCGCTAAAAAACGCCAATTGAATAGCAAATTTTTTTACGGGCTAAATTATGGGGTTCAGTAACTAACAATTGTTGAACTGAATGGAGACCAATGTATTTAGGTGAAATGGAAATCTGTAACAGGTGATGAAAACTGTGTCACATCCTAAAGGTACAAAGTCTGATAGTATATACCAGATTCCTAGATAGATAGATGATGGAGCAAAAATCTGCCTGTCCACCTATATCTAACAATCTCTCCTTCTCCATCTCTATCTGTATTTCTTCCTCTCAACCATGCTCTCAATCTTTATCTATATATCAATCTTTAGTTATAGCACTTGCTCTGAATCTCTCTCTGTCCGGATCTCTCTATATGTCTCTCTTTTTGTTCCTCCGTGTCACGCTTTCGCTCTACATAACTTTTTCTATTGCTCTTTGTTTCTTCCTTTTATTGCTCTGTTTCTCTATCATGATCTCTCTCTCTCTATCATGGTCTCTCTCTCTCTCTCTCTCTCTCTCTCTCTCTCTATTTCTATCTCTATCTATATATACGTGTATTATTGAGTTGCCAAGTTCACACAAGTTAAGGGCAGGGCATATCTTATCATTTTACAAAACTGCTGCCAAGAAGAGCTTCTATATTGCAGAGTGACCGGTGTGGCGGGTGTCCCTAGTGTGTCCGTTTCCTTCGGATTTCCTTTCCGTGGCTGTGAACTCTGGAGCATGTCCAGCTTCAGGACACATTTAGGGAGGTCTGTCATCTCCGTGCAGCTCTCTGTAAAATTGTACAGACAGATATGAGAAGCTAGGATGACATTAAAAGACCACTGACGTTCAAGAAAAAAAGTCACTTGTATGTATTAAAATAAAGATATTAGTAGCTGTGGAAGTAACTGACTCCAAAAAAGTTTACATTTCCTCCCAAACATTGATTAAAACTCTATTCATGACCAGGGATCAATTTTCGGAGCTGGATTGTGTGTGTGTGTGTGTGTGTGTGTTTTGTAGTTATCAATGGAGGGTCTGACGGGGAGGAGGGAATATATAGGCAGACATCCAGAGCTTTTGTTAGAAACTGGGTGAAATTGACACCACACCCTTCCCTCTCATATCTTGCATCCAAGCATGAAACCACATCTCTCCAGAAATGTAACCACACACTCCACCAATGTATAATGGATCCCTCCAGTGTCCATGCCAGCTATATGACTCTTTTTCTTGTAAAGTTAACAAGAACTTAAACTTTTCAAACCTATCTTTTTTCCATTGTGCATAGGTCCTTTAAGTAGTGCTCTGGCATAAGAAGGCAGGTGTTGCTTAGTAAATGTCTCCCATGGGCCTTGGCCTATGGATATTGTCAAGGCAAAGTAATTAAGTTTTACTCGCTGTGCCTCTTTAGAGACCTAGGTCTGGAGACTGTCTGGGGGCAAATATAGAATATGTATTGGATATATTGGCGTTATTTTTTCAAATAGTGAAACATAATCTCTTATTTCACAATTTCATTTTTAGAAGTGATACAAAAATCTTAATTATTTATCTGTGTCAATTGTAAATGTAGTTACTACTTTGGTGCAGACAGGATACAATGTTTCTGATCCTATACGAGTGGAATGATAATATTCAGCTATCTACAGTTACATTTTATACAAGACAAAAAATATACAATTTCAGTACCGGATTTACATATTTTTGGATCTCTCACTGATTTCGTACAAAATTGGAATTTGGCATTATTGGACCCATAACCCAAATCTGTACCCAGTTAAGGATTGGATTATAATTTGTAATTTAATCATTTTTTTCCCCTAAATGTTCACATAAAAAAATATTGTTCTTTTTTTTTTCTCACAGTATTTTGACACCGTATTAAGTAATCAATAATTTTAATATTTTTTTTCTTACATTTATTAATTTTGTCTTTATATCACAGAAAGATTGGTTCACAATTAATCCACATAATGATTGGGTTTGTGTTGTTCAGCTGTGTCTGACTTTCTGTGACCTCATGAATTGCAACAGACCATGCTGACCTACTTGTTATCCATGACAGAGATTGGAGTGGGTTGCCAGTTCTTTCTCCAATGGGCCACAGCATACATCTCCTGGTATTCCTAGGTGGTCTCCCATCAAAGTACTGACCAGGCCCTCCTTGGCCAGGATGGCGTGACCTCTTGATTCCCTTACTGGAATCAAACCCAAGTTGCAGCTTTTACAGCACTAAATCCTAACCACTGGACCACCAGAATACCTAATGTACATAATGGATATATTGTAATATATTGGTCAAGTTCACGGTCACATTGGGCCATTGCACGTATAATTTAAAACTACATGTCATTGACACAATAATTCTTTTACTGGTGTAGTTAGGTGTACTGTGCAATAACTGATAAACTATACACCATTTTCTTGAGCTGTAAGTAAATAGGTGGTTAATCAACTACATATTGCTTCTCCTTTTGTTTAAACATTATACCTAATAATGCTTATTGGTGTATTGATCCAGGTTGTTTCTTTATCTAGCCAGAGTAGAGCTTTAATTGAGAGCCAATTTTTTAAATATTTTAATCTGTTTGTCACTACAATAAATTGGTTAACTTTTATTGTTTTAAATTACAAGTATTAAAGATAAGTCTTATATAACAACAAGTCATCTATGTACATCTTATTAGATCATACTTAATATATAATATTGACCAAACCAATGAGTGCACAATAAACTTAAATTTCTTTCTTTTCTGGTTTAAATCATAAAATATAATTGTGAGTATTGCACCAATTTGGTTGTTTGATATATTTATCTAGTGTGGATTTCATTCAGCGTTATTATTCAAATGTAAAAGAACGTGTATTTGTGCACACTAATGTACATTTTCTTGTTGTCCCAGTTAATGCAGATATAAAATGTGCATATATATATATATATATATATATATATATATATATATATATATATATATATATATATATATATATATATATATATATATATATAAACATATACAATATCTCACAAAAGTAAGTACACCCCTTACATTTTTGTAAATATTTTATTATATATTTTCATGTGACAACACTGAAGAAATGACACACTGCTACAATGTAAAGTAGTAAGTGCACAGCCTGTATAACAGTGTAAATTTGCTGTCCCCTCAAAATAACTCAACATACAGCCATTACTGTCTAAGCCATTGGTAACAAAAGTGAGTACACCCCTAAGTGGAAATGTCCAAACTGGGCCCAAAGTGCCAATAGTTTGTGTGTCTACCATTATTTTCCAGCACTGCCTTAACCCTCATGGGCATGGAGTTCACCAGAGTTTCACAGGTTGCCACTGGAGTCCTCTTCCACTCCTCCATGATGACATCACAGAGCTGGTGGATGTTAGAGACCTTGCACTCAATAGGGTTTAGGTCTGGTGACATGCTTGGCCAGTCACCTTTACATTCAGCTTCTTTAGCAAGTCAGTGGTCATCTTGGAGATGTGTTTGGGGTCTTTATCCTGTTGGAATACTGCCCTGTGAGGGGAGGGGATCATGCTTTGCTTCAGTACGTCACAGTACATGTTGTCATTCATGGTTCCCTCAATGAACTGTAGCTCCCCAGTGCCGGCACCACTCATGCATGGCCCAGACCAAACATGTATACACACATGTCTATGTGTGTGTATATATGTTTTCTATAATATGTTGTATTAATTCCCCCTATATGCATTTACCTGATGTCAGATACTGCCTCCACTCTCTCTGCATCGCTGTTTACATTCAAAATGAGGGTTTCATCTCATATCAGTGTTTTTGTGTTCTTTGTGTCTTATCAGTTTATCTGTAATTTAGGGATTATTTCAACTACCTTTCCTCAGTATAGATGTATACTTCTGGTGGTGTCATGGTCTGGGCCTGCACTGGGGAGCTACAGTTTTTTTTTTACAGATCCTGATTTTATTGCTAAAATAAATGGATGAAATCCCATTTGATTAAGCTTTACACTGGCTCTTTAAAAGACCACTGAATAGTTATCTTTATAATATGCTGTTTTTAAGAACTTGATAATGTGCAAAATGTCTTTACACCACTTAATATATTAAAGGTTGTATTTCTTTATTTTAATGGTTTTAGTTATTTTTAGACAACATATTTTATCTTTGTAAAAAAATTAGATATCTGTAAAGAGGTGATTTTAATGGAAGTGAATACAGATCTTAATGGAAACAACATATTCTGACATTCCTTCAATAGCTCCTTGTCGATTGGAACTCTGTGGTAAAGTAACGCTCCATAGAATAACCCTTCCACTCAAGCTACAGACAAATTAGCAATCTAAAGCTGTCAATATTGTTAGTTTGGTACATACTTGACAAATAATTATCTTTGTTCTCAAACTGCAATGGCCATTTAAAGGGCCACTGCAGTTAAAGAAAAAAAAATATGTAGTTATTAGATATATATCAAACTAACAGTATTAGAACGCTGTGTAAGTCATGGGCATAAAACATTTTTTGATAAAATCTGAAATTTTTAAGACTCTGTTTATAGGAATCCATTTTGTGTTTGCTACATCACTTTCTGAGAGATGAATCATGAGGGTGTGTGTTTTGCTGTTAGTGGAGGGAGGGAGCATATATTAGTTATAAAGATAATCGGATTAGCCTGAAATACACAGTGCTCATTCCCAGATGCAGACCACTTGCATCATTCACTGCAACATCAGCTCTCCAGAAATGTAAACTCTCACACATACCTTCCACCAATGTATCCTGGATCTCTCCAGGGTCCGTCAGACATCAAAATACATTTGATTTTATGATTATATGATTGTTATATATGATTTTTTTTTTAAAGCTTGATTATGAGTCAGATTTAAAGTTGTGTGGTCCTTTAAACTCTACAGACTATTTGATTAAACTCTCCTGTTTTTCAAGTCTAGATTAGTGCTGCAATTATAAATTGAGTCTGTAAATTGGAGGAAACAAGGTCACATTGGGGTTAATAGTAAATGTATTAGGGCCAGCTGTGTTAGTGTATGATGGAGACTGAGGCTGCCCCAAGGGACACATTTATTATTAATATTGATCCACATTTACTGATTACTTTGTTACTTTCTCTCTACTGATACAGTTAATCAGTGAGAGTAGATACATTGTGTTGTATTTCTATGGACTTTCCGTGGTGTGATATATGTAAATATACAATAAATTATGAAAATAACCAGACTAGCCGTGATAAATGGCATTAATTCCTGTGTCTGAGTGCAATCCTAATCCCAAGGACATTATATATTCAGGTCTGCTTATGTATATTTTATGGGGTTTACTCCTGTGATGGAAGATGTAGACTGTGTTGTAGAGTTTTATCTACGTGTACTTCTATACTCCCCTTCTGGATCGCTACCTTGTCATGGTGAAGGAGCTTGTGTACCTCAATGAAGCTGTGAGCTGTACCATGTATGGTTACCCAAGATGGGCAGGTCATAGTAAGGAGAGGTCAGACAAATCAAGGTCCACTGGAGAAGCAACACACTCCTGTATCTTTGCCAAGAAAAACATATGGATAAGCGCAACCAGAAATAGACAATTGTGCCTGGTGTTTTGCGTCCATTTGGTCGCGGGGAGTCGGACACAGCTGAAGGACTGAACAACAACAACTTCTATACTGATACATGGCATTGGAAGCCCTTGTTAAACTCTTGTATTTTATTTCACTGAAATACGTTTCAGTGCTTTTATAAAGTAATTATAGGAAGACATTTTTTTTCATTAATTTAAACAAGAATTGCATTTTGGTGGTCTGAGTGATCTGAAGTCTAAAAAGCAGACTTATTCATTTGAAAATGTCAAGATCTCTTACATTATTTATATGATGTGTGACATATAGATAATGGTGGTATAAAACTAATTGTGTACTGAAGAAAGCTAGTTTTTATTTAGAAAAGTAATAAAATATAAATGTTGCTGCCTCTAATGGACCCTGGAGGCATCCATGATACTTTGAAAGCTGGATCAGAGGGGAGCTTACATTTCTGCAGAGATTGGCTTGAATTTGATGCAAGCTACCAGCTTCTGGGCTATGCAGGGGAAGGGATTGGTGTTAAATACAGTGAGATCCCTCTCATTCTTCAGTATCAAAAATTGATGGAACAAAGATAACATGGATCATTCTTTACATAAACTTAAAAAAAAATAATCAGATTTTCTATAAAAAAATGTCTATGCTCATGACTTACACAGCTGCTAAGGTTGGTTTGTTACATATTTCAAACACGTGCAGGTTTTGCTGAGCTTAAATTTGGTAAAAACTTCACACGTTTGTAAAGTATATAACAAAATAACATTATCAAGTATCCAAGACCTCAACTTAAATGCATTGTAGAGAAAATCTTAGAGTTAGACAACTGATTGTGTAAAGAAGGATTCCATCTGTCTGTAGTGCGAGGGGTGGGTTATCCTATGGGACCTTACTCTGCATTGAGATCTGTTGTCAAGGGGCTGTTTGAAGAGGACATTTTTAACAGAAGTGAATACAGAATCTTATCTACGTCCACAGTCTCTCCGGGGTTTCTAATACTTTTACAAACGGATACAGTGTCGTCCATCATTGAGGCAAAATTGAATACAATAGTCAAACGTTAACAGCTGTAATAATTTATTTTATATTATGTAAGAAAAATCTAGTCCATTATCAAGTCAAGTTCTTAAAAAATGCCTATTCTAAATATTTTTTTTATTTTTATTGTTGTTTCTGACTGTCTGTAAGCCTATGGACCTCCGCACCCCAGACATATCTCGTCTATGCTCGTGCTTATCCATAAGATTATCCTGGCAAAGATACTGGAGTGGGTTGCCAGTTCCTTCTCCAGTGGGCCGTGATTGGTCTGACCTCTCTGCTATGACCTACCCATCTTGGGCAAACCTACATGGTATAGCTCACAGCTTCATTAAGGTACACACGACAAAGTAGCGATCCAATGACCCTTTAGTGGCCCTTTAATCCTCCTATGCATTACTATTTTGGTCCCTACCACATCCGCTGGGAGGCGTCTCATCTGTGTGTGAAGTAGCAAGTCTGCACAGTGCTCGGAGTGATCTGGGCTTATCTGTAATTACAGGTCTGTGCCTGGTCTTGCTCACAATAGGATTCCTTCTTGGGGTTTCTGCAGGAATCTTTGTCCCATCCCAGTGAAGGTTCAGCTCAGCCCAGAGCTCCTGGCTATTAGTTAGTTAGTAGTTTCTGCACACACGTCACTAATTCCAGGTCCCTATAGGAACGTGTGTGTTGTACATAGTTTATTTTATTAAGAGTCACTTTACACACCCAGTATTGTTTGTGTTAAGTGTGTTTTTGGTCCTCAGTAATTCACTAAATCTGTTTCTGTCTTGAATTCCAAAGGAGATTAAATGAATGTTTACTGGCAAACAGTGTGGCTTTATAGTGAAGTCATAGAGTTTTACAGAGTCTCCCTTTTGGATTCTGGGGCACCAAGTGTCTTGTCAGAGTAGATTGAAAGATTTAATAAGTGCTGTCCCCAATGTCTTAACGTGTATCTGATCAAGACAGTGGCTTAACTGTGAAACTGCAGTGTTTACGTTCAAAAGGATGTCCCATGTGGATATAAACATGAATGTCCAAAACCAGGCTATGTTGGCCAGATTTTCAGGATGTCACTCTGTGCCTTTACTTGGAATTTACTTATGCGAAAAATTATATCCTGAAAATCTTATCTAGTTCCAGCTTTTGACCATAGGTTTAAAGAGTAACAGGAAATATCGATTTAAGGTTTTAAATGTAACAAAGTGCCAATATCCTTTGCAATAAAGTACTTATATGTTGCAGACTAAGGACTGCAGGGAGAGGCCATCACGCCACCACTCACACAATGAATAATTTAAGTGGCATGTAATCAGGCATAGAGTTCATTGCTCAGTCTGTGTGACCAAGCAAATAGGCAAACCCCCAGTGTTATGGTTGTGAATGACTGAATATGCCACATCCTGGTGTATATTTTATATACATTTTTTTGTGTATTATAGATAATGATATATGCTGATCACACAATGCCTTGCACACACACAGTTATACAACTGGGAAATGCTAAAAAGTATGTAACAAATTGGGGTTCCCTGGTGTACCAGTGGTTAGGATTTGGTGCTTTCACCACTGTGACCTGGGTTCAATTCCAAGTCAGGGTACCAAGAGGTCACACCCCCCTGAAGCCGAGCACAGTTGTGCCTGATCAGTACTTGGATGGGCTACATCCTAGAAATACCAGGAGCTGTATGCTGTGGCCCACTGGAGAGGGAACTGGCAACCCAAACCAGGATCACAACGTTTTTTTTTATAGAAAAATCTTATACTTCCAGTATCTGACCCTAATTTTGTCATGGGGGGATTGCTTCGTGGTTTGCTAGTCTGACTAGAGCTTGAGGGGGAGGGACACCATACTGGACCTTGCTGTTCTCAGTATCTGTCTTAAACTTGGTAAAACACTTTACATATTGACAAGTTCTTCTAGAGAACATACTATATGACATTTCAGGCGCCCTGTAGGTCCTTCCTTATTATCGCCTGTTTGCGCTGCTGATCTGGTCCCCTGGCGCACACACCCTGTCATCCTTGTTAGGCTTTGAATATGAAGACCATAATTACCACAGCAGTGTTAGCTGGTTAATCTTTTATGAGTGTCTGCAATGGCAGAGCTTGTGGCTGCCCCCGCAACAGATGGTCAGAAGAAAGGAACTGTCATGGGCCGCAGCTGCCCTGCTAGACAAGCTATGGGGTCTTAGACTGGGAGTCTTCCATACTGGGTGATTGTATCTTTAAGAAAATCAATAGGTCATTGACTAGTTTAGGTTTTAAACCTTTAGTTAATACGTAGACTAATCAGAAATGAATACATGTATTTAACAGGGCTTTGAATTCATGGATTCTGATCTGCACCATCATGTAAAGCATTCAAAATGAAGCATAGAAGCTGTAAAAAGAACTTTTGGTGCTCTTTCATTATTATTATTATACAGCCATTGAAATCTGTAATTGTCCTGTTTTGTTATCTCTAGTTCAGATGCACCAAAATATATACTGAATTATATAAGTGGAGAAAAGCTGACTGTTCTCAGGTCTTAAAAGTACCATACATTTCAAGCTCTACTTAATTGTGTATATACTCTTCTCACTTCAATAATAATATTTTCCACCTTTTTTTTGTATCTCTGGATAAACCAAAGAAAAAGGCTGACATTTTTGAGAGCATTGCTCTTTGCAGGGTCTTTGCAATTTTTTTATTTAAACCAACAAACCGAGAACGCCACAAAAGGAGGTCAACTGGAGAAAAAAGTGGCTTATTGAAAAAAAATATTATAAAAAAAAAAGAGACATCCCGGATGGAGCACTGGTATCCCAATGACTGAACAAACTCGTTTGATTGTGGTTTTTACACCCATCCAGTTGGAAGTGTCTGAAACCAACGTTATCTCCAATCCAATTTACACTATATTTCCATCTAATGAGGGAAAACATTGTCAGATACTAATAGTATGCATGGCTCCAAAAAATGTCTGGTTCCTTACTAATCTGGCTGGCTCCTAAGTGTCATAGAAATTGATCAACTCCTGTATTAAATGTTTTCTATTGTATACATCTTTATTTTAATAAGGCTCAAGTTCAGATATATACAATTTGTTTATTTAAATAGTCATTGTAGTCCAAATTTATATAACTTTTGAGATCAGTATAAACAATTAATACTTATTTTTTTGCTTATCAGTTCCTAATTAAGCAAGTAAAAGCCTATTACATGAGTAATGTATGGCCATTAAAAAAAAGCATTGTGCACATCTCTTTCTTACCCTGGAACCTCATTTCCCACCTTCACTAATGTAACCTCCAAGTCCTCATCCATCTCATCTGACTGTCCCAAATTCACATAAACAAAACCACACCAGTCCAAATTAGCTGCCTAATCCATCAATCCTCCTGTGCTGCCTTCAGAAGCCCCCATTGCCTCCAGAATAAAATGTAATTTCTTGGCTGTTCAAGAACTCAATCCCTGGAATGTATTTGTATTCTGTACTCAACATGTTCCTGCTCTCTGGATCTCATATTCTTTCAAAACCGCTAGACTTTATAGTCCATCATGTTGGCTTGTTTGCACAGTAGAATGTATTCAGGGAAAACACTGGATATTACGCGGTTGGCACGATTAGAGAATAGCGAATACATTATGCATATAGTATTATGGTGTATTTTGATATGATATAAAATCTGGGGCGGCCCCATCCTTTTTAAAGGACTGAAATTCAAGAAAGACACTTGTTTGGGAAGTATGTACCAAACTAATACAATTGGCAGCTGTGTAAGCCATGCCTCTCACATACATCTTTCACCAAAGTATTATCGATGCCTCCATTCCAGAAGTGTCAAAATTATTTTTCTCTATTTAATAACTAAGTTTAAGAAATGTTTCTACTTATGCTCTAAGACTCAAAGCTTTCAAATATATATGTGCCTGCATTGCAGGTGTAAGTGTTACCGTCTTTTGCTTGGTGTATTTTCTAAGTTCTGCGAGCCTGGCCTGGCAAAACCTCATTTTCATCTTGTTTCAGAATCTTTACGTTTTTTTTCCCCTGCCATTTTTTTCCCACTTTGGCATTTTTTTTTTTCCCCCAATAGTTTAAAAAGACAAAATATACCTCAAATTAACTTGCAACCTCACTCACAGGCTCCCTGGCTCTCCCCCTGTGCTGTGTGTGAGTGAATTTGAGGTATATTTGTGTGTTTTCGTTATCTTTTCGAGCTTGAGTGGTTCGCAAGCGTGACGACAATTCACAGTTTGACAACTATGTGTGTGTGTATGTATGTATGTGTGTATATATATATATATATATATACATACATATATATACATACCGTATTGGTCCGAATATAAGCCGCACCCTTAAAGTTCAAGGGGAAAAATTAAAAAAAAAGATAGTACTCAAATATAAGCCGCACCCGTAAAATTGGGGAGAAAAAGACTCTCAAAGTGATCAGCCATTGCAAGAAACAGGCATTCTAATCACTAAAACCGTAAATCGCTATTCAATACCGCAGTCTAAAGCACGAAAATCGGCACGCTTAACTCGCAATTGCGCAAATCGGCAGTAATTTTGCATTCGCAAATAGAAGCCGCACACCTAAAAAGCAAAGTTCGCAAATCGGCAATGATTTTTTGACGGTCGCAAATATAAGCCGCACCCGTAACTCGCAAGCTCAAAAATCGGAAAAAAGATGCGGCTTATATTCGGACCAATATGCTGTATGTGTATTTTTATATATATATATATATATATATATATATATATATATATATATATATATATATATATATATATAATGTGTGTGTAATATGTATATTAAGAGTGAGGTAGCTGTAAGTGTCAAGTTATCTAGATTAATTAAAGTATTACGATCGAAAGCTTTAGGCCAGTGTCACCATCTACATTTTAGACCTTTAAAAGTAGGTAAACAGAAATAAAAATGGCAGCTTTCACATCAGCATGGAGGTTGTATTATTGTATTATTGTATTTTAAGGGATATTATGTTTCTATTATCAAGTGTAGTTCTTCAAAGTAACATGTTGTAGACTGGAACTACAGTGCTGCTTTAAGCATGCCACCTATAAGAACTGAAGATCTTCAGAAGAGGCATGTGCTCCCTAGCAATGAGGCTTCAGAGTAAAGCCACATTTTAAATCAAAGATCACTCTTTTAATTCAAATGGTTTTCCAATCTGGACCACTTCTTTAGTGTAACAATAGACAGGTATACAATGGCCCGTATGTTTTCAATATGCTTTCTTTACTATTTGACCCAGATTGTGTGCTAAACTTAACTGGCCTCCTTGTGTTACGTCATGCTGCACTGCTTAGTGAATATAGTCCATTGTCTTAGTCACTTTGTTTACTGCTGCATGCTTATTGTGCCCTGGTTACAAGGAGACAGATGTTGGTGAAAGCATGCAGTGTAGGAGGGCCGGGAATTGGCGTTTGTTGTTGTGGTCAAAGACTTAAACACAATCCCTGTCCCTCTGTTCTGTGCACCATAGTCCTCTGAATTATTTTTGTGTCTTCAAAGAAGTTTATCACAGGGACAAGGAAGGAGCTCTGATCCTTGCCACTGGCTGAGCTTCTTAATCTGTCATTGTCAGGAGTAGTTCCAGATGACTGGCCAATTACAAATGTAGTACCACTTTACAAAAAGAGTAGGGGGAGGGCTCTAGGAACTGCACACCTGTGTGTGTGTGTGTGTGTGTGTGTATGTGTGTGTGTATATATATATATATATATATATATATATATATATATATAATTTTATATTTATTCGTAGGCACATTTGCATGTCCCAGCTCAGCTTACCAGAATGCAGTGTAATAACAGTTTTTCTCGGAATTCTGAGCTGGAAGCAGGTGTTTTTAACTTGTTTTAGACATTCAAATCTGAACGCAGATGTACTATTTATTTACTATAAATAAATATATCTATCACATATAATAGTTGTAAGTTACGAATGTTGGTCACGCAATGTTAAGTTACGGGTTTCCGCATGCCGAAAGGGCTCCATCGTGAGGCCAGAGGCGCTCATTGCCAGGCACACAATGAGCACAAGGCACTTAACTCTGAAACCGCCGGAAGACCGCCAAAAAATGCCAATTACTTCATATATTGAAGGGGGAGAGGCAGGGAGCCTGTGAGTGAGGTTGCAAGCTAATTTGAGGTTTAATTGGCGTTTTATGGAGATCAAAAATCGGCTACGCGAGGGGGGGAAAAATGGTGGCCGTAATTGTTCGAAAAAAGGTTCAAAACGAGGCCGAAGGCAGTAAGACTTAGGCACTCGTTGCAAGGCCCGCAAGACTTTGAAAAAAAGAGCGCTCGGCGCAAGGCACAGAAAACTTTAAAAATGGATAGATAGGAGCTCAATGCGAGGTACGCAAGACTTGATCAGGGAAAACAAATACAGGGTAGGGAAGGGGGAGAGGGGGAAACCGACACATGGAAGGGAGAGAGGGGGAAACGGACACAGGGGTCATAGAGTGTGGAGAGGCTTGCGATGAGCGCCAAAGGCGCTCATCGAGAGGCCCATAAAGTAGACGGTAAGAGAGGCTTGCATTATGTGGCAAACAAATAACATTACCGTCCTTTTTGATGGGCAAGTCGTTAGTACAGTCACACACACACCACTCTACACTCGTTTTTTGCCATGTATAATATATAAGTGCTTTATTCACAAACCTCTCCTTGTGCTTCATCACAAACTTATATTAAAAAAGTTTAACATTTTTAATACAGGACAGGCAATTAAGAACTTCCCGTCTGTCGAATATTAATTACCTGACCCGTGTTAAACCCAAATCATGGCCTGTCTGGTGGGTTTCAAGGAGGGCTTGAGAATCCCTGCCCCAGTAGAATAACCCCCTCACCAAGCTAAGGACAGTCAGGTAATTAATGACACAAATTTAATGTTTTGTTAATCTGGCAGAACTCCATTTATTGAAGTTGTACTATTGTTCCCGGATGCTTTTGGCTATGTTGTTGCTAAATTAAGCAAATATACTATTCACACGTTACGCATGAATGGACATGTTGTTTAACCATTTTCATAAAATCAATATTTCCACCAGATTAAATTAGGGCAGAGAAGTTAACCCTTGCTTCTCTGCACTTTTCCTCCTCACTGGCAATTGGATTAATCAATGTACACCTTACCGACCTCTCATATATCTGTTTATTGGTGATTTTTAGGACATCTTGTTAAAACTGCACAAGACTAGATAACATTATCATTTTATTAAAAATGTGTATTTTAAATATTTTTATGGTTGTATCTGGATGTTACATTTTAAAGAACCACTGTGGTTTAGGGGAAAGCTGCACAGATTTGTGAAGTATGTAACAAACTATCAGCATGAGCAGCTATGAAATCCAGGATCACAAAGTGTTTTTAAAAATAGAAGAGAAGAATCAAAGTAGAATAACTCTCCCTCAGGCTACAGGCAGACATTACTATTTAGTTCTGTTGTCAAATGGCAATTCAAAGTATCAATCTTTCAGCAGTACTGAATTGAGATGTTATGAGACTCCAAGATTCCTCCATTTTCTTCCTGGTTTCCAATCCTGTTAGAAATACAAGAAAAAAGTTGGCTGCTGTCAAAGCAAAATGTTATTAAGTTGTTAAAAATAAAGATTAGTGTATATATATTTATATATACATACATTTCACAACTGAAATTAACAAGTTCAGTGGCAGAGCTACTGCTGGTGCAGGAGGTGCAAAGCACAAGCACCTACATTGTTTGGCCCCTCTGCTACTGGAAGATCATTTTTTATGGTAATGGGATTTGACCAGCCATATATATTTTGGCTTTTTTTTCATTCATCCCAATATCCCTTTGTAGACTAGTTGCAAGGGATTGGTGGCAGATTCATTTTCACAATTTTTATTTTTTTTCAGAAACTTGAGCCATAAAAACATCGTAAATCTTATAGTGCAAATATGTTCTTTTTTTCCTTTTTTTCTGTAGCCTATATAAATGATGTCACAGATTTTGCAACAGAAAAAAAAAGTCTTTTTCATTTTTCCACTAAATTTCCTGGCACAGAAGATGTATTTTCTTCTTCTAGAAATCAAGGTAAAAAAATGTAATCTGTGCTTAATAACCCAGAAATCACATTATTTGTTTATTTTTTATCTGTGTTCTCTTAAAAATCATTTAATGTAGATTTTTCAACAGACATGAATTATTCTGTCCTCCTTTATGTCCAAATATACTAATATACAGTTGCAAAAGTATGTGAACCCTTTGGAATGATATGGATTTCTGCACAAATTGGTCATAAAATGTGATCTGATCTTCATCTAAGTCACAACAATAGTCAATCACACTTTGCTTAAACTAATAACACACAAATAATTAAATGTTGCCATGTTTTTATTCAACACACCATGTAAACATTCACAGTGCAGGTGGAAAAAGTAAGTGAACCCTTGGTTTTAATAACTGGTTGAACCTCCTTTGGCAGCAATAACTACAACCAAACGTTTCCTGTAGTTGCAGATCAGACGTGCACAACGGTCAGGAGTAATTCTTTACCATTTCTCTTTACAGAACTGTTTCAGTTCAGCAATATTCTTGGGATGTCTGGTGTGAATCGCTTTCTTGAGGTCATGCCACAGCATCTCAATTGGGTTGAGGTCAGGACTCTGACTGGGCCACTTCAGAAGGCATATTTTCTTCTGTTTAAGCCATTCTGTTGTTGATTTACTTCTATGCTTTGGGTCATTGTCCTGTTGCAACACCCATCTTATGTTGAGCTTCAGCTGGTGGAAAGATGGTCTTAAGTTCTCCTTCAAAATGTCTTGATAAACTTTGGAATTCATTTTTCCTTCAATGATAGCAATCCGTCCAGGCCCTGGCGCAGCAAAGCAGCCCCAAACCATGATGCCCCCACCACCGTACTTCACAGTTGGGATGAGGTTTTGATGTTGGTGTGCTGTGCCTCTTTTTCTCCACACAAAGTGTTGTGTGTTTCTTCCAAACAACTCAACTTTAGTTTCATCTGTCCACAGAATATTTTGCCAGTACTGCTGTGGAACATCCAGGTGCTCTTGTGCAAACTGTAAACGTGCAGCAATGTTTTGTTTGGATAGCAGTGGCTTCCTCTGTGGTATCCTCCCATGAAATCCATTCTTTTTTAGTGTTTTACGTATCGTAGATTCGCTAACATGGATGACACTCTAGGATTCTTCTTCACCTCATTGAGCAGTCTGCGCTGTGCTCCTGCAGTCATCTTTACAGGACGGCCACTCTTAGGGAGAGTAGCAGCAGTGCTGAACTTTCTCCATTTATGGACAATTTGTCTTACCGTGGACTGATGAACAGCAAGGCTTTTGGAGATACTTTTATAACCCTTTCCAGCTTTATGCAAGTCAACAATTCTTAATCGTAGGTCTTCTGAGAGCTCTTTTGTGTGAGGCATCATTCACATCAGGCAATCCTTCTTGTGAAAAGCAAACCCTGAACTGGTGTGTGTTTTTTAAAGGACTGGGCAGCTGTAACCAACACCTCCAATCTCCAGTTGGCTGACACCTCACTCCAATTAGCTTTTTGGAGATGTCATTAGTCTAGGGGTTCACATACTTTTTCCACCTGCACTGTGAATGTTTACATGGTGTGTAAAATAAAAACTTGGCAACATTTAGTACTTTGTGTGCTATTAGTTTAAGCAGAGTGTGATTGACTATTGTTGTGACTTGGATGAAGATCAGATCACATTTTATGACCAATTTGTGCAGAAATCCATATAATTCCAAAGGGTTCACATACTTTTGCTTGCAACTGTATATTTTTCTTGAAGCCCAAACGTCTTATAGTCCCAAAACAATCATTTTTTTCTTTGTTAATCAGTACAACATTTTAATTGGATACTGATCAAATAGCAATTAATCCACATATTACAAGTATCAGAGGCGATCTAAAAAGATTGAACTTGATGGACTGAAATTTATTTTATTTTTATTTATTTTTACCTCCGTTACTATGCAACGGGTTCCTTGGTGGCCCATTGGTTAGGCTGCATGTGCTCTCACCACAGCATCCTGGGTTCGAATCCAGCCAGGGATCCAAGAGGTCGTCATGGTAAGTACTTGGATGGGAGACCACTTCAGAATACCGGGAGCTGTCTGTATGCTGTGGCCCACTGGAGAAGAAACTGGCAACCCACTCCAGTATCTCTGCCATGAAAACCAAGTGGCTCAGCATGGTGTGATATCCATGAGGTCACGCAGAGTCAGACACGACTGAGCAATGCCATTTTTTTTTTTTTACTATGTAACAAATTACTTGTTACACCAGAAAAAAACAGTGTATCCACATTTCTTCTACATTTTTATACAAACTTCAGCCTTTGACCTTTATTTTCTTTTTTTCTGAGATTTGGCTACTGCTTAACTTGACCATATTGATCCAATGTATCAGAAGCTGGTTTATCAGTAACCCCTAATGGGGGCATGTGGGTGGGACGTGAGAATCCTTACACAGCTTTCTGTTTATTTGTCTTTGTTGGATTATGGGACAATTGTACAATGATAACAAAATCTTCACGCATTCCTGACCCGGTGATAAGCAGTGACCAAGGAATCCAGGACATAACAAATCCAGCATGTCTGCCCCCACCATATATATGTGTGGGTGATATAAATAGTGTTATCTAGTAGCATGTTCAATGAAGATAGTGACGCATCGGTAGGTAACATGGCCTGATGGAGGTATTTGGAGGGGTTACTGATGCACAGAGATGGACCGCGAGCCTGCGGTTTTCTGTTTTGTAACTATCCTGAGGACAGTGGTGGAGCTAGTGAATGGGCGGCCCTGATGCAAAATAACTAGGGCCCACCTTGCTATTTCTCTATCCAACGAATGGGGTCAATAAAAAAAGCCACAGATATATGTAGATGATCAGTCACCTCTATGAGGATCATCCCCTTCTGGTTCGTTACCTTATTGTGGTGAAAGGGATTGCGTATGTCAGTGAAGCTGTGAGCTATACCATGTAGGGTCACCCAATATGAGCAGGTCATAGCAAAGAGGTCAGACAAATTTTAGTCCACTGGAGAAGAAACTGGCAACCTACTCCAGTATCTTTGCCATGAAAACCTTATGAATGAGCTACCCAGTTACAACCTGTGCCTAGCGTGATGAGGTTCATTAAAAGTCGGACACAACTGAACACATGGGGATCAGATCACCTTTCTATAAAGCAATTATCTGCCATATTTATGTAATAAATTAAGATTCTTAACTTACTGCAGATACAGATAACAGTCAAGGTAAGTATAAGGTTTGAATGTGATATAAGCCAAGATTGCAACAATAAATACAAAAATAAATGATAAAATAGTGAAATGTGTTCAAAGGAAAATATTTTTTTACAGCTCCCCTCTTGATTGGTGTGTGTATTTGCGTCGTCCAGTTATGTCCGACTGACCTCATGGATCATAACACACCATGCTGTTCCACTTGGTATTTATGGCAGAGATACTGGAGTGGGTTACCAGTTCCTTTTCCAGTGGGTCACCGCATACAGCTCCTGGTATTCCTAGGTGGTCTCCCATCCAAGTACTGACCAGATCAATCCTGCTCGACCTTCAGTGTGGTGTGACCCCTTGGTTTCCTGACTTTAATCGAACCCAGGTTGCAGCAGTGAAAGCACTGAATCCTCCCACTGGACCACCAGATAACCTGATTAGCAATTAAATCAGACTTTGAGGGGAACAAACCCCAGAATATTTTAAATATAAGCAGATTTGCTTCTTTCTACCAGGAATGTCCTAAACAAAAATCTGACTTGTGTCAGCTTGCCAGCAGTATCCACTGCAAATAATGAGGCAGATAAAGACTCCATTCAGGACAGCCTCCTTGTCCAAATCCCCTTATGGTATGGGATGGAGAGAAGCATCTTAGCCCAAGTCTCAAACACTAAAGCTAAAAAGTAAGTTTAAAAAAATTACATTTATTTTCTTTATTTTATTGCTAATTGGTAAACCAAAAAATAAAATGTTTGCACAAGCACTACAGTGGTCCTTTATTAGACTCCACAGCCGCTTCCTGTCCCCAGTCAGGTGCCTGATTGTCCCTCTTTTTAGTGATGGACTTTGGGACTGTACAGAGTCTGTTTGTATAACGGGGATCGGCTTTAACTGGCTCACAGGTAGTTGGCACAAAAATGCCGCCGTTAAAGTTGTAAAACAGGTTCTGATGTTAAGATAACAAAGAGCTTCAACACTGCCTCATGTTACCGTCCTGATTTATTTACACAAAAAAAACTTTTTTTTTAAAGAAAAAAAGGTATAAAAAAAAAGATTTCTTGATGGGAAAGAAAAATAGGCTGGAAACATCTGTGTCTGACAGAACTTAATTAGTTGGAACAAAATAAATGTTAATGTCTGCTTGTCTCTTTTTTTTGTGTGAAGGTAACATGTGTAAGAGGTGAACTTGCATTTCTGATGAGCAGGGTTTGCAGTTATTCTTGTAAGCTGCTTGTGTCTGAGCATGTAGGGAGGGGGAGGCGTCAAATAAGGAAAACCCCAATGATTCAAGAAATCCAAATACCATTACAATGGCTCTCTGAATAGTGGAGGGAGGGGTAGTGAAAAAGACTGGAATAAACACCCATTCTCTCTCACTGGCCCAGAAGCAGACACCTTGCATCATTCACTGCAACAATCACTCTCCAGAATTATAAACAGCCTCTCACACACAACTTCCACCAATGTATCACGGATCTCTCCAAGGTCCTGCAGAGGCATCAAATTATCTATTTTCTAATTTAAAAACTTGCTGTATGACTTTTCCTACTATAATTATCATCTGAGACCAAATATATTTTTGTCATTGTGCATTGGTCCCTGCAACTTTAGATCAATCCTTTTCTGTGCAATGTTTACAACATATTATACAATTTTGGCGTTCCGTGTGCCTTTAAAAAAACAACAACCCCTCCTCTGTCTACCCACAAGGGGTTAAAAGAAGCAAAGTGATCTCATGCTGTGTTTTGAGTCCTTGCAGCGCTCTTTTCATCCTATGAAGTATTAGGTGACCCTTGTTACTTTCCTCCCACCCCCTACTCTTTTTGTTTTCTATAGAATAGTATCTGCGCTGGCTGTGACTAATTCCTGCTTTGGATGCTGGGAGCTCACAGGAATGTGGGACTTGCTTTATTCTAAGTGCATTAAACTTGCATGTTATTATGGCGTTGGTGTGTTATAGTGAGCGATGGTAGCTCCTGCACTTCCTGCGTCTCTCTATCCCTGTATCCTGGGTAATAAACTTAAAGTGAACTGTAGTTCAATGAAAAAAACATCATGTAAGGCATAGACAAAAAACATTAAAAAAAAAAAAAAAAAATCTGAGTTTTTCAAGGCCCCATTGTACTGTCTAGGCCAGGAAAGCCAAAGCCTAAGAAAGCACAACTACAACTGTACTGTGTGTATATGCAAACAAATATCGGACCTTTCCTGGTTTGAGAACGCCAGCATTGGCAGTTGCATCAAGGAACTGCTAGATGTTGCTGACAAAATTGTCGACAGTTTGTAAGCGCTGCTGAGATCGTACACAATTTCTAAGCTTAAACCATTACCCTTACCCTTACCCTATGACATTGACAGCAAAATCTATCTGCAGTATGTGTGTGTATATATATGTATATATATATGTATATATATATATATATATATGTATATATATATATATATATATATATATATATGTGTGTATATATATATATATGTATATGTATATATGTATGTATGTATATATATATATGTATATATATATATATATATATATATATATATATATATATATACTTTAATATATACATATGTACACACATGCCAGGGTTAGGCTAGTCGGTTTGGTCCTGAAGAGCCGCACAAAGGCCAGGATTTGAGGATATACCTGCTGCACACAGGCGAGATTATCACTTCTTCAGTCATCCAATTTGACTCACCTGGAAATTCTCAAATTGGTGCCTGTGTGTGATTCTCCAGGACCAAACTTTTCTGCCCCTGGCCTAGGTTAACAAAAACAATTGCATACACCCCTGTCCCATATAGTATTTAATACCTAAAGGCGGTCTGCTGAAGCAGGGCTTGCAGTTATCCTTGCAAGCTTTCGGTCTCTTGAGTGTGCACAAAAATTAGGTGTGTGAGAACAGTTTGGCAGCTACCCCAAATCCTTAAAAAAAAAAAAAAAACACACAAAACAACTCCCCATCACTGTTAAGTAAATAAATAAAAACTCCATGCTTTCAGTCAATGCTGTATACTGAGAAACTGTAACCTTTTATATAGAGTCTGGGAAAAAAATATAGTTCTGTAACCTGTTTGTTTTTGGGCTCATGGCTTACATATCTGCTCAGACTCTTCATATGCATATCTGTACTATATCAGAATAAGTAAGATTAATAGTTTGATTAGCTGTACAGTATAAAACACATGTAATATTGGAAATAAACTTTTTTACTTTCAAGATTCAAAATGTGCGAGTTGTGTGCTTATGCCCAGATTATACCTTGCAGCCGGCTGACACATGGCTCAGAGTTTCTGCTCTCATTATTGCTTTTTTTGTTGGAGATTAAGGACTTGAAAAATACTTGAATTACCTCATTATTGGGGAGGAGCCAATAAGTGCTGTAATTTGTTCAAAATTCTTGCCACAGGTGACAGAAACAGAAGAAAACATTTACAAGGGATTTAAACCTGACTTACAGGACTCATCATGCAAGCAATAAAACAGAGCTGTCGTCACTAAATTAGTTTTTATTTGATCCACAGCAGTTGTATATTATGTAGAGATACATTGCTTAATCTGCCGTGTTTTAAAGCACTTTATTACCCTCACATGTTTATTTTAATGATCTGCTCCTGTAATATATGTTTTGTATCTGTTCATGTTTTAGGAAGTTCTTCAACAGCTGATTGTGATGAATCTGCCAAACGTCCTGCTGATCAGCCGAGATCCTCTCACAGGTCAGTGATATTCCAATCAGTCGGTCTCATACTTAAATTAAATTAGACATATTATTATGACCATCGGCTACTTTTGACATCAGCAGCCCATAGCCAATGAAATCTGGCATGTGTTGTAACCTGGCTTGGTGGGTATATAAGGTGACATGTAGGCATTCTGCAAACATTACCGCCGTTCCAGTCAAAGGTAAAATGTGTGATTTATCGGACTTTGAAAAGGGAAAGGTCTTTGGCTTTCAGGCCAAGGGTGGCAGTATTTTTGAACTTTGTGAACTGTTCGTGTGCTGCTGTGGTTAAAGACTGGGCATACGTCACCATTGTGAAAAAGTGACATGGAGACTGCAGAGCACCATGTGCCATTGTTGTCAGAGGTGGACGTTGGCTGTGAAGGTGTCTGAGGGCCAACCGACATGCTATAGTTGAGGAACTCAATGTCCAACCAAACCAGTGGGCTACCAGACGTTTGTTTAAAACGACAGTACAGTGAACCCTGTAGCGTATGGGGGTCCAGAGCAAACGGCTGGTCACTGCACCCATGCTGATGAAGGTTCATCATCAGAAACGGCTGTATTTGCACGACCGTACTGAAATTGGATCTCTTCTGATTGGCAAAGGATTGCCTTCTTTGATAATTTAAATTTTCTGCTCCATCGACTGGATGGACATTGTCGTGTCAGATGCAAAACCTACTAGAACAAACACTCTGCAACCATTGTTGGAAGAACCCAAGCTGGTGGTGTCAACGTTATGGTCTGGGGAATGTTTTCTTGACATTGTCTGGGTCCACTCATACCTCTGGAAAGTACTCTCATCCTATTGGGTTATCTATCCATCGTTGCAGATCAAGTACACCCATACATGTTGACTGTCTTCCCTGTAGCGGATGGGATCTTCCAGCAGGACAATACAACATGTCATACGGACAGAATTGTCTGAAAGTGGTTAGAGGAGCATGACAAAGATTTCCAAGTACTTCCCTGGCCTCTAAACTTGAACCCCATTGAGTGCAAGAAGGACTACCTCAATCGCCATGTTCTCCATATGGATGCTCCATCATGCACTCTTCAGCAGCTGTCGGATGCCCTACAGTCTACATGGCTCCAAATACCCTTATTGACTCACTACCATGCCATCAGACTGCTGTCCGTTTTTTTTGTGATATTAGCTGGTGGTCGTAATAATGTGACTGGCCCACGTATATGTATGTAAGCAGTTAAAAAAATAAATAAAAAAAAAAACTGAAGGAGCTGCAGCCTAAAAGTAAACAGAAAACCATTTATTTAATGTATTTTTTCTCACAAAAAAACCCACTTTTTTTCATAATAATTTTGAAAACTTGTTTATACGAATTTTTACTACTTACAAAATATTGAACCTGGCCCTTTAATGCCATCTACCAGTGAGTGGTGAAAAAAACAGAGAGCATGCCTATCTGAATAATAAACATTTTAATCGTTAATAGTTTGAGACTATTATTATTATTAATTCAGCTGCACATACGTTCAAATTTCAATTATATTTATTTCTGTGTGTAATGTTCTCATTTAATTCTGCTTGAACGAAACTTACCTATAAAATAATAATTCTCTTTTTATCCAGCTAAAAGTATTGAGGAAATGAAGAAAATCCTGCTCCTGATGCTGGGCTGTGCAGTGCAGGTAGGTGTGAAAGTTTTGTTTAATGGTTGTGTTTTTCTTATGGATCCTCCATAACACCTCACAATAGAAAGTTAATATCCTGTGGTAGTTTTGCGTGGGAAGACATTATCAGTTCTTTACCGCGGATGATGGCTTCACAATGGCCTATATGCAACGGAGATGAAAGCTGGTATTAACGACTCTTAATTGACATGTATGAACAGAACAACTGATTTGTCCTGAGGCATTCTGGGAATGAGCCTCGCTGTCAAGGTCATTAATTTGTCATGGTCTCATAGCAGCGGATGGATTAACTGGAATATGTGACCTCACCTGCATGGGGCACCTCCTATATAGGGGAGGATATGAAGGACTAAAACACAGGCTAATGATGTTAAATGGTTCATATTTTTTTTCATTTACAATGTTACTGTGTATTAAATGTATAAAAATCCTAAATTCCCAATAACTGTGTAAAAAAAAAAAAAAAAAAAAGTGCAAAGAATATGTAGGATTTATGGTAATTTATCATAATATCCATACAATAATCTCTTAAAGTGTCCCTGTAAATTGGGGAAAAAAACTTCACATTTTTGTGAAGCATGTTACAAAATAATATTGGTAATGATATAAGCTTGTAGCATTTTTGGAGACAATACGAGTCTGCTTGTGTTATGGACGCTTCCATTAAGGACTTTCTGTAAGTTAAATGTGAGGGTTATCCCATTGAAGTCCGATCTTCTATTATTTTCGGTTATCAAGTGTGCTATTTGTAGTGGAAGCTTTTAACAGACTGACTAGAGATCTTATCTGGATCCACTGTTCCTCCCATTCATCTCAGGGGTCTCCTCTTTTATTTTTATTATTATTATTATTATTAATCTTTATTTGTATTGCGCCAACATATTCTGTAGCGCTGTACAGGGGATAAGGACAAGAATAATACAATGTTAACAAACTGCAGAAAAATGGAGGGCCCTGTTTTGAGCTTAGAATCTTTGCAGGAAGTGCTTTTTTCCAAAGCACCCTACAAGATTGAAAACTCTCTACTTACAATCTTTTAATAAAGGCAAAATATCTGCTATCATTAAAACAGTATGGATTATAATAGTTTAAAAGAATAAAGGCTATGTTTACTTATTTGAAACTTTGTAAAAAGTTATTTTCCAACTTATTAACTTATGTCAGTGGTGGGCCAACAGGCGGCCCAGGGGCTTGCAGCCCTTGTTCACTTCCTATATGGCCCTCAGTCTGTTCTCTGTGTATATAATTATTTATATTACTAGCGACTTGCCCGTCAAAAAATGTCAGCAATAACATTTTAAGGCATGGCAATTCTGTTTACCACACAATGTGAGGCTTTTGCTTCTCTGTGGACATTTGGTGCTCATTGCGAGCCCCGCGCTGAGCGCCTTCGGCGCTCCTCGTGTTGCTCACAATGAGCACCTTTGGCGCTCATTGTGAGACTCCCCTTATGTACTTCAAGTGTCCTGCTTTGCAGCGATCACCTTTGGCGCTCATCGCAAAGACATATATATTACAGTGTAAAAAAAAAAAAATCATTTCAGTACAGTGAATTAATAAAGTAATATGAATTAATACATTAATAACTTTACCTATTTATATGTAATATGCAGCAATCAATATTCCTAAGAGCTAACAATCTATTTGGATTTTCCTGCATCTGAAAATGTACAGTTGGAGTATTGATCATGTGAGGAGAAAGTGTCAGCAATGTGGAAAGTGTGCAGTGTAAATAGGCTGCGTGCGTGAGGGCAAACCGTTTGTTTAGGCGGGTAAAGCGGCATTTTAGAATCCTAATGTTATGAGTTGTAAATTAGTGTTGTAAAATGGCGTTTTTTTTCTATGTGTTACTTGGCTTGCGCGCATTTTCCGTCCATTGTAATGGTATATTTTGTATCTCCTACGTTCCTGTGTAACTCGTACGTGCCTGGCGTTGATTTTCGCGGCTCTGTCTCCTTTAGCCTTGCTTTTAACTTTTTTTTGCTGCATAGCCAATTTTCAAGTGCCGAAACTTCTTAAATGCGATCTAAATTGGCGTGCAACCTCAACTCCCAGATATTCTGGCTGTACCCCCGTGCTGTGTGTGATATTTGTTTTATGTTGTATTTTTTTGTTCTGCTTTTCGTTTTTTTTTTGATGTGCGCGGTTCTGGCGTTAACTTTGTATTTGCAACCTCATATAAATGTTCGTAATTCTTGTTTTTAAAAGTCAAACGTCCTTGTTGGTGTTTTGCGCGCTTCACGGTCGTGTAGCCTCATTTTCATTTTTTTTTAACACCATTTTTCTTCTTGCTTAGCCGATTTTCAAGTGGCGAAACTCCCTAAATTTGGCTTTCATTCGCGTGCAACCTCACTCCCAAATTTCCTGGCTGTCCCTCGGTGCTGTGTGTAATGTTTTTTTTATGTTTTGTTTTTATTTTTCAGTGTTTTTGTATGTACTTGTTTTGGCCGTTTAACTTCGTATTTTTGCAACCTTATTTTTATTTTTTTTCAAAGTCCCACTTTTCTGGGTTGTTTTTTACTGAAGTTACATAGGGCCTCATTCTATTAGCGGCCGCAGCCGTTGCGGGGCCGCAAGGACCGGCCGCAAGCTATTCGGCTATTCTATTCCCTTCCGGCTGGGGACTCCGGCAGGCTTGCGGCCGGTGCCTTGCTATCTCTTGCGGCCGCTCGCGCCGGAGGAAAGCCTTTGATCTAAAACGGCCGCAAGAGTTTCGGCCGTAAGAAATTCCTATTTGCAATTCAATTGCTCCGGGAACCCTCTCTGCAAGGCTAAAAGCGAGCCGCAGCTTACTTGCAGGAAAGAGGTCCCTCTAGCACCAATTAAGCACATAAAATAGCTCAAATAAAGCCATCCTGCACTTTGAAAAGACTATAAAGGGATTTTAGGTGTTAGAAAAAATAGCACATAATTATCCTATACTCAAATCCGTAATTTTTTTTATTTTTAATATCCGTAAAATATCCATGTAAAAAGTCCAGAGTACTTGGAGCACTTCAGACCCGCCCACGCCGCAGCCGGAAAATAAACAGTTAATTTGAACTCGGGTTTGGGCTGATGTGCAAGCTTGAGAGTGGGTTACTTTTAATCCTCATGTCCCCCAATATGATCCCTAGCATTTACAGAGCTGTACAGTGCAGGCTTGAATTTATTTTTGCGTTTTTAGATTTCACAGCTTACGGCCGGTTTCAAGATATGCGGCCGGCCGTAAGGGGAGATCCTTGCGGGGCCGTATAATAGAATCGCGAGTTAACTGAACCCCCGCAAGGAATCGCAGCCTTACGGCCGATTTACGGCCTATAATAGAATGAGGCCCATAGTAATTAAGGTTGAAAAAAGACTTTCAGTCCATCAAGTTTAACCTTTTAAGATCTCCTCTGATCTGCAATATGCCAATTTAAAATATTAATTAATTAGTTGTTAATTATTAATTATTTTTATTTGTAATTATTAATTAATCCAGAGGAAGGCAAACAGAAAAAAAAAACAAGTGCGACTTAGCCAATCGTCTCAAAGAGAAAAAAATAATTCCTTCCTGACCCCAGATACTGGCCATGGGATTTCTCCCTGGATCAATACTGTCTCTCTAATTATCCATGATAACCCTGAATTCCCTTTTTAATTAGAAATAAATCCAGTCCCCTTTTAAAGTTATCTATCAAATCCGCTGTCGCCACCTCCTCTGGTAGGGAATTCCACAGATTAATCACCCTTACTGTGAAGAACCCTTTTCTTTCTTTAAGGTAAAATCTTTTTACTTCTAACCTCAAGGGATGTCCTCTTGTCAGTTGAAAACCTCTTGGCACAAAAAGCTCCCTTGACAAATCTTTATACTGACCCTGGATGTATTTATATAAGCTAATCATATCTCCTCTTAGACCCCCTTTTTCTGGAGAAATTTAGGTTTAATTTGATTAGTCTTTCTTCATAACTTAGCCCCTCCATTCCCATTATTAGTTTTGTTGCCTTCCTGTACCTTTTCCAGCTCTAAAATGTCCTTTTTATGAAGTGGTGCCCAAAATTGGACTCCATATTCCAAATGAGGGCGTACTAGAGATTTGTATAGTGGCAGAATTATATTTGCTTCCCTGGCTTCTATACCCTTCTTAATACATGCTAATATTTTATTTGCCTTTGCAGCTGCTGCTTGGCTTTGAGCACTGTCACCTAGGTGGTTGTCCACAAGCACTCCCACATCCCTTTCAATTTCTGATACACCTAGATTGCTCCATTAAGATTATAAATTGCATGGCTATTTTTCCTTCCCAGATGCATAACTTTACATTTATTCATATTAAATCTCATCTGTCATTTAGATGCCCATTCCTCAAATTTATGTAAATCCTTTTTAGAGGGACAGCACATCATTATCGGATTTAATTACCCTGCACAACTTTGTGTCCTCAGCGAAAATGGAGACACCACACTCCAATCCTACCTCGAAGTCATTAATAAATATGTTAAAAAAGAGAGGACCTAATACTGAACCCTGAAGAACCCCACTTACCACATTAGTCCAATCGGAGTATGTTCCATTTACAACAACCCTTTGCTTCCTGTCTTTTAGCCAGCTCTCAATCCATGAGCAGATATTTACTGCAATTCCTGTATCTCTTAGTTTGCACAATAGTCTCCCATGTGGCACTGTATCAAAAGCATTTGCAAAATCCTAAAAGACTACATCCACTGAGTTGCCTTGATCCAGGTTCCTACTAACCTCCTCATAGAAACTAATTAGATTTGTTTGACATGACCTATCCCTCATAAATCCATGTTGACTCCTATTTATAATCCTGTTCAAATAGACATATTCTTGTATATTATCCCTTATTAACCCTTCTAAAAGCTTCCCCACTACAGAAGTGAGGCTCACTGGTCTATAATTCCCCGGATTTGCTCTTGCTCCCTTTTTAAATATTGTTATCACATCTGCTTTTCTCCAGTCATCTGGTAGCGACCCTGTGTTGAGTGAATCTTGAAAAATTAAATATAATGGTTTGGCTATTACAGAACTCCGTTCCCTCAGTACCCTTGGATGTATTCCATCAGGACCCGGGGCTTTATTAACATTTTATTTTTTCCAACCTCTTTTGGATTACTTCCTAAGTTAACCAATTATTTGGCAAAGGAAGGGTAGCCCCATTATGTTGCAGTATCCCAACCACTGGTACCTCCCTGGTGTATACCGAAGAAAAGAACCTATTTAGCTCATCTGCTTTTTCCTGGTCATTAATTATCAGATGGTCTGTGGCACATTGTAATGCTCCTATAGCTTCCTTCCTCGCCTTCTTCCCATTAATATACTTACAAAATATTTTGGGGTTAGTCTTGCTCTCTCTTGCAATTCATTTTTGATTTTCTATTTTAGCCAGTCTAATCGCCCTTTTGCAAGCCTTGTTGATTTCCTTGTACTCCCGTAAAGCAGTCTCTGTCGCCTCTTGTTTGTATAATTTAAATGCCTGTTTTATACTCCGTATCTTGATCTTCAAATCATTGTTAAGCCACATTGGATGAGATTTACTCATTTTACTTTTATTCCCACACAGTATATGCCAATGTGTATGTATATTTAGTAAGGATTTAAATGTTGTCCATTTATGTTCAGTGTTTTTACCCATCAGTTCTCTGTCCCAGTCTATACTCTGTATTGCTGACCATAGACCGTTAAAATCTGCCCTTTTAAAATTAAGAGATTTTGTTGGCCCCTTAAAAATTGTTTTTTTTTATTCAAATGAGATTGTGTTGTGATCACGGTTTCCCAAAGGTTGCCCTATTCCAACATTTGATACTATATCAATATTATTTGTGATGACGAAATCCAAGATAGCCTCATTTTTAGTAGGCTCTTGTATAACCTGGGCCAGATAATGATCCCTGAGTGTACTCAAGAACCTGCTCCCCTTAGCTGAACTGCTAGTCTCATTTATCCAGTTTATTTCAGGGTAATTAAAATCTCCCATTATTAGAACTTGCCCGTGCTTAGCTGCATTTCCAATATGTAACAATAATTGTATTTTCTCACTTTCAGCTAATATTTGGGGGTTTATAGCATAATCCTACTAATATTCTTTTAGAATTTGCTTCTCCGCTATTAAACTCTACCCACAAACATTCAACTTTATCACTAGGTCCACCATAAATATCTTCTCTGACTACAGGCTTAAATTCAGGCTTAACATACAGACAAATCCCTCCTCCTCTCTTACCATTGCCTCTATCTTTCCTAAATAGGTTATAACCATCCAGATTAACAGTCCAGTCATGAGATTCATCCCACCACGTTTCGGTAATGCCTATTAAATTTGAGGCACCGTAGAGCCTCCACCACCGCAAATACGGCCCCTCGCTTTGTGAGGGTGCGCATTTGCGGCCTGCAATGAGCCTTCAGCTCATTGCAGCAGACGTGGGAGCCTCCACAAATGCAAGGGACACAGTTCTGTGAGATCGCTTTGCAAGCTCGCAAACCGTAACGACAGCTCGCAGTTTGACAATTTATAATATTTGATATTATAACTACTGTACGGTGGAGGCTTCTGTTACTCTTTTGCCGACCATAAATTAAATGATTGTTGTGGTAAACTACCTCCTCACAAAACCTACTACACAAGAAAGGAACAAGCCCCACGCTAATGAGAGGCAGTAACAGCTGTACGTGAGTGGGATTCCTGGCTTGTGTATAATCCATCCTTGGTTTTGCCCAAAGCTGGGTAATACAGCAGGCATGTGCTTAAGGGAAACAATGTTTGAAATGGTAATGGATTACAAGAGCAAAGACTTTGTGGGCACGTTTGCATGTCCCTGCCCAGGTTCCCAGAATGCAGTGCAAAACCTGTATTTCTTGGAATCCTGGGCTTGAAACAAGTCCTTTAACTTGTTTTAGACGTTCCAATTTGAACACAAATGTACTATTTATTTACTATAATTATTTTAAAATAATTATTGGAAGACATTAAAAAAAGAAAGAAAAATAAAGGAGAGAAGTGCTCTTTAAACTCACAACCACTTACAATAGAGGTAATTACTCTTACCAGTCAGCTGTTTCTCTGTATGACAGAGCCTAGAGATCAATAAAACTAAAATATAATCAACGAGTCACAGCACTATAGCAGTATAGGGTTTTGTTTTTATTTGAATTATGGTTAAATAATCTTGCTCTGTGTTCTCTTCATAAATCAATTTTCTGTACTATTGTGATCACATGAGATTTGTTGACAGATTTGTTTTTAGTGGCTAAACTTAATTTTCACCTGCTCTTCCTGCAGCGTTAAAGAGGTTAGCTTTGCAGTTATCTCATATTTTTCAGCTTTTATCTAATATTTTGTCTGCTGAGAAAGCGAGGTTGTATTGCAAATGAGAAAAACACGTTGCACAAGAGAAAATTGTGTTTTTATTGAAATTTCAAATGCAGAGCCTACTGAATGCTTTTAAATATTTAACATGATCACTATATTCCTATGGATACAATGTGCTGTTTTGATGAATTGCATTCAATAATTGGCAAAAAGTTTAAGAGTAAAAGAAACCAAAATACATCCTTTAATGTATTAATTATTATTTGCAATTTTTTTTTTAGTGTGCGTTATCATTACCTTGTTTAAGCGATTTGGTTCAGCTGCTTTGCCCAGAAAAAAGAGAATATAAAAACAATTAGATTACTGTTACTCCCATTAAAAGCACTGGCAGTTGGGATTTCAATTGCAGAAGCTTGAAGCTTCTCCGCAATCAGATTGTCCTCCAAAATGTAGCCCATTATCAATATGTTTTTCAAAATAACATATTGCAAATACTCTAGTTACTGTGGTGTATAAATTTGGACAGCGGATACATTGATATATGTATTATATATATATATGTATTTATATATATATATATATATATATATATATATATATATATATATATATATGTGAGTGAGTGTGTGTGATAAAATGAAAATTATTCTGTTTATACAAAATATTAGCTAAAAGAGTTTAGATTTTTCTATTAAGTTCATTGCTTGTGCATGCACGTAAAAAAAAAGTATTAAAGGGACATGGTCACTGCAAATACAAGCTGGTTTAATTTTATAGTGCATGATAAACTGACTGCACATTGTATTAACGGTTTTCTCTGCAGTAATCATTCCTGAGATCATTATTTGTGCTGTTACTCTATGCTCATGTGTGACTTGGTATGCTAATTTGCTTATTAGTGTGATAAGGGTGAGTAACTTCATGATAACATTTTAGGACATTGTTTTGACCAGCACAGAGAGACTAACAAACAGACTATGATACCTATTGGCACATCCAAGCAGGTAATTAGTATTTATGTGTACATTTATTCACCTCAAATAGTGCTAAGTATCTCAGGAATGGTTCAGCTTACGAAAAAATAGCTAATACAATATATAGCCAGTTTTTCATAAAAAAAATAACAACTCAGTTCTGTTATAGTTGAAGCTTTGTTCTGTCCTATTAATACTAGTACTGTTGTATATTTTATGTTTTTGATCTTGAAATGATAAAACTATTGATTTATTTTTCCCAGTGTGAGAGAAAAGAGGAATACATTGAGAGGATAAAGCAGCTAGACATCGAGACTCAGGCGGCAATTGTATCTCACATTCAGGAGGTATTACTGCTAACGAATGTTTAATTATTCATAGCAAAGGTAACGTACAAAACCGTCTAGCAGCTGTGATGAACAAAATAAATGTCTAATAGGCAAAACAGCCATATGTAACGGTGTGCGCTATCTGGCGCCATTGTAAGATCATTTGGAAGTAAAGTATGAATAATAAAACACATTTTTACCTTAATTTCCTTGAAATGTTTTTTTTAGAACTCATGTGTTAGATTAATGTGTTGGAGAAATTTCTGGCACAGGTTCTTTCTAAGAGGACTTATTATTATTATTATTATTATTATTATTATTACAGTTTATATTGCGCCATCATATTCTGTAGCGCTGTACATAAATAAAGTTCAGACAAAGATAAATGCAAATTAACATATAGCAAAGCAAGGAGGGCCCTGTCTTTTGAGCTGGGAATCCAATGTCCATGGTGAATTCCCAAAGTACTTAGGATAGAAACTAGCAGACTTACAATGTAAGGTATAGTGAGTGGTAAAAGAGAGAGAGGTGATAAGTGTGTGTTAGGGTGGAAGGTGATACGCTTCTTTAAAGAGGTTTTAAATTTTTGAGGCAAGAGGATAATCTGGTGGAGCGAGGCAAGGAGTTCCAGAGACTAGGAACAGCACGATCATTTCATAAAATTACATTTTCAACATTAAGCTTACTGTCAGACTCCGCTGATGCTGGTATCTGCCCACTATTAGGTAAATGAGAGGAGGTAGCTTTTTCTACCAGGTAGCTATTCCATGCTTCCACCTAACCATGATCTGCATTATATGCAGACATGTTGTGCTAGAGCAGTCATTTAATTATCGATTATTCTTTTATAATATCTGATTGTTCTTAAACCTCTTTAAATTCCCTTCATGACCTTATTAGCTGGAGGCTAATTCTGAACATTAACAATTTATATAATATTAAATATTGTTTTTATAAATTATTACATCAGAATTTGATTAATGATGATGCATAATTAATAAAACTAGCTCCTTTTTGCTAAAGTATAACTGTAGTCCTTAAATAAAAGAGAGTTACACATGATTATGCAAAACTATGTTCTCAATATGCTTATGAAATTCTTCTTGGCAGGTGACACATAATCAGGAAAACGTTTTTGACCTGCAGTGGTTGGATCTTCCAGACATGGCCCCCGAAGAGCTTGACTCTCTTTCCAGAAACATGGTCCTCCATCTCAAAAGACTCATTGACGAGAGAGATGAATGTAAAGAGGTAAGATCTCAGACTAGCAATTGGTTAGTATTGACAGCTTGAATATGTGATATTATAAGACTGAGAAGTAGTTAGTTTGAATAAAATAGTTAAAAGATAAAAGCTATGTTTTACTTAAAGGACCACTTATCAATGGGGGAAAAATATCTGTTCGATTAAGAACATAATTAGAAGGAAAAAAGGTCAAACGGCTAGGAGGGATCTATGATACATTGCTGAAAGTTGTATATTTTAGAATGAATGTTCACATTTCTGGAGAGCCATGGTTGCATCCTTTGATGCAGCATCCTGTTTTAGGGCCAGTGAGGGAGAAGGGATTGTGGTATCAATAGATTATATCATAGATAATAAACATTCAATTAACAATTCATTATATTACTTTAAGGACCACTGTAATGCCCTAGCAAGAGGATGTTGTTGTTTCAATTATCCAGGAATGATAAATACAATTAAGATTTAATAGTTTATAATAACAATCTTCAATATTATATTAATTTTCAAAGATAAGAGCATCAGCTTCCAGTTGATTGTTTGTCTCCACCCTGATAAGGTCATTAAGGGGACGGTTTAGGGGTTGACGGAGAGAGAGAGGTTTAAAGGGCTTTAAGAACAGATATATGAGGAAACACAATCACTGATAGGCTGCCCCAACAGCGAAATCACACACACACAAGGCTCCAGCCAATGGAGATTAGTTTTTTGATGGTACAATTTATAAGCTACCTGCTTGACAGAGGCACTCCCCCCTTTATAGTGGATGAATACAAGCAGCAGAGTCTGAAGAGTCGCAGTGAATTTAATACTAAATATTCCTTTTTTTAAATCCCTAACTATGAATTTTATTATGTCGGTGCCTAATTACAATTTTTGCCCTTGTTGACAGTGGTGCGAGAGTTGAGGGAGGAGACAAAAGAGAGAAATACAGAATTTTTTTTGGCGATAGCATAATAATACAATTTACACCACACCCCTTCCCCATCACAGAAGCAGCAATTTTTGCATAAATAGATGCAACCAGAGCTCTTCCAAAATGTAAATGCACCTCTACAAGGCCCTGGAAGGATTCATGATACTTGAGGTGGCAACATTTGTTTCTAATTAAACACTAGCTATAAGACTTTTTTCCCTGATTAATTACGCTCTTAGCCATATTCAAACATATTTCATTGTACAGTTGCCCTTTAAAAGTCTATTATTACTTATTTAGTGGGGCATGCTCTTTTTCTTTACAAACCAATTCAATGGGAGGAATAATTAATTGCTACAGATAAAGATGGAGGTCTGTTGTAATTAATTTATGCTTAAAATACCTAACATTCAAGTCCAATTATCTAACACTGCCAATTATAAACGTAATAACAACCAATTGCAATTCTATCCATGTATGTGTGTGCTTTGGTTTTCTGCAGTGACTTGGTCATTTGCTGAGTCAGTTTAATTTTCCACTTGGACAGAGTCCTACAGGAAGGGCCGGCCAACACCTCTTCCCTCTCAGTAGCTCTGGCCGCTGTTACATTATTAAGAGGTCACTCTCTGTCTTTGAACGGCAGCCAACACTAATTTGTAGATTACAGCAAAAATGTGTGCAAATATCGTTTCGTGTTACCCTATAGACAGCTGAGCGAGTGGCTTCAATGTTATCTCTTTATAAAGTGGTGCACATTTTTGACAGGGGAAAATCTCCAATTTAACAGGATATTATGACTAGACGTGGTATTTGCTGACTGTCCTTGTGTTTTTTATTTTCTAAGAAAAAAAAACAGAATATCAGTAAAGCTGCTTGGATTTAACTTGAGTTTAATTATACCTCCCAATTCGCAAACATTAGAGCTAAATTTATAAAAACAAAATGTATAATTTAAGAATAAAACATACCACACTTGTACAGCCAGGCTACTTTTGATCAAGAAAAATGGCACTTGTTTGTCAAGTATGTACCCAACTAACAACGTTAAGAGCTGTGTAAGCTTTGACATAAAAAATATATGAGGGGAAAAATCTGAAATTGTAAATAATGTTTGAATATAAGAATCCATTTTTTGTCTGTTGTATCACTACATCAGAACTGGATCATATGACTTGGGAGTGGGGTGAAGTAATGCGTAGTATAGCCCGTAGTGAGTATTGGGCGTTAGGGGAGTATTTGAGGATCAGATGTAGGCTGGTGTGATACCATTGAATATTTGTACCTCCATGGTCAAGCTTTTTAATTTTAGTCTGTAGAATATGGAAGCTAGTGATGAGATTGGCTGATATATAAGTAATTACTATTAGATGGATGTAAGCTGTCTTGTATGAACTTGAGAACCAAGACCGCTTTCTTTGAATTTCGCCTGGTTTATTCTAACCATTAAGTTATTTTACTATACGGATTCAAGGTCATCGTTGATCTGACCCAAGAGAGGGATTATCTGCAGTCCCAGAATCCTTTGAGTCCAGTGAATTCTTCTAGTCCTGATTCTTCCTCCAACACAACCAACCATGTGTCCGAGGATAAACAGCATCTTGCTGTAGAACTTGCTGACAGCAAAGCAAAACTCAGACGGATACGCCAAGAATTGTAAGTCTCTAATGATATATTGATGTGAGGATATCAACTGTAAATTATCTCTTAGCAATAGAAATGGAGGCGACCAAGAGGTCACTGCTTCAACTCCTTTGCAGCTAAGTAAAGCGATCCGTAATATGATTAGGTTACTAAACACTGGCAGCTCCTGACTTCCACATGCTCGAAATAGGCCTACAATACCATTTAGTACATATATAGTATAAATGTATTTGTTACATGTATTGTCCTTACTAGGTAGGTGTGGTTCTCCTAATGTGTGATAGCACAATACATCATTATCCTTGTGGCATTTTTATGGTATAATAGCAATCGGTTTTAATAGTGTAGTTGTTGGTGTCCATAGTAACTCCTTATTGTGAATGTATCTGTAGAGAAGAGAAGTCTGAGATGCTGGTGGACACAAAGCATGAACTGGACCATCTTAACCAAGAGTTGCAGAAGATCAAACAGGAGGTAAGGTTGGTCTGTAATAAGGGGGGAAATCACAATGGGGCAGGACTGACATCAAAAAACACAGTTCATCCCTTATATTTAAGATGTATCTTTATTTATTTATTTATTGAATTCCTTTCTTTCTCTTGTTCTCACTTCTCTGTTTTTTTTTTTTTTTTTCTCATGCTTTCGGTTTACTACTTCTCTCTTGCCCCTCTCTCTCTCTCTCTCTCTTGCCCCTCTCTCTCTCTCTTGCCCCTCTCTCTCTCTCTTGCCCCTCTCTCTCTCTCTTGCCCCTCTCTCTCTCTCTTGCCCCTCTCTCTCTCTCTTGCCCCTCTCTCTCTCTCTTGCCCCTCTCTCTCTCTCTTGCCCCTCTCTCTCTCTCTTGCCCCTCTCTCTCTCTCTTGCCCCTCTCTCTCTCTCTCTCTCTCTCTCTCTCTCTCTCTTGCCCCTCTCTCTCTCTCTTGCCCCTCTCTCTCTCTCTCTCTCTTGCCCCTCTCTCTCTCTCTCTCTCTCTTGCCCCTCTCTCTCTCTCTCTCTCTCTCTCTCTCTTGCCTCTCTCTCGCCTCTCTCTCTCTCTTGCCCCTCTCTCGCCCCTCTCTCTCTCTTGCCCCTCTCTCGCCCCTCTCTCTCTCTTGCCCCTCTCTCTCTCTCTCTCTCTCTCTCTCTCTTGCCCCTCTCTCTCTCTCTCTCTCTCTCTCTCTCTCTCTTTCTTGCCTCTCTCTCTTTCTTGCCTCTCTCTCTCTTTCTTGCCTCTCTCTCTCTCTTTCTTGCCTCTCTCTCTCTCTTGCCTCTCTCTTGCCTCTCTCTTGCCTCTCTCTCTCTCTCTCTCTCTTGCCTCTCTCTCTCTCTCTCTCTCTCTCTCTCTGTCTCTCTCTCTCTCTCTCGCCCCTCTCTCTCTCTCTCTCTCTCTCTCTCTCTCTCGCCCCTCTCTCTCTCTCTCTCTCTCTCTCTCTCTCTCGCCTCTCTCTCGCCCCTCTCTCTCTCTCTCTCTCTCTCTCTCTCTCTCTCTCGCCTCTCTCTCTCTCTCTCTCTCTCTCTCTCGCCCCTCTCTCTCTCTCTCTCTCGCCCCTCTCTCTCTCTCTCGCCCCTCTCTCTCTCTCTCTCTCGCCCCTCTCTCTCTCTCTCGCCCCTCTCTCTCTCTCTCTCGCCCCTCTCTCTCTCGCCCCTCTCTCTCTCTCTCTCGCCCCTCTCTCTCTCGCCCCTCTCTCTCTCTCTCTCGCCCCTCTCTCTCTCTCTCGCCCCTCTCTCTCTCTCTCGCCCCCTCTCTCTCTCTCTCTCTTGCCCCTCTCTCTCTCTCTCTCTTGCCCCTCTCTCTCTCTCTCTCGCCCCTCTCTCTCTTTCTCTCGCCCCTCTCTCTCTCTCTCTCTCTCTCGCCTCTCTCTCTCTCTCTCTCTCTCTCGCCTCTCTCTCTCTCTCTCTCTCGCCCCTCTCTCTCTCTCTCTCGCCCCTCTCTCGCCCTCTCTCTCTCTCTCTCTCTCGCCCCTCTCTCTCTCTCTCTCGCCCCTCTCTCGCCCCTCTCTCTCTCTCGCCCCTCTCTCGCCCCTCTCTCTCTCTCGCCCCTCTCTCTCTCTCGCCCCTCTCTCTCTCTCGCCCCTCTCTCTCTCTCGCCCCTCTCTCTCTCTCGCCCCTCTCTCTCTCTCGCCCCCTCTCTCTCTCTCGCCCCTCTCTCTCGCCCCTCTCTCTCGCCCCTCTCTCTCGCCCCTCTCTCTCGCCCCTCTCTCTCGCCCCTCTCTCTCGCCCCTCTCTCTCGCCCCTCTCTCTCGCCCCTCTCTCTCGCCCCTCTCTCTCGCCCCTCTCTCTCGCCCCTCTCTCTCGCCCCCTCTCTCTCGCCCCTCTCTCTCGCCCCTCTCTCTCGCCCCTCTCTCTCGCCCCCCTCTCTCTCGCCCCCCTCTCTCTCGCCCCTCTCTCTTTCTTGCTTTCTCTCGTTCTTTTCTCTCGTTTGTTCGTTCTCTCGTTTGTTCGTTCTCTCGTTCTTTTCTCTCGTTTGTTCGTTCTCTCGTTCTTTTCTCTCGTTTGTTCGTTCTCTCGTTCTTTTCTCTCGTTTGTTCGTTCTCTCGTTCTTTTCTCTCGTTTGTTCGTTCTCTCGTTCTTTTCTCTCGTTTGTTCGTTCTCTCGTTCTTTTCTCTCGTTTGTTCGTTCTCTCGTTCTTTTCTCTCGTTTGTTCGTTCTCTCGTTCTTTTCTCTCGTTTGTTCGTTCTCTCGTTCTTTTCTCTCGTTTGTTCGTTCTCTCGTTCTTTTCTCTCGTTTGTTCGTTCTCTCGTTCTTTCTCTCGTTTGTTCGTTCTCTCGTTCTTTCTCTCGTTTGTTCGTTCTTTCTTTCTTTCTCTCGTTCGTTCGTTGTCTCTGCTGTAATTATTTATTTTAGGCTGTATTGATTTATTTTAAACTGAGCAAAAACATTTTGCCCATTATCATGGCATGCTCTTCAATACCGCATATTATTCATTTTACACTTCAGTGATCCTTTAAAGGGACACAGAAATAAATGTTTTCTTTGTTGCATCAGAGTGCATTTGAGAACTGTGTGTTCTCTTTTCTTTTTGCAAATAAATGTTTCAGAGCACAAAAAATGTATTCAAAAGTTTAACTGCTTTTGATTGCTTGCCCACTGTCAGCCTATAAAATCTTAAGTCTAAAATTAGCTATCTGCATTTCTTGTTTGTTTCAATTAAGTTTAAACAGGTTCTACATACATTTTTCAAGCAAAAATAACTTTTGTAATGTTTAAAAACAAGCTCTTTTATATGCATTTAAAAAAGCAGTTGTGTTCCATGTCCCTTTAAGTGTGTACAGTATTAGGCCTATGATATTTCTCCATTTGACTGGTTGCCCATTACTTCTGTCTTGCACAGAACATCCACCTGGCTGCTGAAGCCCGTTCTGCTCGCACCTACAGAGATGAACTGGACTCCCTGAAAGAGAGAGCCAGCAGAGTGGACCGGCTGGAGAATGAACTGGCCCGTTGCAAAGAGAAGCTGCATGACGTGGATTTTTATAAGGCTCGCATGGATGTACGTTGGGAACATAGCCTGTCGTATCATGTGCAATAGTCTAATGCAGAAATACCAGTAAATATTTTTAGAATGTTAAAAAAACAAAACCTTTTTTTTTTTTTCTTTTTTTAAACTTTTGTATGTAATTATGCTGCTGTGGAATCTACCATTTTGGTTTCTGCTGATTTTAGCTTTCTCAGGTGTAAGGAGATTTTGCATACATATGAAAGTGGGAATGTGATATCTAAAACTGTATAATGTATTGTTAAGCTCATTCGTTTAAATGGGTATGCCCTCCTGAGAATGTAACTGTATCAGCCGAGCGGATAAAATGGATCCCTGCAGCAAAAATAATTGCACATAAATGTAAAAAATGTAAAGGTTGTGTTTTATGTTTTGTTGTTGTCTAAAGATGTCCCCTTATCAAGCTTAGTTATTTAAAATCCCATATAGAAAAAGCCTAACCACAGTAGCCCTTTAACTTTTACAGTAGGTAAGGGTACAGTAGCCCTTTAACTTTTACAGTAGGGAAGGGTATTAAGGAGGTAGGGCGTGCCTAGGACATATAAATTATAAAGTTGACAAGCTTTAACACATATCCGTTTCTGTGATTGTGCTCATTAAACCAACTGTGCATGCTCTCCCAGCTTATCACCCCCTGCTGTGAGAGTTTTTCACCTTGGATGAACTCATTAGCAGGTCTTAATGAGAGGACAGAGCTGGACATGGTATTGTATGTGAGGTCTGGCTGTGGATCTACAGAGTGGCGTTGGTACCTCTGCAAATTTCCTTACATCAGTGCATATATATGCACTGTCACATTTATTTGCTGGGAGTGGTGGGGGATTATCCCACTATCGGAGAATGAACAGAGTTGAAACATTCCTTTTCAGGGAAGATTAAATTTCCCGATTTCCCCTGGAGGGAGAGGGCAAAGGCAATGTGATCTCATTAATATTTGCAAGCCCAGAACTGCTATCATGTTACACCGCGGGGTAACAGCATGGCTAGAGTTACCACATCCATCATGCAGTATTGTGTGTCTACCCTGGGTATTAACTATTTCTCTGCAAAGAATTCCTGTATACTGTAATCTTCTCAAGCATATACACAATACAAAGGCATTACGTCATAAAAACTTACTGGAAAATACATTATGACCAACTCACTGAAACCTAAAATATTTGGGAAGTATGGAACAAAAAGCAAAAACAAAGTCAGAGGCACTCAATCCGAGGACAATCTACCCTAAGTAGGTTAGTTTTATGGGCATAATAACCCACTCTGAGAGCAGCCACTTTTAGCTCACTTGTGCCCTTTACAGGGAGAAATATCCTGTAGTATAAGTTAATAGAGTGAGCCAGCCCTGAAATACCAGGCAATTCTACCCTGAACAGGAGAAACGGCAAAACGTAGACGTACTTTTCCGTCTTCGTTGGGCCTTGCTGTTTCTTCTGTTCGGTGTAGAATTGCCTGGTAGTTTGGGGCTGGGTTACTATTGTGTGACACCAGACTGCTATACTACAGGCTATTCCTCCCTGTGAAGGGCAGAAGTGATTTAAAAGAGATTGCCCTCTGGGCGAATTACCATGACCATAGAGCTAAATTACTTAGGGTAGCTCTTTCTCGGATTGATTGCATCAGATTTTTGGTTTATATTTAAGAATGGAGCAACCCAGAAAAAAATTTGCACTTGTGTAAAGTAGGAGAAAAAAAAATATTTTTAAGGAGAACTTTAATTAAAGGCTTTGCTTGTGTATAGAATGTTTCATATTTTCTGGCTTCAGCACTTCCTAATACATATGCAGACATCCCCAAGCTCCAAATGGAGAGTGTGAGGTTTGTTATATCATTGGAACTGTTATTTTACACCTACCCTCTTCCCCAGTACACATACAGCGGCCACCAAAATGTCATGGTTGCCTTCATGGACCAACAGAGGGATCAAAATGTATTTTTTTCTTTAATTAAATACTTGACTGTATTTTCTCTCTAAATGGTATATTCAAACCTTGCAAACATATATTTTTTTCATCATACAGTTGTCCTTCATCTTTATTTTAAAAACTCCCTTGCTGTATTGGATCTCACCTCTTCCAGAGGGAGGCAATGCCATGTATCCACTACTTTCTGTGAAGTTGTACTTTGCCTGATTTGTACTCGACATGTAATAGTGTGTCTGCTGAATGCTGTTATATACAGGAGCTGAGAGAGGACAACATGATTCTGATTGAGACCAAAGCCATGTTGGAGGAGCAGCTGGCAGCATCGAGGGCTCGGACGGACAAACTGCACGACTTGGAGAAGGAAAACCTGCAGCTGAAATCCAAGATCCACGACTTGGAGCTGGTAACAAGATTTTCTTTTTGGGAATTCATTTTTAATTAACATCTAATTTTCCTTATTTTATTATTTATTTTTTTTGGCATGATTTGAAGGCGTGGTTTCTGTTCATGTGGAGACAGGATATTGTGTGAATGCCTGAAATTACCTCTGACCCCTTATCCTGGCAGTGCGAATCACAGACATCATGTGTTTGTGCAGAGTTTGGGGGTCAAAGAGCACATAGAACTGACGAGTACAGAATAGGATCAAGTCCACTTAAATTAAAACTATAAAAACACTTGTGTCATTAGATTTGGTAGGCCACAGGCCTGTGTCACTGGAATAGGTAGAACATGCAGGCAATAGCTCCTTTCTCACTAGAATAAATAGGCCAGCCTGAGGACTTCTCTCACTGTTAGATAGGTCCGAGGACTCACCTCTCTAGAATAGACTGGCCAGGGCACCTTTCTCTCTAGAATAGGCCACCTTTCTCTCTAGAATCGATAGGACAGGGCACATATCTCCCTAGAATAGATAGCTCAGGGCACAGATCCCTCTAGAATAGATAGGTGCCCTGGCCAATCTATTCTAGAGAGATAAATGGCCTGGCCTATCTCTCTAGAATGGCACCCCAACCTTTGCACGCAGGACAACAGCACACTGATAATTGCGCGCCAACAAATGTGCTCAGTTAAAAACACGCAAGCTTACAATCCGTTGTCAGGTGCTCAGTTGATCTGGCGCACATTTGTCGTTGCGTTATTGTGCGCAAAGAATGCGTCGCGATATAGAATAGATTGGCCACGGCACCTTTTCTCTCTGGAATAGATTGGCCACGGCACCTTTTCTCTCTGGAATAGATCGGCCAGGGCAGAGGTCCTTTCTTAAAGCAAATAGGGCAATATCAATTTAAAGTGACATAGCAGAGGTCCTAAATATGGCATCAATTAAAACTATAGGTAATAACAAGTAGTTTTGAGAATTACTAAAAAATACATTTTCCTACAGTATTTGTGCGTGGATCAGGAGGAGTCCCTAACAGTTAAACAGAGATTCAAATCGGTAATTATTTGTAACTATCACTCATTAACAAAATTACAAATAATTATGATTAAGCTCTCAGGCAATAGATCTGTTGTCTTTAGTATAAATCACCTGCAGAAATAAAGACAAGGCAGGCACAGACCCAGTACATTTTTCTACTAACGTCTTGCACTCATGGACTAATTTGTAATTGTTAATGATTTCTCATTAACAAAATATTAGTATCTGTGTTTGCGTGCGGATCAGAAAGTCTGACTGAAAGATCAGACTTCAGTGCAGGTTTAATATAGGAAATTGATTTTTTATTTTATTTTTTCTAAAAAAACGTTCAACTACTTATTACTTGGAGTTTTATATTATACTATATTTGTAATCTCCATTGTATCACTTTAACTATATTAGACAATAAAATTGTTTCCCCTGTTATATATGTATGTATAAAGTAGAATTTACATATTATTCTGTATTCTGCCAATTTCCTTTTTAGGCATTTTCGGTGGGTAATTTTAACAGTTTTGACAGACTTGCCTGCAGTTTGTAACAGTTTCCTGCCCTTCGGGGGTCATGTTTACAGGATCGTTACTCTGACAAGCACAGAATCGAGGAATTAATTGAGGAGAACATGGTATTGGAGATCGCTCAGAAGCAGAGTATGAACGAGTCCACACAGCTGGGCTGGGAGCTGGAGCAACTATCAAAGAGCACCGACCTATCTGATGGTAACTACCTAACCTCTCTACAGCATGGGTCAGCAGCCGATAACCTGTCTGTGTCCTGCTTCCTTCTTTGTTAAAATAGAAACTTGCACGCCCAAAACACAAATATTAATAAAAAAAACACAAAGCAAAAAAAGGAAGGGATGATATTTTTCTTTTTTTTTATTAAATCAAAACAAACCAATGACAGTGTATGGAAACAATGGCTAATGTATGATAATATGGAAAATTACATATTAAATCAGCACAAATAGGATTTGATTATATATTTTAGGTCCAAAGGGATTCTGCTATGTGGAAACAAACATTATATAAAGAAAGTATATAAATAATGGAATAAATATCCACTGCAGATTAAATATTTAATTTTAGTGTTGATTGCATATGAGACATATCTCAGGTCTACACAGAGGTTTGAAAATCAAACAAGAATTGAAGTGTAATTCATAGTATGCTGTGAAGAACTTCGCTTGATTCTGGGCAAAATGTTTTTAAAAAATTCAAAGTAAATACAGCATTTAAACTTTAACTGTTAAATTCAATTTTGTGTTAATGGTACCAGACATTTGCTTTTGTTCCTAGCTGAATTGGATACCAGTGAGGAATGGGGCACCTATAAGTTAAGAAAATATATCCATTAATTTCTATTCAAAGACTGGCACTATGAATTGCCACTTGACAATAGAGCTAAGTAGCAGATCAACTCTCTGTAAGATACTCCTTCCCCCTCAAGTTACAGGCAGAATAGAAGTCCAAGATAGTATTTTCCATGATACAGTGTTTCATAAATATGCAATTTTCTCTCAAAATGGATGTATGTTAATGGCTTACTAGCATTGTTAGTTTGTTAGGTTCTTCAGAACAAAGGTGTTTTTTTGTTTGTTTTTTAATTACAGTGTTCCTTTAAGAAGGACGCTGTAGACCATATCAACCTGTTCCTTTAAATGCATGACATTCTGCAGTCTAATAATACTGTATTTTCATATTCTTTAATGGAAAATTTGTAACCTCTGTAAAACCAGATTCTAAATGGAATATTAAAATCAAACTATTTTGAATGCAAGATTGGAATTTTTCGGTAGCTTATTTTTTTGTAGTATAACATATTTAGGAAAAATTATATTTCAAGCACCTTCGCAAACTGTGTACCTAGTATTATATACCAAACATATTTTCTGTAAACATTTGGTTTGAAGCCTTTACATATATTCTGATTACAAGAGAGTGTGCACTTGTGAAACCTTTTGATCCAAAAATATGGGTAATAACAAGAAAAACTGAATACTACTAAAAGTGTCAATTTCTTACAGTACAAAATCAAAACTTTAGTGTAAGTTTTCTATCATGCAACCTTACTGATCCTCCCCGCTAGCTTTACACATTATCTTTTTGTGTTAGAGCCTAATGAATAATACATTCTCCTTTTTAGCTGTGCGTGTGCGCAGAGTGAATTGAGCAATTTATATGTAGCAAGTAAATGGAGGTTTAGAACAATACTCAGAATTTCAGTTGATATGTGCTTCTGAGCATGTGCAAACCCTTATGATGTATGTAGCAATCATTAGGCTCTGATACAAGAATAAAATGTAAAGGCAAGTTCCATCTAATATGAAATGTATTTTATCTATGTAAAAGTTATGAAACTTGTCTAGGTATAAAGAACTACAGTGGTACCTTGGAACTCAACCGGACAGCAGGTTGAGTACCAAGGTAGCATTTCCCATCGGTATCAATGTAAATTGAAATAATCCATTCTGAACCCACAGAGTTTGACATTTTGGTTTGAACTGATAGTGTTGTTTCTTGATACAAAACCTTAAAACTAAACAGACATAAATAAAAACAGTAATTAGATCAAATAACATAGAATTTAACTTCACTTTAACTGTACTGAGGGGACTTGAGGGCCCAATGGGATGGTAGAGAAGGAGGAGAGGTTATTGCTTGGTACTTTGATTCTTATAGGCACAGGCTGCACTTTGGTTCTTGTAGGCACAGTCTACACTTGTAGACACCAACTACACTACACCGCGGTACAGAACATTATTCCACTTCCTTAGAGATACGATATGGAGTGGCGCAAGCTTGATGAGTTCCGGGCCAGTTTTTGTCAGTCCAACATGTCGAGTTCCAAAGAGGTAGAGAACGGAGGGTCCGCTGTATATGTATGTAGTGTGCCCTTTTATACATATGAAAAATCTTATATCAAGATATGTTTTACTTCCTTAGTGTTCCATTGATATGAACGAAGATGTCTGCCTTCCTTCTAAAGTGTGCTCTGCAGACCATGAACTTCTGTGTGGCTCATGCAGGTGCCCCATGGCACAAATATGATTACAGTAAATAAATAAAATAAAAACTGGTTAACCATAAACTCTACATTAAAGTCCCCCAAAAAATCATTCTAACTATTAAAAGTTACACTTCAAGTTTAGTGTTTTAGACATCAGTAGATTTGCTTTTTTCTACCCCTATCAGATGCCTTCTTAAATGCAGTTGCCACAAGGGAGCCCAGAACACAATTTAGGGCAGCATCCTGAGAAGATCCTCTACCACCTACCTTAAAAGCTACATTGAATTAATTTACATGAATTGCTGATTTTATTGCACTAGATATATAGGGGCGTGCACTTGGTAGTAATTACCTTCTTCCGATTTGCCACCAGCCAGGAAGTCATTTGTATTTGAGCTGAATGAGTCTGCTTCCAGCCGAATCCTGAAGCTGGAGAAGGACAACCAAAGCCTCCAGAACGTCATCCAAGAACTGCGGGAGGCCTCAATCACTATGGAGGAAAGCAGCCTCAAGGGGGCAGAACTGGAGAAGGAAAACGAACAGCTCCTAAAGAAAGTATGAAATACATTAATCTCATTTATATGGGGACATTAAAGGACCATTGTTAGAGTGAGATATTTTGAATTATGCATTCATTGTTAATAAAATGAATCTTCAGTGATTTTAAAAAAAAAGGTATAATAAATTTACTTTCAAAGATAATACTCAGATCCCATGGGTCTCTGTCAACTGTAAGGTCAATAAGGGAAGGCAACTTTGTCTAGCAGACCGTGCTACATTTTTATGCACAAGGATATATCAACACAACACTCTACTTTAGCTGGAGACTTGTGTTAGTGGTTTTCCTGGACAGCAATCTTTTGTTGTGGGGGAGTTTATGAATGATTGTTTTTATCTAATCTGACCTTTATCAGGTGTATATTGTTAATGATTCAATACATACAGAAGCAATAATATTCCTATACATATGAGCATGAAAGATATGAGCATGAAAACTGGTACTTGAATTTTTGAAACTGAAATTAATCGAATAATAATTTTAATAATTGCCAGTGCAGATTTAAAGCAAACCGTTCCTCTTGCTCCTATTATACTAAGTTGCCAGTAATGGTTTCCAAGAATGTCCATTGATCACGTTTGGTCAAATAATCTTCCTTATTGGTCATTGTTGTCTAATAATATATTCAGAGCAGTGAGTCCAGAGAAGTTTAATGTCGGATGGGAATAAAACTCTCCTAGGACAGTGTTGTTTTGTTATATCGGAGTATAAATGTAGAGATTGCCATTGTGGTCTTCAAAAAAGCAAATATAGTTGGAGTATGTGATACCTTTTGTCATCAAATAAAAATCATAGAAGAGCAACAAGTTGATTGGGGAATAATTGAAAAAATGTAGCTTGGGATTAAAAAGGATGTTGGTCACTAATAAATATAATAGTTGGTTGATTAAAATGTGTCTCCTACTAGGTACATGACATAATGTGTTTTTTTCCAACCTGTAGATTGAAAACCTAAATGAACAAATGGAGAAAGAGAAACAGGCCAATCAAGACCTGGAAATTCTCGGTGAAGATCTTCTGAAAGATAAAGAGAAGGTCATACGAGCCCTGGAGAGCGTAAAGTCTGAAAAGGATAAACAGGTAATTAAACTCTGGATGAAATGCTGTGGTTAAGTTAAAATCATCACAATACCCTTTAACCATCTACAATTCTTCTAAATTAAAGATTAAAGAGTTGGAACAGGAAAACAAACATCTCAATCAGGCTGTGACATCCCTCCGGCAAAGATCTCAAGTGAGCGTTGATGCTAGAGTGAAAGACATTGAGATGGAAAATAAAATGCTTCATGAGACTGTCACAGACACTAGTAGCAAGCTGAATGCAGTGGAGCATGAGAAAAAACTATTACAGAAAGACTTTGAGCAAGTTAAGGAAAAGGTTGAAAGAGTGGAGGAGATGGAGAAAGAGGTTCATCGATTAGAGAAGCAGAATGAAAATCTGACCAAGAAAGTGGCTTCTGTGAAAATCATAGAAGAGAAGGTGTTAGCACTTGAGAAGGAAAATGGAAAGTTAGAAGGAGATAATAGGATTCTAAGGAAGTCCTTGGATACATTGCAGAATGTTTCAATTAAGTTGGAGGTCTTGGAAAGTGAGAACAAGCAACTGGACGAGGAGAACTTGGAGCTTAGGAGAGCAGTGGAAGCCATGAGGTTTTCCTGTACAAAGATGACTCAGATCGAGAGAGAGAATAGCGAGATGCAGAAGGAGAAAGAAGAGCTTCAAAAGAACGTTGAGATGTTGAAGGCACTTGGAAAGAAGTCAGAACGCATGGAAGTCAGCTACCAAGGCTTGAGTGAGGAAAACCAGAGGCTGCAACATGTACTAGAAAGTGGGAATAGAAAGATTCATGAGTTGGAGCTTGATCTACGGGAAGTCGAGAAGGAGAACAAGGAACATCAGAAGAACTTGGAAGAATTAAAGATTTCCAACAAGAGGATGGAGAGACTGGAGCAAGAGAAGAAATCTTTGGAACAGGAAATGTCCCAATTGGAGAAAGATAAGAAAATGTTGGAGAAGGAGTCTAAGAGACTGTGGCAGCAAGTAGAGCTGAAGAATGCCATCTTGGATGACAACACAGTTAAGCTGGCTGATTTGGAGAAAGAAAACCGAACACTAGAGAAGGAGGTTTCCAAGCTAAGGGATTCATCCACTAAAACACGAGAGCTGGAAAAAGAGAACAAGGACCTTCTACAGCAGCTGACCATTGATAAGAGAACACTGGCAACATTGAGAGAGGTACAGCATGACTTTGTATCACTTTATAGAAAATGTCTAGTATTTTGTGATGATGTATTCTGATTGTAGTCACAGTACACGTTGTTTTCCATTTTGCTTTTACACTTCAGGACTTTATATTGGGTTATAGAAAAATGATGGTAATTGGTTATGCAGTGGAATAGTTTGGACACTGTAATAACAACATAATATATGTTGTTATAAAGAGTTGCTTCCTTTTAAAGTGAAACTGTACTTATATATTTTACAGCTTATTATTTTAAGGATGTAGACTTGGGCAAAATTATTTTTAAAAGAAAAATGCATTACTTGACCTAGTACAAAACTCAGAGAGCAAGTTTTAACTCCTCTGCTTGTAGGTCATAGAGAACACAAAGAGAAGGGATTGTGATGTGCAATACATGTTTAAAGGGCCGCTGTAGTTCAAGAAAAAGGCACTTATTTGTGAAGTATGTTACACTGCTGCAAATGTTGCTAGTTTGTAAGCTGAAGACTATTAAGGAGTAGAGGAATTACTTTTACTTTTGTTCCATCAAATCATGAGAGCTAGATTGTGGGGATGTGTTTTTAATTGCTGTGAAATTTACACCACACCCCTTACCCTTCACAGGCCAAGAAGTAGGCAGCTTACATTAGTAGATACAAGCATTGCGATCCAGAAATGTAAACTCTCCTTCTCTTACACAACTTCAACCAAAGTATCGTGGATACCTCCAGAAGGGTCCAGAGCTTTATGACCTTTTCCCTGCATAAGTACAAAGTCAAACTCAAAGTTTTAAAGCATTTATCAAAATATATTTTTCAATGTACAGGGGTCCTTTAAAATACAAAAATACATTTTACAAAGTATTAGAGGGAAACGCAGATTAGAGAGTCACTAATGTTTGTTCTCGTCTGTCGAAATCCCACATGTCATTGTTAATACATACATACAGTGTGTGTGTGTATGTATGTGTATATGTATAGTAGTCTTGTGGGTTTATGTTGCTGTTTGTTCATTAACTGAAACTTTTCCAATAGGATCTTGTTGTAGAAAAGCTAAAAACACAACAAATGGCTAGTGAACTGGACCAACTGAATCTTGAGCTGGAGAAGATTGGACTAAATAAGGAGCTGATGCTGCAGGATGAGAACAGCAATGCTGAGAAGTAAGATTATGGCGTATTACTACCTTTTAAAGGAATATACTGTTGTGCTATCATACCATGCTATGTCATTTATTAATATATTGTGCCATGCAGGGAAAATGATGGCTCAAGAAATTAGTATAAAAAATCCTAGTACAGTGTCAAGATAATTGTAAGAAATCTACAACTAGGGGCTTGTCCCAGACAAACAATTGCAGATGTTCTAAACGTAATTCAACATGACGGTAATGGAATTGACTGTAATGGAAAGTTTACTTAAATGGCTACTTCAGTCCAAAAATTTCTATCGAGCATTAAAAAGATCATATTTAAAACATTGAGCAATTTATATGGTGGTTATGGATTAAGATTGAGCATGCATTGTGGTCTCATTTGCATGTCCTTGCCCAGTTTTCCCAGAGTGCAGTGCATCAACTGTATTTCTCACAAAAGTGAGTACACTTCTCACATTTTTGTAAATATTTTATTATATCTTTTCATGTGACAACACTGAAGAAATGACACTCTGCTACAATGTAAAGTAGTAAGTGTACAGCCTGTATAAGAGTGTAAATTTGCTGTCCCCTCAAAATAACTCCACACAGCCATTAATGTCTAAACCGTTGGCAACAAAAGTGAGTACACCCCTAAGTGGAAATGTCCAAATTGGGCCCAATTAGCCATTCTCTTTCCTCTGTGTCATGTGACTCGTTAGTGTTACAAGGTCTCAGGCGTGAATGGGGATCAGGTGTGTTAAATTTAGTGTTATCGCTCTCACACTCTCTCATACTGGTCACTGGAAGTTCAACATGGCACCTCATGGCAAAGAACATTCTGAGGATCTGAAAAAAAGAATTGTTGCTCTACATAAAGATGGCCTAGGCTATAAGAAGATTGCCAAGACCCTGAAACTGAGCTGCAGCATGGTGGGCACGACCATACAGCAGTTTCACAGGACAGGCCTCGCCATGGTCGACCAAAGAAGTTGAGTGCACATGCTCAGCGTAATATCCAGAGGTTGTCTTTGGGAAATAGACATATGTGTGCTGCCAGCATTGCTGCAGAGGTTGAAGGGGTAGGGGCGGTCAGCCTGTCAGTGCTGAGACAGCGAACACTGCATCAAATTGGTCTGCATGGCTGTCGTCCCAGAAGGAAGCCTCTTCTAAAGATGATGGACAAGAAAGCCTGCAAACAGTTTTTGTGTCGGCACTACAGAGGTACAGTTCATTGAGGGAACCATGAATGCCAACATGTACTGTGACATACTGAAGCAGAGCATGATCCCCTCCTTTCGGGGGGCAGTATTCCAACATAACAACACCAAACACACCTCCAAGACGACCACTGCCTTGCTAAAGAAGCTGAAGATAAAGGTGATGGACTGGCCAAGCATGTCACCAGACCTAAACCCTATTAAACATCTGTAGGGCATCCTCAAACGGAAGGTGGGGGAGCGCAAGGTCTCTAACATCCACCAGCTCTGTGATATCATGAAGGAGTGGAAGAGGACTCCAGTGGCAACCTGTGAAGCTCTAGTGAACTCCATGCCCATGAGGGTTAAGGCAGTGCTGGAAAATAATGGTGGCCACACAAAATATTGGCACTTTGGGCCCAGTTTGGACATTTCCACTTACGGGTGTACTCCCTTTTGTTGTCAACGGTTTAGACATTAATGGCTGTGTGTTGAGTTACTTTGAGGGGACAGCACATTTACACTGTTATACAGGCTGTACACTTACTACTTTACATTGTAGCAGTGTCATTTCTTCAGTGTTGTCACATGAAAATATATAATAAAATAGTTACAAAAATGTGAGGGGTGTACTCACTTTTGTGAGATACTGTATATGTATATAAATGTGTGTGTGTGTGTGTATATGTGTGTGTGTGTGTGTGTGTATATATATATATATATATATATATATATATATATATATATATATATATAGTAAACAGAATTTTGGTAATGTATAACATGTTTTCTGGAGTACAGTGGTCCTTCATTTCCATGCTTATTGACTAATAGACACTAGGCATTCAGGCATTCAACAAAATATTCTGTATAATGATAATGGAGTTTCCCTCTCTCATGTAATTATATATGCATATCATACAGGTATATGATATGCCACGGTTACAATATATTCCTTCTTTTTATTGAAGGAAATTCAAGATTTTGGAGAGCAAGATTGAATCAACACTAAAGACTACACTTGCGGTCAAAGAAAGCAAAGTGTTCGCACTGGAGACCCAGGTAGAGGAGGCGCGGAGTCTGAACCAGCAGCTACAGAATGAGCTTAATTTGGTAAGAAACACAAGGTTATTGTTCAGAACACTTTGTTCCTGATGGGATGCTCTAGCAACAGAAGCTAGATTTATTTGGGCACTGAGCATTTATTAAACCTGTTTTGAAAGATCAGACTCATTGACCTCCTAGTGTGATCCGACCACTATAAGATCAATGGGGGAGGGGGATTTGTTTAGCAAACCGTTCTAAATTCTCAGGCACAAAATGTAACCAACAAAATGGTGTGCATTGCATTTGGAGATCTATAACAAAAAAAAAAAAATAGAAAAATAGTTTTGAATCTAATACATTTTGGCTGTCACTCTGCTCAAGTAATCCTCCTATCAGGCTTGGCTTGTTTTCAGTGCCTTATTACATAATTTATTGATTAATGGCTCCCGGGATTCATTACTTCCTTTAGCATATGGCTTCTGTAGTTTTCATCTTTGAACAGCCGTTGCATATTGATACCACAGAAAACATGTAAAAGGAAGTTATTAATCCAGTCAGTGAGATAATTAGGTACTGATAAAAAGTCATGTCTGGTTCTGGTGGGAGAATCTCTGGAGCTGGGTGACATTAAAAATACAAAACTTTGTTTACATATACTATATTTTGACTAACATCCAAATGCAAATATTAATATCTTTATTGGTACTTTAATTATACTAACATAATCCGAGCATTCCACCAATGGAATAATTTAAAACTATAGGTGATAATAAGTACTTTATCACTTAAGGTTACTGCATTTTCTTACATAGTAGTAACTCTTATGTCAATCAGCATTTCAAATCCACCTACCAAACTTATGATGTTCTCTAATTCTGCATTCTGGGTTATTAATCGCACGTCGCGTATAAGTAGTATTCTATATTGACCCAGTGTCTCTTAAATGAGAGCTGACAGGATAGCTATTTCTGCAGCAGTTGTCTTATCTTGCCAATTTGCATTGGAGACATTTATTGGCACATCAAAGGAATGCCCAGTCTTCTAAACAACAAGAAAAGTATTTAGGGCCTGGCACTTATAAGGAGGGGGCAACTGCTCCTTTCGTATCTAAGCGATCATGAATTGCATGTTCTAATGAGACCGGATAAGGACAGATAGTGCCAGGTTTAAGCTAACTGGTTTTATTGACATAAAGGGGAATTGGCAGAAGTAGGATACCTAGAGTAGTGGCAGGGGTAGTACTACAGACTGTCGACTCCCCGTGCAAGGAGCAATATTTATTTTTAAAAAAAGTAACATACATAAATACAAGTTGGAATATTTTATTTGATTAACTTTTGCATTAATATGGACAGAAATTTGCTTGTTTGCAGAATTAGACACTTGAGAGCAAAATAAATAGCCTTAGTTAATGTATGAATACCTTTCTCTTAAGCTGCCACTATAAATAGCTACTTGGCAGCAGACATAAATAGAAGAGCAACTCCCAGTGGAATAACCCCAAGCCCCCTCAGACTACGGGTTATCAGCCTTAAGACACAGCAGATTCAGCTAAACATTAGACTTTCTCTTAAAATACTAGCTGCTCTCCCACCCCTTTGGACACTTGATATGGGAAGGGGGAGCTCTGCTAGACCCTGAAACACTAGAGTTTGTATGTACATTTTGAAAGCTAAACTGAATTTTAATATTTCAGATATCAATTTATTGGAAAATCAGTTATTAAATAATCAAATGAAACCATAGTGTTTGAGCACTTCACTGGCCATTTAAAGGACCCCTGAAGTTCAAGAAAATAATACTTTTTGTCAAGTACGGTAGTTACCAAACTTACAATATTAGCATCTGTGTAAGCCAAAGACCAAAAAAAATGTTGAGAACATTTTGAATTTTTTAAAGTTTTGATTGAGTATATAAATCCATTTTGTGATTTATTAAATCCCATCCCGAGAGCTGGGGATATGGGTGTGTGTGGAGTTATTAGTGGATATGTAGGGAAGAAACTCCATAGTCCTACAGAGGCATTGCATTTTTTTTTTCTATTTAGAAACTAGCTGCATGACTTTGCTCCTGCTTTATTATGCTCTTATTAAGTTTATATATATATATATATATATATATATATATATATATATATATATATATATATATATATATATATATATATATATATATATATATATATAAACTATTATTAACATGCCAACGTATTCCGTAGCGCTGTAAGTTGAAGTCAAAACAATATTACACAATGAAGAGAATGGAGGGCCCTGTCTTTGAGCTTAAAATCAAGTGTACACAGAGCTTTCATATAGGGCACATGGGAAGATTGAAAACTCTGACTACAACCTAAAGGGTATGGGAGAGGTATAGAAGGATGATAGATTTGATGTGTAAGGCTTAAGGTGATAAGCTTCTTTAAACAGGTGAGTTTTTAGCGAGTGTTTGAATAATCTGAGGCAGGAGGATAATCTAGTGGAGTGAGGCAAAACCAGAAAAGCCCTGAAGACAGGAGTGAGAGGAGGAAAGAAGAAGCTCGTTAGCAGAATGAAGAGTACTTTGGTGGTGTACTTAGAGATGAGAGCAGAGATATAAGGGGAGGCATTTTTACTGAGGGCGTTATAGGTTAGGGTCATAATCTTACTTTTTATTCTGGAGACTATGGGAAGCCAGTGGAGTGACTGACCGAGAGGTGCTGCTGACACTGAACATTGAGTTTGGTAGATAAGTCTAGCAGAGGCATTCATTATGAATTGGAGTGGAGAGAGACAGTGATGGGGAGGCCAGCAAGGAGAGAGTTGGAGTAGTGGAGGCAAGATATAAGCGAGTGGATTAGGATTTTAGTTATGTCTTGTGTAAGATATAGTGACGTATTTTAGCAATGTATTTTAGGTGAAAAAGACAAGATTTTGTTATGGATTGTATGTGAGGAGTGAAAGAAAGGGCAGGGTCCAACAGAACCCCAAGACAACGGGCCTGAGAGGTGGGAATGATTATGGCATTGTCAACATTGAGAGGTATATTTGGGGTGGAAGGTAGAGAGTGGAAATATTAGAAGCTCGGTCTTTGACATGTTGCGTTTTGAATTGATGGGTAGACATCCAGGAGGACATGCTAGAGAGGCGGATGGATACTTGTGCTAGGATAGAGGGAGATGGATCAGGCACAGAGAGGTAGATTTGAGTGTCGCCTGCATAGAGATGATATTGAAATCCAAATGATTTTATTAGGGTACCAAGTTGTTCAGTCCTTCAGTCGTGTCAGACTCTCAGTGACCATATGGATGCAGCACGCTAGGTACATCTGGCTGTGCTTATCCAAATCTGTTAGCTCAGCCTATGTCACTGTTAATAATACTTCCTTCTAGGTTCAGCTCACCATTGTCTTTCTGAAAGCTCATAAGAAATGAATGAAATGCAAGAAGCAGAAACAAACACCACCTCATTATTCAGGAATGTGTACAAATTTTAACAAAAGTAAAACTAATGTTTCAGCTCAAGAACGACTTCGGGGCTTACAGACAAACTCAAGAAGAAACCCTTCAAACTTCAGCCAAACACCCCCGAAATAAAGATGAATGTAACAGCCAGCTGAAAGAGAAACTGGAGAATGGGCAACGAGAGGCCACGCTGGAACTACTGCGGGTCAAGGACCGGGCGATTGAGCTGGAGAGGGATGTAAGTTTTATTTAGATATTTTATTTCTTGTTTACTCTCTAAGACTGGAAATCCCATTTTTTTCTTACATGCTTTTTAAAGGAGCTTCTGCTAAAGATTATCAGCGTAAAAAATAGTTCTACTTTTTCAATGAATGTAGAATTATAAGTGTACCATGGTACACAATATGGTTGCCTATATAAAACTGTGCATGTTTTTATTAGTTGTACAAAATTATTCCACAGTCACACAATTTGTCAAGTTGTAGAAGGGCAGATATATATTGTAGGATACAATAGGAATTCAGACAGTTTTCTTCTGCACAATGTGAAAATGGTAGAGAACACTGCCATTGCTTCCACGAGGACTAATGGAAAGCTATGTAGATTACCCATCCTCTTGAGAAAGGTAACAGACCGCAGTAGGCAAGAAAACAAAATTAAACCCTGCATTAAAGAATAATAGCATATAAAAATTGCATATACAAATTCCTTTCTTAGACATCTTGTTCATTATCAAGTTTAGTTAATTAATATGCTACAGACACAATATTTACCAGAGTGGTCCTTAAATAGAGATGTTTTGCATCTTTACTGAGATAGACCATAGAGTGTAATAGAGTGTTTCTGTCATTTCAATGACTTCCATTGTGTAACACTACTTAGTAATTTCAGTGTATCCAAAGGTTTGTTAGTTATGTCAAACTGGCCAGTTGCTGAGGGGCGTGTCCTTTACAGCAGAGGCTCCTGATTGGCTGAATGGCTTGAGAGCTGTCCCCTTGTTGGTTTTCCAGGCTAATATCTCTGTGCTCAGTGTCACTGCACTCTCCTGGTTCATATCCCACGCTCTTGAGTTTCACCATTATTGATTTTATAATCCATGTGAAGTCATTGCTTTCCAGGGCCCTGAAGTAACCATTTCACTGCCATATTACCTGAACAGAATGGTTTCACAATGAAGCCCATCTAGTTTTCGCAAATTGCCCAGGACTAGGGTTGACCAGCACACACCAGTAATATTGACTGCTTACATTTTGGGAGAATCACATGTTGCTATTTTGCAGAAACACAATTTTAAGATCTCTGAGGTCTAAGAAAAACATAATGTTTGTGAAGTATGTAACAAACTAACAACATTAGTAGCTGTGTAAATAATGAGTGTAACAATACTTCTTGAAAATATCTTTTTTTCCCTGAAAAGTCTTTTTGCATGTTTGGCTTCAGAGTTTCCAGCCAGCTTAGAGACTGAATGGTGTGCTTATCTTATCTAGCAGAAAGGGGGCAGAGGGGCAGTTGAGAGGGATTTGTTAGATCATTAGAGCTTTTAATATTTTACACCAACTTCCTTCCCCCTGTCCATGCTTGTAAGCAAGCAGATGCATGGTAAACTGCCAGCCCTGCTCCTGCATAAATGTAAATGCCCCTCTTACTCCCAGAATATTCATCAACGTAACATTGATGCCTCCAGGTGACAAAGGGTTTATCAAAATGTGTTTATTTCTAAATCAAAACTAGATTTAAGACATATTCCTTCTTAGGCACATATTTGTTTTTTTCAAATATGTATATATTTTTCCTCCATGTTTATTATTTCATCCTAGAATGATCAATCAGTTTCCGTTATTTTCCTTTGAAGTTTTCCTTGCTATTCCCCATGGAATCTAGTAATTTCCTAAAATACTGTTTTTAGGATATAATGAAAATTTTACCATACCTATGTATGTTCTTGCTTGCATATATTGGGTAAAACATTTTTTTGTAGAACTGCACTTAAAGATAGGTTAATTGTTTTTAGATTGTAATGTTTTTTTTCATTTTGTATTCGATTATGCTGCTGTGGAATCTACTATTTTGGTTTCAAATAAACAACTTCCTGAGACAGGAGAAAATTATAAATGCACAGGAAGCTTCTATTTGCATGTTGTATGGCATTGACAATTGCCAGTGCTTTTAAAAGGAGTTATTGGCCACTGAGAAGGGAAACTGGAACCCTGCAGTAAAAATTGCATATAAAATTTAAAAATAATTACATTTTGGTTATATTGTTTGCTTTTTAAAATGATTTTGCATTTATCAGGCTTAGTTATTTAAAATACCATGCAGAAAAACAAAATGACCTCAGTGGCCTTTTAAGGCCTTTCTTCATAAAATCTAGTAATTTCCTAGAATCCTGATTTTCGGAATGTATGTACATTTTATTATTTCTATTTAATCAGAATTCTTGTTTGCATATATTGGTGTCATCAAAAGTAATTGATTCATTATTTTGGAGTGCTTGTCCTCTTGGGTCAGTGAGACTGTTGTTTGAGGACATGAGACAGCTGTTTGTGATTTGGTTTCTTCTCTCATTAGAACGCGGCTCTCCAAGCTGAGAAACAGCTCTTAAGAGAACAGCAAAAGCATCTGGAGTCCCAGAACATGTCCCTCAATGATCAGATGAGAACACTACAGAAGCAGGTCACCTTCCTGCAAGAACATAACACCGCCCTACAGACACAGACAGCCAGTCTGCAGGTGCACAATCACTCATTTAATATATGTTTATGGGACACCGCAAATGTTCCAGATCATTTTTGTCTGTCAATTTGCAAATCTACATCTTATCTTTGTCTCTTAAAGTCTCATCATTGCTCATTGTCTGAGTAAACAAGTATATGGAGGTTGGGAACACCATCCAGCATTTCAGTTACTGTGTTCTTCTTCTATCACTATATAATAAGAATGAAGTGGATAAGAAAGGCTGGCTGACAGACAACAAATAATGCCACAAAATGCTATTTTAGCCTCATTTATTTGGGTAGTTCCATCCCCTTAAAAAGTTTGCAGACATCTCCGATGGTTTGATAACAACAATGATAAAAAAAGAAAGCCTCCCCAATAAACCCCTCAAGCCATTTGTAAGCATTTTAAGGTGCTTACATGACTTTATATTCCAGTAAATTATTATTTTTTTTAATTCTAATATACCGTAATATTTTTTTATCACACAGTATATTTACTCTGAATTGTGTTCATTGCAAATTTTACACTTTTTTCTCTCATTAGGTACAGAGGAGCGATGTAAGGTTGAGAGATTTTATCCTATGAGGTTATGTGATTTGTAGTTCTGTAGTGTGTGAATACAATATGAGCGAATTAATAGTTTTAAATCTTATGCATGAAGGAGCTTACAGTATAACCATGTGATAATCAATAGAATTTAAGGCTAAGATACCCGCACTTGAGATTTCAGCTGAGACTGTGAATGTCCAAATCATAGCCTGAGAGTTTCAAGTAGTAATTTATATTGCTTTCTGTTGTGTAGGCTCATGTCCTTGTCTTTTTCACAGGTGGAGAACTCTACAACCACTTCCCAGAGCACCTCCTTGAAGTTACAGATCTCCCAGCTCCAGACACAGCTGTCAGCTCTGGAGGGCGACAACGAGAATGTCTTGCGACAGAAAGAGGAACTAAAAGTGACCTACGAATCTCTGCTCCGTGACCACGAGCACTTGGCGTCCCTGCACGAGCGCCAGTCTGTAGAGTATGAGGGGCTGATTAGCCAACACAGCAGCCTCAAAGCTCAGCACAAGAGCCTAGAGCAGACGCACCGGAACCTAGAGGAGGGGTAAGGAGCCAGTGTACAATCACAAAAACTGCTTTAGTTTTGTTTTTAACCACCAAAGCTCTGGTTTGTAGTATCTCTTCCAAAGAGCTTTTTTATGTGCAACTGTTAGACCATTTTGTAATAAATAGAAATATTCACTGAAAATATTTACATTGAAAATAAGTGCAGGAAAAATACTACCTCCCCCTCATTCGCCGTCTGAGAGGCTTGTCCAACATTATCCAGGATATCCCAGTGTGAGCGCAGGTTAAGTAAAGTCACTGATTAATCAGTCTGTATTCAGGAAGTTAAATTTAAAATTCGGCCAAATCCTGCTCAGAAGACACCATCTCTGTTGGAAAACACATTTAAATATCACACTTTCTGCAGGTTACACATGATCTCTGAATCATCCACCCTCCAATTTGACCTCTAACTCATCCGCCGTCCGACTTCACCTCTGAATCGTTCGAATCGTTCACCCTCTGACTTGACCTCTGAATCTTTTGCCCTCCGACGTGACCTCTCAATCGTCCGGCTCCGACGTGACCTCTCAATCGTCCGGCTCCGACGTGACCTCTCAATCGTCCGGCTCCGACGTGACCTCTCAATCGTCCGCCTCCGACGTGACCTCTCAATCGTCCGCCTCCGACGTGACCTCTCAATCGTCCGCCTCCGACGTGACCTCTCAATCGTCCGCCTCCGACGTGACCTCTCAATCGTCCGCCTCCGACGTGACCTCTCAATCGTCCGCCTCCGACGTGACCTCTCAATCGTCCGCCTCCGACGTGACCTCTCAATCGTCCGCCTCCGACGTGACCTCTCAATCGTCCGCCTCCGACGTGACCTCTCAATCGTCCGCCTCCGACGTGACCTCTCAATCGTCCGCCTCCGACGTGACCTCTCAATCGTCCGCCTCCGACGTGACCTCTCAATCGTCCGCCTCCGACGTGACCTCTCAATCGTCCGCCTCCGACGTGACCTCTCAATCGTCCGCCTCCGACGTGACCTCTCAATCGTCAGGCCTCCGACGTGACCTCTCAATTGTCAGGCCTCCGGACGTGACCTCTCAATCGTCAGGCCTCCGGACGTGACCTCTCAATCGTCAGCCCTCCGAACGTGACCTCTCAATCGTCAGCCCTCCGAACGTGACCTCTCAATCGTCAGCCCTCCGAACGTGACCTCTCAATCGTCAGCCCTGCGAACGTGACCTCTCAATCGTCAGCCCTGCGAACGTGACCTCTCAATCGTCAGCCCTGCGAACGTGACCTCTCAATCGTCAGCCCTGCGAACGTGACCTCTCAATCTTAACGTCTTACATTCTCGTTTTCTGGAAGATACTTCCCTCCTGAACTTTTTAATTTATATATTTGAATATTTCTATCATATTTCCCTTTTTTCCTTCTGTCCTGTAAACTATACATGTTAAAATCATGACATTTTTTGCTTATAAGTTTTGTCTTTTAGACCGTGCACCATATCACTCTTCTTTGAGCTGAATTTTGTTAGCAATTGTTTTTCCATGTCCCAGTAATACTATTAATGTAAGTTCAATTCCATGAATGCCAAAGCGTAGTCTGATTAGTCCACCTTACACACAAGTACATGAATGTGCTGGGAAAATGAACTCAAATGAGGCTTACATTTCCAGTTGTGCACGTTCGTAAATATTTAAACTTCTTAAATTACTATGGACGTACCATATTTACAATATTCTCATTTAAATAACTAGTCGTGATAAATGCAAGCATCTTTTAGAATGTAAAAAAAGAAAAGACTTTTAGTTTATTGACATTTTAGGACTCTCATTAACTATTGCATGACAGTTATTTGAAAGCAAGTAAATTATATATTTACTTCTTTCCACCAACAATACAGGATTTTCTGAAAGATAAAGGACACAAAAAAAAGAACTAAACATGTTGACCATTGAATGCAATAATGCTTTAGTTGTGGCTGTCAATGCTATGTGTATTAACCCATTTTGTCATCATGGGTCGGAGCTTGAGTTTCAGTGGGTGCTATTAATTGTGCATTCTGTAGTATAGAATGAAACCGAAACCATATCCATGTCTCCAAGGTTTATTCCTGCACAAAAAAATGGATTCTCGTCAACAGTATAATTAGATGTAATAATTAATAAATGAAACACATTTTCTTACTTTCTAATGATATTTTGTACTTTATCAAGCTTAGTTATTGATTGCCTTTTAAAGAACCACTGTAGTTCAAGAAAAAAGACAAACTAACAATATTATAATGATGAGTACAGGAATCCATTTTGTGTTTGTTACATTACTTCCTCTGAGCCTTATCATGAAGGTGTGTGTGTTGGCTGTCCGTTGAGAGAGCTGTGGATAAGGAGGGAAGTGGGAGCCTTTGTTAAGATAATTGGAGATGATTAACTTTGACACCACATCCTTCCCCATCACTGTCCCAGAAGGAGACTCCTTTCGTCAGGAATTGCAACTATATCTTTCCAGAAATGAAAACACCCTCTCACACACACACAGCTTCCACTTGTATATCATGGATTCCCCCAGGGCCCAGCAGAGGCATCAAAAAAATGTTTTTATTAACAACTAGCTGTATGACTCTTTTTTTTTTTTTTTGCTTAATTATGTTCTTAGTTCTCAGACTTTTCAAACAAATATTCAATCAAATATTTTTCATTGTGCATTGGCCCTTTAACTTAAAGGCCTATAATGCTTTGCATTGCAGTATGTTGCAGGCCACACGGTGGTAAGATACCAATAATAATAGTTTGCTTTCCTAATTCCTACAACTATATTGTCTTTGTAAGCTGTATCTGTCATAGAAACAAACTGAAAGTTGTATTGCAGAGTCAATTATTTTCCCACTTTCTCACCCCAACTATAAGGGCAGCCCCCTCAGGCTGTGTTTGACCTGGTCATTAGCAGCACCACATGGGGCATCTGCTCTTCATGCAACACAGAGGAGTATCATTGGAATTGTACATGAAGGATGAAAAACATCTTCTGTGTTATTCTAATCAAGAGGTTGGAATTATTAAAATGTATATAAATGCATCTAAGCTGTACAGAAGTGCCTAAGTACCAGGTTATATGGCTTGTTAGCGCACAGGCTATATATCCAAATATATCACTGCCTGTTATAATTGTTAAGAAGCACTCCTAATAATCATAAGATGGTCTATGAAGACCTCTAGTAGTAGTCCACGAACTCCCAGCTCAAGTGGTCCATGAACCTTAATAAAGTTTAGGAGCCTCTGCCGAATATACCTATTTTATTGCAACACACCCCTTCTGGATCGCTACCTTGTCGTGGTGAAAAGGCTTTTGTGTTTCAATGAAGTTGTGAGCTATACCATGTAGGGTCACCCAAGATGGGCAGGTCATAGCATAGAGGTCAGACATATTGCAGTCCACTGGAGAAGGAACCTGCAACCCACTCCAGTATCTTTGACAAGATAACCTTATGGATATGGACAACCAGAGACATTACCATGTGCCTGGTGTGCTGGCGTCTTAACCTCTATCGTATGTACAGTCAATAAAAAGTGTTAGTGTGCAGTATATAAGAAAGTGTCAGGTGCACTTACAGATAGGAGTGTGCCAATGCATATAGATATTTGTATGTATAAACACTCGGTCTTCTCATATGTTCGCACTGTACTCATATCTTCACGCAGTCTTGGAAATGTGCTGCCTAGTGGGCCTAGGCATAAACACACCGCCACATACAGTATATACATTATTGCCTCCAGAAGAGAGACAGGGGAGTGCTTGGCTGTAGCTTTGAGTCATCAGGTTAATGTGTCCTCAGCATGGCCAGGCAGTTGCTAATCCTCTATGGATGACTGGCTGCCTCTGCCATATGCTGCTGATAGATGGCTCATGAAAGATGGGCTCTTAATGAGCGCCGGTCATTCCAGCAAATGTTCTAATTGGCGCAGAGACCCCAGTCTGCAACAGAACAGGTGTTAGGAGACAGTTGTTCCTACCTCCTTCCTAGTTTGCTGAGGCTTCTTGTGTGCTCTTAAAATTGTCATAGTGTTACACTAAAAACCTAAGGCTATATTGACATAATTATATATTTTTTTGTGTGGAACTGCTGAAAGTGTTTTTCAAAAGTACGTTAAAGAACTGTCCATCCTTTTCTATATATTATTTCAAATATTTATAATGTGCAACCTGTTTTTATAAACCAAATAAATATATATGTTGTAACTTTTAGATTAAATTATTTTTTACTGCAGGCTTTCATTTTGTTTTCCAGCCTGATGTCTGTTACTTTCCACCTGTAAACTAATGACCCTCACTGCTGGCACTGGCAGTTGTGCAGACACACATCATGTGCATTGAAAGTCTCCTCCCCCTACTTAGGAGGTCCTAAGGTCTTCGTCACGTTTGCGAGCCAAAGGCGCTCATTGGCTGCGAGACGAGCCGTTAAGGCATTGAAAAAAGCAGGACTTGGCCTCCAAGCAGTTAGGAAATGCAGGATTGCCTTAGACTGCAAGCAGTTAAGGAATGCGGGAGTTAGAAAAAAAAAATTGGCTAGGACGTCTGGGAGTGAGGTTCCGCGCAAATTTAAGCCGAATTTGTCGAGTTTCGCCACTCAAAAATCGTCTTAGCGAGAGATTTATTTCATTTATTAAGTAATTCATTAACTAATTATTATAAAACAAAAAATGTGTATATATATATATATATATATATATATATATATATATATATATATATATATATATATAAAAAAAACACAAATACACTAAATAGCATATTTTACACTGCCGTTACTTTGTGAATACATTAATGCTTCACACTTCCTAATACATTTGTTCATTCACAATTAATTATTAACGTACATTCATTTAATAAGTATTAATTAGTAATGGAAAATAAAAATATATACTTTCCACTGCACTAAAAAAAAATGTACATTTTTACACTGCAGTTATATATCGTGCCAAAGGTGCTCAGAGGAGCAAAAGTACACGAGAAGAGGCTCTCAATGAGCGCTGAAGGTCCTCAGAGTACCAAAAGCTTTACATTGCGTGGCAAATAGCATTCCCATTACTTCAAATTTTATTGCCCCGTCATTTTTGACTAGCAAGTCGCAAGTTGAGTATATAAGGTAATAAGGTATACACTAGAATTTTTTTTAGAATCTAAAAACATATAGACTATTTTCAAGTGTGTAGTTCTTAAAAACAGAACATTTTTAAAAATGTGATCAAAGGGGTCCTTTAAGATTTTTTTTTTTTTTTTAAATACCTGTGTGACATGAGAACTTTTACCACAATTTTTTGCAAGGCTGAACAAGATCATAATGCTTTCTTTTCTCCAAGGAATCATCGGCATCTCAAAATAAGAACAGGCATTAAAAGCATGTTTCTTGTATCTGAAAGATGCTATTTGATAATGTTCTACTGTGTGATTTCTTTTCTTTCAATTGCTCTCAAAACAGAAAAAAAGTGATTTGAATATTTAACTAATCTGGGGGCTTGCCTCTTTCAGCCAATGAGCAGTAATATAGATATGAGTCTTACTTGTCTGCCAGTATAATCTACAGATGTGCATTTACTACTAATTTCAGGTCTATTTTTTCATTGCAAAATGCAACTTTGGTAATGTTTAAAGCATGCTAATTTTAATGGATAAAATGGGTCCCATGTCCATTTAAGTTATAAGCCTATGCTTAAAATCCTTCTCCGACAGAACCAAGTCCTAATGTTTGATCCACTCCATGACGGCACAAAACTTACACTCTTATATCCCTCTTTTTGTAGATACAACAGCTTGATGCAACAGAAGAAGGAGCTGGATGAATTGGACAATACTTTGAAAACTGAACGGGAAGTTTTGCAGCAGGAAAAGAGGAAAAATATGATGGTCACCAGCGAAAATCAGAAACTTAAAGAAGAACTGAACAGGTGAGACTTGCACTAGCATTTTAGATTTATGCTTTTTATTGTCTAATTTTATTAAACACTACAACTAACCTATATGCTAAAGACTATTGTTTATGACTTGAGTCTTCTGTGTTTGGAGAAGACTAACTTGTATTTAAAGGACCACTGTAGATGAATCATTTTAGTATGCTGTTTTAAAGAACTAGATTTGATTGATTGACTGTTACATGCAGTTATTTTGGGGGATTAACTTCTGGGATATTGTTTTATTTCCCAATCCTGATTTATCCATTGGGGAGATTTGGACAAATCAGGATTGGGGTAAAAAAACAATGCAGCTAAGATCCCTATCCATTTATATGGAAAGACTTTCCACAATGATGTGCAATTTTTAATAGGATTACATCAATCCACAAAGCAGTGCAATTTACCATCACTTTTCCATTTAGGGAAGTGAATAAAGCAATGACCACTTACAGTATATAATACACTTATATAATTGTTAATAAATTAAAGGTTTTATTTGCTTAAATGTTTGTTTCCCATTATCTAGGCTATTTCTTCAAAAGAACATAATATAAATATGGAAATGTTTGGGGTAGTAAGAACATTGGACTAAATTGGGTGGGAAGGAGGAGTAATATATATTTTTTGTAAGAAATGTTGATAAAAAGCACTAGTAGCAATTTAGGTTATTATTGTTTACGAAGGCCACAATTATTTCAGATATGAAAAATGCACATATAAATAAACATGGTTGGTAACATTATTTATGAACAAAAATTCCAGTCACTGTGGAAATAAAAATGACAAATATAACTAAATATGAACTGCAATTGGTGGTTGTTAACATTTTTAAATGGAATGGTTAGATTATTGACCTTGTTATTTTAATCCTATCTGAAAAGATCCTCCCTCACACTAAATTCCTTTATGGCCATTAAACAACTCTCACCATAGAGATAAGCATGGACATCATGTTCAGTTGGTATAAAAAGAATAACAAGACTTTAAATCTCTGTGACCATTATGATGTATTGTATTTGGTATGTTCTTCATGCTAGTCCTCCCCAATGTAAAAGACAATGTATTCCTAAAAATACCTAACATCAAGCTCAAATATCTAACACTTCTTTACAGAAGTGCACCAACAGGGACTTCTGCTGTGTCAGTATAGAATATTACCACATTAACTTGGCTGTCTTGGAGTGTCTGCCCCTTATCCTGTGTTTGATCCTTATATTTTAGGCTGAATTTCATGCACGGGGAGCTGCAGGAGGAATACAACAACTTGCACAAACACACTAAAGAGCTGAAAACCACCTTCAACAATGCACAGATGGAACTTAATCGCTGGCAGGCTCGATTTGATGATCTGAAGGAGCAGCACCAGACAATGGATATCTCCCTGACCAAACTGGACAACCACTGTGAGGTAAAGTCCAGAGGACATGCAACCTAAAGGGACGTGCATGTAACCAGATTCAATAGATAACTATAAAAAGGACATACAGGGTTGTGTCAAAGGACTAGACTCTGAATGTGTTGAACCAATCCAGGCAGCAATGTGACTGCTAGTATTTGGGATCAGGAATTGATATATTAACTGTTTTTATAAGAGGATTTGTATAACTCTGTTAATCCTTAAATATTTCCACATGCCTGTGTGCAACTTCCCTCTACAAGGATCAAAAATTAAAGCACACGCAGGACCTAAGAAAATGATACGCTCACTGAATCATGTGATGTGGGGTTTCCTGCTTAGATCCATTAACTCAAATTAAGTGCTATAAAAGCTAACATGGCAACATATTAAAACGGTTAAAAGAGCTTCAATAGAAAAGTTTATTTTGACTGCTCTACATGATGGTGCAGAGGAGTTTGTCACCCCATTAGCCCTTTCATAGTCAGTGTTGTTAAGCATCAGGTTCATTTACATATATTATTTATTTAAAATGTGTAACGGACAACTCTGGAGGAACTTCACCCTTCAATCTTTGAATCCATCACTTGAAACATTACCTGGGTGAAATTTTCATCTGCTAATATTATTGGTCAGTCTAGTACCCTGAACACTCTCCTTCTAAGGGGACTGTTCTGTTCCTGTATGAATACTTCAATAGGCCTGCTGATCATCTAAACAGCTTGGATAACTTCTCTGGGCAGAGCGCTCTGACTTGAACAGAGATTTAGTTTAGTCTAAGTATATGATATATATGAATATCAGACCGTATACACGCATGTCTGTATGAGGGAGCTACCCCAATCCATCCGTCTGCTCGTCTCTTGTTTAGCTTCTTGCTCGTTTGAAAAGTAACCTGGAGGAAGAGAATCATCATCTACTCAGCCAGATCCAGATGCTGAGCCAACAGAACCAGATGTTGCTGGAACAGAGTATGGAGAGTAAAGAACATTATCATGAAGAACAGAAGCAGTACATGTAAGTGAAGGGTTAATCAATATCCATAGTCCCTACAGTGCATTGCAATGTAAGACTGCTATAAGTTTCCAGCTTTGCAATATACTGTCTATTGCACAATTACTTTTATCAGTGTTTGGTAAAATCTCTGTTCGAGGCCATGTTATTGTCCCTGTTTTAAAATGTCATTACTATTGATAAAGGACCACCTCAGTTGAAAGAAAGCGACACTTGTTTTTCAAGTATGCACTAAATGAACACTTATAGCAGTGTTCAGAGATTTTGAATTTTTGGAGATTCTGCTTATGAGTATAGGAATCAATTTGGTGTTTTTGTTACATCACACCATGAGAGCTAGATGATGGGGGTGTGTGTTTGTAGTTATCATTGAAGGGAGAGGTGGGAGAGGAGGGAACAGGCAGAAGTGAAGACTTTTTTGATCATTGGGTAAAATTTGAAATTGACACCACACTCCTTCCCTAGTCCAAAAGCAGACTCTGTGCATCATTCAATGCAACCGCAACTCTTCAGAGATGTAAACACCTCTCACACACCACTTCCACCAATGTATCATGGATCCCTCCAGGGTCCTGCAGAGGCATTAATTTTTATTGTTCTCTAATTAAAAAGTAGATGTAGGATTTGTTTTTAATTTACCGTAATTATGCTTAGCCAGACGCAACATTTGCAATCATATTTTCATTGTGCGATGGCCCATTAAACTAAAGGCAACTTTGCATTAAAGTCTAGAAAATGTACATATTATTATCTTGTAGTACCATTTACGTATTCAACAAATAACTCTCTACATGTTTTGCATGAAGCGAGGAGAACATATTTCAGGCATGCTGGCTACTATTTTTGTACACTTTTAAAATAGAGATACAGTGTTCCTCCACAATTAAAATTAAGCAAATATGATATTGATATTAATATGATAGTATTTGCATGAGGAACGTAAGATTTCATCACTGATTAGATGAGATTGTGAGTCTATAGCTCCCTCTTGTGACGTGTTCTGGTATAACATACAGAGTGCCACTGTAGTGTGCATATAACAGGATTTTATCAGTGTACACTATTTTTTTTTTAATAACATTGAATTTTATTGGTAATCAGTTATACATACATAATATTTAAATGGACTGTATAATGTTTCCAGGGACTCTCGAATACATTTGAGCTTGGTTTATGCTACTCTTTATGTTTTCATTGAGTTTTATCATTTTTGGTATGTATATTTGCCTTCTTTATATATATATTTATTTTGTTTGTTTCTTCTCTCAGAGATAAACTAAATGACTTAAGAAGACAAAAGGAAAAACTGGAAGAAAAAATAATGGACCAGTATAAATTTTATGACCCTGCTCCAAAAAAGTAAGTATACAAGGCCCAGCAGAGAAACCATTACATTGATTTTCTTTTCTTAGTTGTGAGCATGCGGGTTGTTGCTAACGCTGCGGGCTCGCATAGCGCTTTGCGAGGGCCGCAGTCGCTGGCATGGATTGCCAGCAACTGCGGACCTCGCAAAATTTACGGACTTGCGAGAAACCAATACGAAGCTAAAGGACCCTAAACACGCAAAACACCACCAAACACATACGCATTTTCCAAAATAGCCGGACGAGATCCGGAAAAAAGGACGCAAAATCAGCCACAACCGCATACCTCACATTAGGCGCCATTTTACAACACTAACTTACACAATCCGGAAGTACACAGCTACCCTAACGGATTTGCCTTGCGCACGCACACTATTACACTCCACACATTCATCACGCTTACACAGCAGCTCCACAGCACTGATGCTGCAGCAACATGAAAACAGATTGCCAGCTCTTCAACACAATCCTTCCTGCATATATTACTTCACAATAGGTAAAGTATATTAATTTCTTATTTTATTAATTATTCATTGGCATACAAAAAATAAACGCAACGCTGCTCATAGCACACAAACAACCAACAGCCTCGCAATGAGCGCCAAAGGCACTCAGCAAGGCTCGCAATGAACACCGAAGGATCTTGGAACACCAACAAAATGAATGTCGCACACAAACAACATTACTTGCCTTACAATCTTATTGCCGTCATTTTTTGACGGGCAAGTAGCTAGTATGAAATAATATGCAGACTAATATAGCTTGAGTCATGGACCATTTTCTGTCTTGTTCCCTTTCTATATCTCAAATCTTAAATTTGTGAGTGAGTGTGTGTGTATATGTACCTATTTTTCGCCCTATAAGACGCACCGGCAGATAAGACGCACCTAGTTTTTAGAGGAGGAAAACAAGAAAAAAAAAAATCTGAATCAAACACAAATACACTTTACACACAGATACACACCTACATTACACACAAAATATATATATATATATATATATATATATATATATATATATATATATATATATATAGAGATAGATAGATAGATACACATACATACATATACATGCACACATAAATATACATACACATACATACATATATACACACACATACATGCACACATACACACACATACATACACACACACATACACACATACACATACATATCCATATACTGCAGCATTTGGGAGCCCCTGATCCTCCCTGACCCTCCTGATCCTCCCTGACCCTCCTGATCCTCCCTGACCCTCCTGATCCTCCCTGACCCTCCTGATCCTCCCTGATCCCCCTGATCCTCACCTTTCTTCTGATCTCTGCCATCTTGATCTCACCCCAGCGCTTCCTACCAGCACTCCTCGTGTACTGCAGCGTTGCGTGTGTGACGTCACTAGGAAGCACCGGCTGACTCGATGCTGGTAGGAAGCGCTGGGGTGAGAATAAGAGGACAGAGGCAGTTTGAAAAGGCATATTCGCCGTATAAGACGCACCAACTTTCCTCCCCCAGTTTTGGGGAAGAAAAAGTGCGTCTTATACGGCGAAAAATACGGTATGTGTATATGTGTGCGTATATATGTATATGTATGTGTATGTATATATATATATATATATATATATATATATATATATATATATATAGTAAATAAATAGTACATTTGTGTTCACATTTGAATGTCTAAATCAAGTTAAAAAAATAGTTTTATACCCAGAATTCCAAGATATACAGTTATTACACTGCGTTCTGGGAACCTGGGCAGGGACATGCAAATGTACCCACAAAGGCTGCGCTCTTTAATCCAAATACCATTTCAAACATAACTCCTTTTAAGCATATTCCTGCTGTATTACATTGCTGGATTTTGCACAAGCCAGGAAACCTACCCACCAACAGCACTGTTTAGAGGTTACTCATCAGTGTGGGACCGGTTCCTAGCTTGTGCAGTAGATTTTATGGGAATGTAGTATACCACAACAATCATTTAATATATGGTGGACAAAAGAGCGATAGAAGCCTCCACTGTACAGTAAATAAATAGTACATCTGTGTTCACATTTGGACACCTAAAACATGTTAAAAACTGTATTTCCTACTCAGAATTCCAAGAAATATAGGTATTACACTGCATTCTGGGAACCTAAGCAGGGACATGCAAATGTGCCCACAAAGGCTTCGCTTTTGCTCTACAATACCATTTTAGATATGGCTTTCTTTAGGCATATGCCGGCTGTATTACACAGCTTTAGGCATAACCCAGGATAGATTATACACAAGCCAGGACAAATACCCATAGACAGCACTGTTTCGAGGTTACTGCCTCTCATCAGTGTGGGGCTGGTTCCTAGCTTGTGTAGTAGAATTTGTAGGGAGGTAGTGTACCACAACAATCTATGCCCCTCTACTTCCTAATCACTCCATATGGATAAGATATAATGCAATCTCTCTGCGACCCTTTGCATGCTAGGCACAGCTTGTGTCTGAGTGTGCTTATCCATAAGGTTTTCTTGGCAAAGATACTGTAGTGGGTTGCCAGTTCCTCCTTCAGTGGACTGTCATTTCTGACCCCTGTTATAGCTCACAGCTTCACTGAAGTACACAAGCCCCTTCAGCACAACCAGGTAGGGATCCAGAAGGGGAAAAAGCAGAAGTACCAACACATAAATGGAAACCTCCACAATATGTCTACTGCTAAAATAAGATACAATTCTAGAATTGAATGACTTCTATTTAACTGTAGTTCTGCAGCATAGACAGGGGGCTTAGTAATATTTTTTTGCTCTAGATATAGATCAGGGGATTCATGTTTCCTATAATACTGCCCTGTTCGTGTTTCATGGAAGTTTCTCTCTAAAATGGAGTTTGTTTGTGTTCTTTGTCCAAAGGAAGAATCACTGGTCAGGAGCTCGCGCTCTGGCCAAGCTCATCAAGCCACGTAAAGAGGGGTCACGGGAGAGACTAAAATCTCCTCTAGAAGGCGAGACAAGGCAGACGGACGCCCTGGATTCAGCTGCATCCCCCTCAGTCTCTCGCCCCCTCCGGGTACAGTCAGACTGTCTGGATAACTCATCTGTAGGCTCAGAGGAGAGAGATACCCCCAAGGGCTTTACCAGCAAGGGTAAGTTGTGTTACGTATTGCATCATGTTGGTTGATTTATATTTTGTAACTATTGTAGCCTATCAATAAATATATGTGGACTGTAAAGAAGTAGGGAGATAAAGGTGCATGCATATGAGGATAGTCTCCCACCCTCTAAACACTTAATAGGAGGTGGTGAAGAGTAGATCTGCTGAGAACAAATAGGCTTTTTGGTTCTGGTCTGCAATTAAAGACCCACTGTGGTCATTGTTTTTTGTATATTGTATTTTCAGTAATGAGCTAAATGATTTCAGAAGCTTAAACAATAAACTCAACCTTTACATTTTGCTGCCTTAATATGCAAATATTATTTCCTGTTTATTTTTGTATGATTATTTCCATTTTGCTTTCTTCCATCATGCAACCTGTTAGTTTCTCAGGTTGGTGTCCTTGTAAACTAATGCACTTCCATTTAGTGCTGACAGATGTAATTGCCACATTCACATTGTGCAGTCGGACACTTGTTGTGTATCCAAAGTCTCCTCCCATCTCAGGAAGTTGATCCCCCCGAAGCAAAAATGGTAGATTTCACAGCAGTGTAATTACATATAAAATATAATAAAATTAGAGTCTGTGTTATTATTAGTATTTTTATTCTACAAACATGTTGCATATTTTAAGTGTAGTTCATCATAATAGCAGTAGTTAAAAACATGACCCACAGTAGTCCTGTAAAATGTATCCTTGAATCTCGTCGTCATCCTGCACAACTTGGATTTTCTCCCCCGTAAAGATCCTTAGTGCCATCTTCCTCTATTATCGTAAACAAATAAAAGGAAACGCGTTTTCTTTGTAACAGATAGTCTCAGGAGATCTGTGTTTCAGCTAGAAGACTGCAGTAAATAAGAATTTTAAAGGGCAATGATATTGGTTTTACAATAGGACCTAGTTTAGTAATGATTACAATTTGTTTAATTACTTATAATTATATTAAATGCACTTTCAAAAATGAGAGTATCCGCTTCCAGTGGAGCTGGTTGTCTCCACCCTTATAAGTAAACCAAGGGGAAAGTGGAGGATGTGGCTTAGCGGCAAATCTAAAGCATTTCAAGAACAATCTGATTAGAGGCCAAACAATCATTCATAGGCTCCTCCACAGCAAAAACACATTGCCAAAGGAATCTACTTTAACAGAACGTTTCCATTAATCGGAAAGCATTATGTTGATATAATGTTGTGCCTGATAATGTAGCTCTGCTTACTAGACTAAACTGCCTCACTGTTGACCATATAGTAAATGGGAAAACAACAACAACAACAACAGCAGAGTTCGATCCTTAAAAATAAGCTTAATATTGAATGTTGCTTTTTTTAAAATAATTATGATTTTTTTTTTTATGATTAATGTCGAATTAAAACATCTAGCTCACATATTCTCTTAAATTCTATACAATCTCCTCTTCCAATATGCAGGATATATTATTATGGAATTATCTGACAAAGAAGTGATGAAAAAGCCTGAAGTTTGTCAGGTGTGGTTGGCAGAGTCATCGGTTTAAAGCTGAGCTTATTGTGTGCCCATCTGGTGCTGAGTTTATTATCCCTGCAAATAAGCCCAGCCCCAGTAACAAATTACAGTGACTTTATCTCATATTTGGATGCAATAGCTTAAGTGGGAATTTCCATATCATTTGCTTATGAGATTATTATTTGCATAACAGACATTACTTGTATTTGATAGAATTAAAATCGCCATTCAGTTGGTCAAACAGTTTATTGATTTTGCTAATTTGAGAAACTGTAATTTCCTTCCATATGCACCAGACAATATTGTCTCCTAGGGACACAGCGGAGATTCTGAATATGTTTAAATGTAAGCTGCAAATACTTTATTCATTTTATTAAATTTAGCATTTTCATACAATGAGCTTATATTCAAGTTTGACATTTCTGCCTGTTAAACTGCCTTTCTGATCCACCCACCAAGCAGAATGTTTGGATCTATCCTGTTATGGTGTTGGGACAGGTCCGCCGCTGCAGTGCTGCCTCCAACCGCTAGATGGCGCTGCCGATATTATGCAGCGTTCTGGATATGTGAGAGAAGTTCTAAGCTTATGTTAGCCTAACAGTTTACCCAAGCCTTTACACTATGATATGGCACCGGAATATCGGCAGCGCCATCTAGCGAATGCTCACCGCCACTGCTGCTGCCTTTGCCTGTGCTACCATAATAGGACCGAATGTTCTCTTTTTTTCTTACTAGTGCTTATTTCCAATAATTGCTTATTACCATGTTATGATCTGGCTATATTGTGTTCAGTGTAAAGCCATATGAAACTAAAAAGACTTCCATCTTATATTTTTTACTTGGCTTTACAATGAAAACAAATTTAGCCAGAGCCTCATAGGTTAATTAGCAATACTTGCTAATAATCAGCCCTTGAAAGAGCTATCAGTCTATTGATGGTGGGTACATCAGAAAGGCAGATTGACATGTAAAAATCACAAAACTCAATGTAGGTTTACTGTCCAATTGATAAAGTGGTTGATATTCTGTAAAGTTTTAACTTACTACAGGTAAGAGAGAGCTTTTTTTATTTTACTTTCATTAAATGGACAAGGACGGTTTCTGGATTTCACTAGGAATATAATATACTTATACTTTTGGGTACTTTATTTTATAATAAAGTGCTTAAAAGCTTGACTTTTTCTGCCTAAAATCTTACAAATAGTTCCTAATTGGTTTCTCCCCTCTGCAGCTGATAAAGACAGTGTACTTCTAAGTAAAGGATATGTAGTGTCTCATAACAATCAATCCGTGGCATGCTACTTGAGAGAGGTCATTGATTGGCTAATTTGAAACACTGGAATTCACTGTATTCACTGTATTCATGAGCTGCATGAGCTGGAGATGGCAGACCCAAAGAGGTACACATTGTATGATTTCAGGATGAAAAAACAAACAAAGCTTTGTAGCACTTTTTAATAAAATGAAAAAGATAAAAGTAAATCGATACACATATATATATATACTTTTCTTAGTGAAAACCAGAAACCATCCATGTCCGCTATCCTATCAGTTTTCATTATCATTTTATTGTTTGATTTTTGTTTTTTGTTTCATCTATTCTTTATTTCTCCTCTTTCTTCTCTGGGGGACCTGTCTGACTTTACATTTAGCACCTCCCCGAAAAAAGTTTCCGTTTTTAAGAAGCAAAAGCCAGGACAAGGACAAATCCGCACAAAGCCAGCGCCGCCTCTCTACGCGCCTGCGGTTCTGGTCATCTTTCGACATTCCATCCTCTCATAACGGTTTTGTCTCTCTCCCTGAAATCAGGGAATTCTAACACTCCTCATTCTCTACATCATCATGTTGTCTGGAGCTATGGAGAAAAAAACAAAAAAAAAGACAAAACACAAAAATATCCACACAAATTATCTAAAACAAACACACCAGAACCAAAGCAATGAAGATTATTTTTTTATGTAACTGGAATTAATACACTAATATACCGACTATTTATTCACATACACAAATTCAAGCAAACTTCCTACACTGAGTAAGTTAAGTTGCTGTGTGTTGCACAAGTACTCTGCATTTGCAAGCCTGATTGTGATATATGTCCAGCTGCTAATTTGCTCGTTAATGCAAGGCTAATATAAAGTGCCTGTGTGGCGGCGTTCAAAGAAAATTGACAAAGGACATTGTAAGATCACGCATAAAAAGGGTGATTCATAAAAACAGCCATAGTTTTTATATTCTTGACAGATTTCAGTAACTTTCTTTGTGTGCTGGGCTTGGATTTGTGCCTCACCCAAATATTTCCTAACTGCAAAGAAAGTTTTGCTAGGTCTCATTCAAATAAGAAGAGTAAGGGAAACGGTATTCCAATAAAGTTATTACAATATTTTAAGAATTAATATTAATTAAGAACATTTTTAGTAAGATAAAAAATAATATTTAACCTTTGATCAGCTATTTATGAAATATTCTGCTGTCTTGGCCATCCCAGTCTCTTTATGCTTCTCCATATTTGTGAGAATATGTTTTTTACCATGTTGGTGGGAGCCTTGTTGGCTGAGATTACCTATATGACATTGAATTACTATTTCCCCATTTTTATACCATAAAAGCCAGTGACAGGTGACACATTTCACTTGATGGGCCTCATATGCTGCCCCCATTAAAAAGGCTGTACAGTGTGTAAAAACCTTTTATTAAATAGAAAGAAAAATGATAACATCACTGTATGAAAGGAATTAATTAGTAATGGAGGTATAGATGATGAGGAGAAGTGTTTAGGAGTATGAGCGGGTATTATTTGCTAGTTTTGGAGATAATGATATAATTAACTGTGTATTATTGAAGAGGAGCACTCTGGAAAACAGTCTGGGTCGTATGGAAGTGCATGAGAGCCGTCTCTTGTGACATGACACATATAGAACAATGGAGATAGCCAAGACTATATGAAGTGCCGTATAATAGGGGTAAATTAAGATTAGTGGTCTAAAAATATTTTAGTAATGTAAAATTAAATACTGACAACCTAGTATTACAATATCCTAGAATTACCATATAAAAACTATGGTTTGTTTTATGAATCACTTTATTTGAACATGTTCTTATAATGGCATTTGTCCGAGCCCTGATAAGCGGCTGTATTGCTTGCCTATTTGTGTGTGTGCAGACACAGCCACGTTCTTGTTGCCATCCATAAGCTTTCAGACACCTCTCTGCATGCCCTGCTCTGTCTCTTCCTCATGGACCTCTAATACTTACGGTTTGCTGTGACTCTCACCTCCTGGACCTGCATGAGAAATTCAGATTATGTGCATGGTGCAAAAAACATTGAATTTCCTTTATTCGGATACCTTCCTTATAGTGCTCATCTCAAGCTCATACTGCCAAAAAGTAGAACTTATCAAATGTATTTGGAAATTTCTGTGTCTAACTTCGTGGTCAGTGCTCTGATAGTCTCACTCCTCTCTTTAAGCCGTGGACTTTCTTTTAAACATTATGTCCAAGGACACACAGTGTGTTCTGCCTGAAAGGAATTCTGTGATGATATAAATTTAATTACAGAAAGCTGCAGGTTTCACCAAATACATTTTAAACTTTTTTTTATAAATACACATTCTGTTTGGATTAAAACTTGAAATAGCTCAGTGACTTGACAGTAATCACTTTAAGTATATCCTGTAGCATTATGTTCTTTTTGAGCACTCTTTAAGATTCCGTCAACTATTTTAGAAGTTAAAGGATACTAGAAATGTTTCAGGAAGGCCAATTCTGTGGGTGGGTTGTCCTGTTATATATGTGTTGCTGGTCATAGAGATTCAAGGTTTGATATGTTAAGTTACAGCAACTATCCAGAATTAGGCAATGACATTCTAGACTTGCGTATCTCAGTATCACACAGTTTTGGTGGTCTGGAAGGCCACCACATTAATGATGAAGATCCTTGGTCATGTATTAATTCCTGATACCTTGTGACATGTCCTAGTGTCATTACCAAGCAGTTGATATTCCCTTCCCACCACTACAGGTCCCTTGTCTATGTTCCTGCACCAGCAAAGCCTGCTATCTATGTATTGTCCCTTGCATCTGGCTGATGACAAGTGGATTGTGTGCTGCTTGACATATATATGCTATTAATTTGATGATACATTTAATGCTACCACATCTACTGGGTCAGAAACACTCCATAGAAGGTATGTGGTCTCTGTGAGAAAGATCTGGACTTCATAGAATGGCTTTAGGATCCCTCAGGAAGCTGAAGCAACAACTCATAACTACCTTAAAACATTTAGCCATGGTCATATACTACCTGTATATAGTCGCTTTGCTGTTCAAAACCCAGTGTTCAGCCCCCGGCATGGTGTGTTTCTGGCCCCAGTTGTGGGTAACTGGTCTCAATCAAACCTTACTCATTGACTCGTCTTCATTGCCTATTTTAGTTATGGTAGACATTGGTCACAGACAGCATCGAATGTCCTATCATGGAGGGAGCAGTGACCAAATGGAGGGCTGGGAAAGTGGCTCTCGCTCCAGGAGGATGGAGCCAGGATCCAGAGCTTATTCCACTTCTGCCATCCACCTCAGCACCACAACATCTAACTTAAGGAATCCACATCCAGCTAGACCCAAAGGTGAGATTGTGTACAATAATATATCTTCATGGAAAAAGAAAATGTGTAACTTTTATATAAATGATCCCCCCACATATGAATGTCCACACCTCTGACAGAAGCCCCGGGGTGTTATTGAATGTCTCGCTTTGGCTTGTTGCTATATTGAATTTGTTCATATCCACGGTTTATTTCTTATCAACAGGGAGCAATTCAGATGACAACCTTTTCGAACCATTACAAGAATCAGAATACAGTACCATAGGACCCCGGGGTAAATATCATTTTTATATTAGTCTTCTTTTTTTAAGTATATTATCTTAAAAGGGCATGACACTCGGCAATACTGCTTTATATCATCACAAATTGAAAATAAAATTAGATTTTTTTTTAAATAGACATATATTTTACCATTTTAAAATAGTTTTCTATAAGGGTTATTCAGCCTTTGCTTCTTGTGTCAGAATGTGCTTGTTTGTACAGGTCCTGAAATGATTGTAAGTTTGTGAGTCTTCAATCTTGTAAGGTGTTTTAGGGATAAGGACTATGTACATTACATTTTAGGCTCAAAGACAGGGCCCTCCATTCTTTTCAAATCTGTTAATATTGTTTTTGCCTTGTACTTAACCACTGTATATTAATATGAAATATGTTGGCACGTTACAATTACGGGATAATAAAAAAGTAAGCTGCAAATATCCATATACCCTCTTTGCTGCAAGTCAGCCTTTTCTTGATTTCTCCAGGCATACTATCCAAATAAAGGTAAGAACAAAAAATGTTGAAAGTTATTGCAGTGAAGAATATGTAAAGGCACTTAGATGAAGCTTGTAATTCATGGTCTCTTCAGCATGCAATCGCTTTGAGCTATTTATTTGATTAATAACCCCACAATTCCTTGGTTAGAATAGTAAAACTGAACACACAACACCAAGGTTATGAGACACATTGAGTTGTTCAAAACTGCAGCATTTAAAAGCAACACAAAGGAGCATCAAATTTAAAAACTTGGTTTTCCACTTAATTCTGACTGCTCTACATGATTTCAGCGTCCCTTGAAATGTCAAATATTATGAAAGAAATGACAACACAAGAGTATTTTTGTATGATCAAAATCATTTTAGATTGACGATTTGCATTTAAAAGTTGTGATTTTTGTTTTGTTTTGTTTCTTTTCTTGTTCAACCATCTTCTAGCTTTGTTGCTGATGGCTCTAGAGTCAGACTAAAGTCAATATAGCCTGGTCTGGTCTCACTATGTGTGGGTTAAATCAGAGGCTTAGATACCCATGTTATCCTGGGGTCGCTACTTTTGGAAGTGTTCTAATATCTAATGAAGTGCTAAGATTATATATAAATAGGTTTCCTAATTAAGTTTCCAAAGGACATCTTCAGATCATGGAAAAATGTGGATATGTTATTACATTTTCTATTGAATTATGCCCCTTGTTTAGTCTTTTCTCTGATTTATGTTTTGTAATCTCCCTTTTTCAGTGCCCAGGCCGAGCAGTCTAGAAAACAGCAGAAGTGCCTCAAACAGCAGCTCACCCCTAAACCTGAACATAAAAGGTAACTCATTTTGTTTTACTATTGTATTTATTCAATCTTTATATATTTAAATGGTTATACACTGTGATAATTAGTCAGTAAAAATATGCCATTTAAAAATATTACACCCTTCAAGGCATATCTGCTATATTTTGGAAATATTATCTAGGGTAATAAGGTTTTCCAGATTTCTATGTTCTTTTAGCGTTGGTAGATGGTACCACTTTGTTTGGCTTAGGCAATGATATCACTAGAACCGTATATTAAAGGAATACCAAGGTCCCACATTTTCTATCATGAATTTAAATAAACAGGCCTTGCATATTATTTTCAATCCCTGCATACCATGTTTTTGCAGCAAAGTCTGGAAATATCCCCCCCATAGGTGTTTACTTTATCAGTTCTACTCTAGAGGGAGTGGCTGATTTTTCCATAGAACTCAATAATTCCAATGGTGCAGAGTTGTTCAAAGGATGGTCCTGAATTTAACCCAATACAGCAATATTTTTTTTATTCCAACAGATCTTTGTGTAATGCTTAAGACTTACTCTTGTAAATGTATGACAGTCAGTATGTGGCATCGGTAGACATTTAAGTCCTTAATGGCATGAGGGTAGTGATACCACCATTTTGTGTCCATCTAATAGCAATCAAGTCCTGATTATATGAATAAGGCTATAGTAGGGAGCCCTTTATTAAGTACCGTTCGTCTGTAACTTGGGGGTCTCCTATAAACTGGATTTGTGTTTTTATCTATGGGGTCTAATGCTAGGCACACAGAGTAGGAGGTTTTAAAGAGGAAAAAAGTTCTGCTGCTGGGGCTTGACCAATGTAACTTAACTTATGTATAGCGCTACGGAATATGTTGGCGCGTTACAAATAAAAGATAATAATAATATTAATACAAGGAACCACCCTTAATCTGTTCTGTCCTAGGTTCTATTGGCCGGCCTGAGAGTCTTAACAGTGAGGATATGGTTTCCACCAAAGAAATTGCCACTCTGCCCAGAGAGAGTCACCTGTACCGTTCCAGCTCTGCCATGCTGGGAACTGCCAACAAACCGGAGCCACCACTCAGAAATGGGCTTAGCCCTTATGAAAGCATTGAGAAAAGACCACCCAGCAGAGCCCAGCCCAGGCCGAGGTCTGGATCCCCTGGTAGTGAGATGGTCACACTGGAGGAGTTCCTGGAGGAGAGCAGCATATTGTCACCACCTACTGTAAGTACACACAAGAATTTATTGTATAATCCATTTAACAATTGAGTGGTTAAGGTACCACTGTGGTCAAAAATATAACCTATCCTCTTTTAAAGAGCTACCATTTAAAAAGATAAAATGTTTTTTAGAATGTAAAAAAATACACCCTTTTAATTTATTACTTTTATATACAATTATGTGACTGCCATTTTTGTTTCATGTGATCTACTTCCTTAGGTGAGAGGAGACTTAGAATGCAGAGACCAAGCTTGTCTATAGAGTGGGAATGTGGCATCCTTACTGGCAGTGCTTTCAATAGGATTAAAGGGCCAAAAAGTTATGTCCGTTTTTTATGTGGAGAAAAATAACTTTTGTAATTTGAAGAAAATGAATACTAAAATAAGACAAGCAGATAAATAATGTGTGTTTGATCTGCCTTTATCTTACCCAGTGATGAGGTGTAAACAAAGACTAATGGAGACCCTACTAATTGTGTTTTCTTATCCTATTTATATTTAAACCAATGGGAGCAAATCGCAATATGTTGCAATTCAGACATCCATAAGATTCACTGCCCCTCATTTTCCTGTAGTTTATCAGGGCAGAGGAGGAGAAAACCATCACTCACTATCTGTATGTCAAGTAATTTTTCTATACTATAGGTCAATTATTTTTGTTTTATAATGTTTAAGTACATTTTTTGAACTAGCATGGCCCTTCAATGCAAAGCTCATTATTAACGGTGACTTTGTAGGGATTAAAAAAATCAACATAAAAAATCAACATTCAATATTAAACTTACCTTCAATCATCAGGCTCAGATACTCCTGGTATGCACCTCAGGTCAGTGGGTGGCATTCTCTAGTTGCAAGCTGCTAAATTTTCAGACACAAAATGTACCAAAACAATGATCTCCTTTTACCATGGCAGCAAGATTTTGGATCAGCCTATCATTGATTGATTATTATTATTATTATTATTATTATTATTATTATTATCATTATCAGCATCAAATCAGATTGTTCTTAAAATCCTCTAGACTTGTCTCTCAGCCAATCCCCCTAGGCTTCCATTAATGACCTAATCAAGGTGGTGACAAACACTAATTTACAGTCTGCAACTGTGATTGAAAATTAACTTAATTATTAATATTGCTATTAATGATCAATGCATTATTAAAATACCTAGCTCATCTATCTAGGGTATTGCAATTGTCCTTTTAAATGCTTTTCTGTCTCCCTCTAATAGACTCTTTCCACAATTACCCTGGAAGTGCTATCACTTTATCTGTATGTGTCCAAGCTTCAGTTACAGGCTCGCCCTTTTTATGTCTTCTCCATAAAACATTGCAGCATACTTATTTTATAGCTCCCCTTGTAAGGATAATATCCTGCAAGATTATAGGAGAGATCATTTGTAAACTGTAACAGAAAATCAGCACATTATATTGAAATATATATATATATATATATATATATATATATATATATATATATATATATATATGTATATGTGTGTGTATATGTATGTATGTATGTATGTGTGTGTATATATGCATCTTCCATTTCCACTTCTCTTTGTATGAGTCAGCTGACATGTTGTATAAACCTGCATTTCTAGGTCCCTTTGTCAGCCCAGGCCCCTTCCACTTTGGAAACCACACCATGTAGTTTATATAGTAGTTTTAGTTGTAGAAGTCATTTTGATGCTTACCTGGTTTTATAGAACTGGTTTATTAGCTTCAGAAAATAAAGGGTCACTGTAGTTCAAGAAAAAATGCACATGTTTGTGAAGTATGTAGCAAACTAACAGCATTAGTTGCTGTGTAAGTCACGGACAGAAATTAGATTTTTTTTTTTAAACTGTTTTAAGGCTTTCTTTATGAATAGAGGGATCCATTTGCTTTTGTTACATCACTTCTCGAGAACTGGGTCATAATGGTTTGTTTATCAGTCAGCTGATGGTAGGGATGAGAGAATAGGCAGAGATTGGAAGGTTATGTTAGTTAATTAGATCTGATTGAAAGTGACACCAAGCCCCTTCCATATCACAGGCCCAGAAAAAAAAGCAGCTTGCATCAGGAAATGCAGCATAGCTTTCACTGTGCAGTGGTTCTTAAAGGGGGCTGGATAGAAACTTACAAATGCATGCTTGTACAACATGGCTGCTATTACAAGAGGAATATTAAGGCAAATATTCTTATACTACATTCATTTGCAACCATTGTACTGTCACATTTTATTTATTTATTTTTTGTTTGTTTGTTTTTCTTTTGGTTTGTTTGTGTTGCTTTCCCAGTCACTCTTTCTCACCCTGCTACTTCCCTTCCAGAGGCGGCACAGTTTAAATGACACCGAGCTGATCACACTGCAGCAGTTTCTGGTAGAGGCTGAGACCCTCCACCCTTCCTCCCTGCCCCCCTCTCCCAATCTCCAACAGCAAGGGTCTTCTCAGGCTTCAATACCCAGCACCCATACGTCGTTCGAAAACTGTGCGTGGAGGACCCGCGCGTGCAGGGCCAGTAGGAGAGCGACCTCGCTATATATCCCCAGGGTACTCGCAAGCAACTTTTTCATGCACCACCTCCCACTCACCCCATCACACTGGCATGATAACTAACCTTATTTTCAAAGGGAACTGACAAGCATGTTTTTTAAAATAAAGCAAGTTTGAAGGGTTTTTTTGCATGAAAACCAAGTGCTACAAAGGTTTAAAATATACTTTCAGTCCCTCTACAGATTGCTTTTGCAACCAAGCCAATATCACCTCCTGGTAAACTCTCATTAGGATATGCACCAGCTGAGTTATGGAGCCCAATGGAGAGATCATTTACTCCCTCTAGATCTGGCTAAATCTGACCACTCACAAATCATTTTATTGACTATTACATACACTTATTTTGTCATGGAAGACACAATTTCTGTTTCTTTTTATCTGCCTCTTCAGGAGGAAAGTAACTTTGAATGGAGACAAGCAATTTAAGGGACATGGAAGGTTTCTGGTTTTCACTAGGGATGTATCTCTCTTGTTTTGTGTACTTTAAAGCTCTGTTTTTTCTGCATAACATTTTACAAATAGTTCCCTCTGCAGCGCATGAAGACAGTGTACTTGTAACTACATGGTTTTCAGTGTCTTATAGTAACCAATCAATGGCAACATTTTGAATCGTGGTACTTGAGAGGGGTCACTGACAGGGTCATTTGAAGCGCTGCTCTTCACAGTCTGTGTGTTCATGAGCCACAGAGGGCAAACCTAAACATGTGCACTTTTTATGATTTTAGGCAGAATGTTTTTAAGCACTTCTTAATAAAAATAAGTATATTAAATTCCTAGCAAAATCCAGAAACCTTCCATGTCCCTTTAAGTTGTAATACTTGAAATATAGCAATCCTAAATCCCAGTTCTTTCAGTAGGACTGATGGAAATCTATTCCTAGCCTACTTCCTGTTACAAGCAATTCGCTCAGTCAAGCAGCTCCAGTGGTGCAATGGTTGTCCATAGTAAGGAATAAGTGCATATATTAATAAAATATTAAAACTATTGTATTACTTTATAAATCATTCTCATTATCTAATCTAGTTGTTCCTTGGAGTATACTGTAATTATTTGTTATTTATATGGCACAGACACTTCTATAGAAATCTATAAAAAAAAAGTCCTCTGTACAGGAAGCCAAACTAGTACAAATAACACCAAATATTCAAATTTTAAGAAAAATAGAGGTGGTGGGATAACATATTTTCTTGACATATTTATATACATATACAGTTTTATGGGGGGGTTATGTGATAACAGTGGCCCTTGACCGTTATGAAACATCTAGCCTTAAGACTCCTATTTGTGGTTAGTGCAGTATATAATTCTATGATTTATTGTTTCTTTGAATTCCTTGCATACTGTAGAAAGCTGTGCAAGGTCTGTACATGAAACCTGAGCTATTTGATAAGAAATTCCAAGTTTTAAAGCAACCTTACAAGAACAGTCAAAACTAGGCAAAAATACAAAAATGTGCAAATGATCTTTTACATGCAGCCATCCATTGAGAATTTTTTACTGAGCTTTTTTGTTTTATGTTTGAATATTTGGTTTTATTTTCAAATTTTCTTATTAAAAAAGGGAACATATCATGATTGAAGCTGTGGGAGAGGACTGTGCTGTGAGGTTTATTTGTTCACTGCATGTCTAAGTGTAAATTCACCCATAATGACTGCATGTTACACTAATGTCCCGGTTACACTAGGAGATCTTTTCATTCATTGTTTGTAATGTTGTATTTATAACATGGTTCATCAGGTTTATGGGGACAGTGTCATACTAAAATCTGAATAATAATGTGGATGTAAGTTGCATTAAATGGACCCAAAATCAAGTTTTTGTTTTTACATGAGCATGAAAAACTGGCTATTCATTGCATTAGCCATTTTGTTCTAGAGTGAATAATCCCAGAGAAATCCAGCATTGTCTGTGCTGCATTATTATGCAAATGAGCAGCTCTTGAATACAAATACATTGCTATTTAGAATTTCAGACTACTTGTCTGTCTTTGTGGTGTCAAAAACTATGCCCCCCAAGGTCACCTCCCACACACTTTTCAAGCACCCTGCACTGCAAATTAGCATATTGAGCAACACCAAGTATGCTGTATATCTCTGTGATTATTTACCGCAGATAAAATTAGCTAGTAGGATGTAATGACTGTTTTCACTGCTCTTTAAAATGAAACCAACTTCCTATTGGGGGTGACAGTGCTCCTATAATGTGACACAGTTATTGCAGAAAAGTACACTTAAAACAAAATATAATTGTAATTGCTTGTTAAGTGGAAGTGTTTGATAAATCTCCTTATCAAGGCTCTCAATTTGGATTCATAACAAAGAAAAGCATGTCCAGTTTGTATACATATTATGACAATGACCTTAACAAGCAAAGGTCCTATTGCCATTTATAAAACATGGCATGCTCTTGTACTTTATCACCCCGACTATAAGTTAATTAATAGCCCTGAATAATGAGTCTTAAAGAGAGATGCCCTGTGTAGATCATTTATTAAAATAACCAACTTTCATGCTCTGTTATCGAACACTTTCACTCCAAAATTTTAACAGACACTAATTATAATTCGACTTATTTTTAGGTATACTTTTCATTTCTGCAATACTTGCTTGGAAATACAAAAAATAATGAAAGAATGTAGCATATTTGCCAGGCAAGAAAAGAAAAAGTGCATTGCCTTTGTCTAATATCTTATCCATTTAATATTGTAAGGAAGTAGTCATTGCTGTGAAAATTATATGGGTATGTTATCTCATATATATATAAGAAAAATGAGATAGTAAATGAGGTGACTCTACCTCTGTAGCAATGTGTGCTATGGACTCCATATGTAAATGGAAATCTGAAAGACTATTATTGCATCATAATTGATATTTCCTTTTTTTATTGTTTGCAGGATACATTTAGAGATGACATGTTGGGAGATTATTTTCAGAAGGCTAGTGACCCTCCAGATATTGTAAACAACTTTGGGCAGCCAGGCTATAGAGATTCTCAAAAGATGCCAACAAACTATGTGTCTCCTACTGTGAAGATGCCTGTAGATACCAATGACGGAAGGGTGTGTAAACCAGGGCAGTATGTGAAACCAAACCTCAGACCGCTGGATACTCCATGTAACACCACAGGATCCCTTCGCCGTACACAGATTCATCAGACTGTTACAAACTCCAGACAAACTCCTGAACCCCAACATCCAGGAGTTGCATCAAGCAGGGGTAATTCCATAAGCCGAGCATTTAGTGTGGCTACAGTGGACCTACTCAAAGCCAATGGTCCAGAAGCAGCCAGACTTGAGAGACCAGAGGTGGAGACACCAATTGGAAAGGATTTTGGCAGCCATATTGTAAGAGCTTCAACACCAATGGGTTCTCAAGGCTCTCTAAGGGAGAGACCACAGTCTGCAAGGATATCCAACACACTGCGCAGTGATGAATCCCGCTGCCGACCTTTGGATGTGCGGCGCCTGTCCTTGGCCATGCCAAAAGAAGATAGACCACTGCAACCAGCAACTTCATCCAGCAGCCTACAGCAACAATACTCTTCAGTGCACAGTGCAGGCAGGGGTAAATCTAGATCTCTCTCTCGCTCTGGAGAAGTCGCTTTGGTAACACCAGTTCGACCGATCCCCAGTATCCCAGAAGTGGAAGTCACTCAAAGTTTGTCTCCTAATGGATCTGCAAAGTCCCAGAACACACCTCCTGACTGCCACACTACTCCAGTAAGTGAGGAAAACACCAACAAAGGTGGAACTCCTAAGAGTACCCCGGCATCACCTGACTCTAATGTTGACCCTCAGACCGTTTGGTATGAGTATGGCTGTGTGTGACTGGTGGGATAATCCTTGGCACATGCAGATTTCAGTATAATTATATATATATATAAATATATATATATATATAATTTCATATACACTTCCTAAAAGTATATGGATGCACGTCCTTCATTCTGCATTGTTTGAGGTTTGTTGTGGGCTTTCTTTGTTTAAATGGTGAAGATTTCGCACACTGGATAAAAGTCTTGTTGAATCAGTTGCCTTCTTCAGTTTCCACAGGATCCAAACAAGGCTGTCTCCTTTCTGCTTCATACTCCACTGTCTCTGAGCTACATCCCACCTGTCTGGCTCACAACTGGCTGACTCCTGCCTTCTGCACACTATGCTACATACTCGGCCTGTATGTACCTGATCTCTTTGCCTTATGCAGGGCCCTGTTTAATATTGTGTATCTGTGCATTGCAATCTCCTCTTTCAGGGAAATAATTGATTTCATTGGACTCTGCTGATCATGAAAAAAAGTATATGCAATAAATGTAATACCAGTGTAAATACAACAAAAAAGCTGTACGATTTTGTATATTCACTGTGTGATGCCTTTTAAAGGGAATAGTCATAACCTAAAAACAGAGTTTAATTCAAATTTATATTTTATATATAGTCATTTGTAAATTTGATTTTATTTGGCAATTTCTTCTAAATACAATTTTGTGTCTCTTCACAGCCTTCCCACAATTTTAAAATTAAAACTCGAGCTTTGAGATGCTTTCATCCTGGAGACAACTGCACTTGAAACTTTGTGGCCTTATTTCACCAGCACAGCTCTTAGACCAAATGCATTGAACACAATCTCGATTGTCAGCAAATGTCTGATTTCAGAGGGAAGGTACAACATGGAGACACAGTAATTTTAAGCAAAAAAACAAACAAAAACAAAAAACACATTTTAAAAGTAAGGCAGGAAAAAAATGAAAATGTTCTACTTTTCTAGAAATGCTTATGTTTATAATGTTGCTGTATTTGGGGTTATGGCTATGTCACTTCAAAGGGTCAAAAATGCAAATAATATATGAATAAATATCCCTTTAACTTCTCAATCATCTGAATGCATTTAAATATTGACCACTGTACCTTAGAGGATAAGAAAATAGGTGGACATCTCTCAGGACTGTGAAAAATTACATGAAACTGGAGCACATGCCTGAATGAAATATTTATATCTGACTTGATTACGTGCAGGTGGCAATAAAACAAATTCCTGGCATCTGCAAGAAAGTGCAAAAAATAATAAATGTATAGTTCCATATTACTTGCTAAAATCTTTATTATGGAAAAATAATCTTCAGTGCTCACATTGTCTTTATCTCCAAATAGTTAATGAACTCATGCTCTTGCCTTTAATTCCAATTAATATTTTTTTTACATATTGCTTTACCTGTTAATTCATTATAAATGTTATCAGAAATTAAAGAAAAATGCATATTTCTGTAGACTGTTAAAAATGACCGTTTAATTTTCTTAATTTATTATTTGCAAAACTGTAATATATGCCATAAGTGGTACCAACAAAATGTGATTGAATAGTGTACCCCATTGGCATTAGATTATTTTTATGCATCTTTAGTATATGCTGCTAAACATTATTGCTCATAAATGTACGGTGAATATTTCTGATAATATAGTTATAGGTCTTGAATTGTTTTAAGGGTTTTCTTTGAGTCTTTATACTACTGTATTCTGTATACCTACAATAAGCAGATTTTTGTTCTTTGAAAATACTAATATAGAAATAATTGCTCCCCCTTTGCCACATTACAAAAGTTCAACAAACTATATTGTTCCATGCATGGCCAACATTTTTAATATTCTCAAGGTCTTTCTCAGTCTTGTTGTATCTCCATGATGGATGGCACAAGTGGGGCAAGAGCCTCACCTACATTTCCCAATTTCGAAGATCTTATTTTCAAAGGATTTCTATTTTTTAATCTTATTTTGTTTAGTGTCTTTAGAAGTTCTGATCTGTTTGCTTCTGCATTTTTGTGGGCTATAAATACTGTGCAAAAAAAATATATATTCTTACCTTTTTCAGTGGAAATTTTGAGAATTAAAACTGGTGCTTTTTTCCACTGAGCCAAAAAAGAAAAAAAATATATCTGTTAAATTAGTGTCAGCACTGGACCACAGATAGTTTGCTTTTCTACCACTAAATATATTGGTTTGGTAGGCAGCAGTAGCAGGTTATCTGAACTTACTGGGCATTACACCTCACAATCCCCAGATCCAAAGCAGAGGAGGTAGCCATATTGTTACCTGTTTTGGCTTTCAGTGGTTTAGATATTTGGCACTGCTACTATCTTGTAAGAAGGGTATTGAGCAACGTTCCATTGCAACACTTTTTTTTTTCTCTTTCCTCCAACAGAAAGGGGGTTAAATAAACACTGACTGATCTTGTGCATCAGATATGTATATAATGTGTAAATTCATGAATTGTATAGTTTTTGCTTTGTAAATAATGATTGTGATTAAATTAATTTTTCAGACAACACCTGCGTGTGCCCCATCCCATGATCTGACATTCTGTGATGTTACTTTATATGCATTTTTTAATCTAAATCCGTACAAATATATGTATTGTTCAGAACATTTGCTAGGGATTCATTTAAAGTGCTGTTAAAAGATTGTCAGTTTTACTGTCCATTTAATTGATTGTGTATTTAGAAAAACATGTTTTAAACATAAAAAATGCATGAAAACATATTTAATAATCATTTTATGCAGCTGCACATTGTATCAAATGGCTTTTGTACAGCCAATGAACATTTGCACAGCTGTATTCATTACATAGTAATTGATAATTGGTACCACTTTTGGGAGAAATTAGATGGGGAAAGCAAATTCTGCTGTCTGCAAAGATATACATTTTCAGGAAAAATTGTAAAGTTAGACTTGAGCTCCAGACACCTATTCTTATTTGAAGAATGTTTTTTGTTTTTTTTAAATATATGCCTGAAATTATAGACCTATAGTGCCCACTACTTAATGTTCAATTCTATTAAGGGACACTTTTTTTCAAAATTCAGCCATTGTCCACCTAGTCTTAATTGCTCCCTTTTCCATTCATGGCTACCCCTATGTATATTTGTCTTGGAATAGTTTTCTGTTGTCCTTGCAGATGCATCAAGTGGACATGAAGGCATTTAATTGGGGCTGAAAATACGAGGACTGAGAAAGCAAAAAACTGTAGTTTGGGGTAAACTTCGGTTATTTCTGAAGCATGCAACTATCAGGAAACATGAGCCATGTAACACCCATGTAACCAATGAAAATAACATTTTTTTTAGAGAATATTGACATTTTTCAGATAATTTGTACACATAGAAGGTTCTATTTTGCCAGCTTTCATCACTTCTTTTTAGCTTGGAGCCTAAGGGTGTGTTTATATCTTATCTATCAGTGAGGAGGAGCTATTTGTTATATTATTGGATCTTTTATTATTTGTCACCTAACCTCTGTTGTGTCCAGAAGTTGTTAGATAACTGCAAGTCCTGCAGAAATCTAAACACCCCTCTCAAACGTGCTACATTCACCAAAATATGGTGGATGCCTTCAGAATCCACCACTGGCATCATTTTTTAAATAAAAACTTTATGGCACTTGGCTTCTTAATTATGTTTCCGAATTTTCAAAAATATGTTTTTCATCATAAAGTAGTGCAACTCTGAGACTGAATTACTTTCTTTGGTTATAAAGCATCACGTGAAAACATGTCAGTTTTACTCACTATAAATGAAACCCTAGCAAACGTTTGTGGACAATGTCCTTACTTTTCCATGGCCTTCTCTTCCCTCAGGTTTTATATCCGGCAATGTATGTCATCATCTGAATGACTGTCACTTACTTTGCCTTTTCTTCTTATACAGTTGTATTTTTTCTATACATATATTTGTCTCCCGAATTACATACAGAGTGTGTACATTTGTTACATTTTTATCATTTGCCAATTTCTCCACAGGTGATTTCATATTTTTGGGACATATACTGTTGATTTTCTACATGTAGTTCTGACTAATTATTATTATTATTATTCTAGATCATGCTGACACCCTAATTTATACGTTATATAGTGATGAATGTGTATAAAACCAGATCTTTATAATAAAGCAAAAATACATGTGTGAGTATTGGGGATTATTTTTTGTGAGTTTCTACATAAAATACAAACTTGTTATCCTCCTCTGATGATGGTTTTGGGAATAACAGGATGTGCAGAGGATTCTTTGTCTAGATATTAGAACTTAGCAACTGTAGACATAACATTCTGATATGGGGTATGATTATTTATCTCAGTACCGCATGATTAATACGGAAAGTTTGTGTGATGAGGTATTTTAGAATTCTCATTCCATTTACAGAGGGAAATTACTTATATATCAACCGTTTTTCTTTAGTCATTTCGTTTTAAAGGGATACAGCAAAGGGCCTAGTTAAATAAAGATAATTAAATATATTTTCAGTTGTTACGGTTAAAAATATTGAGCAAAAATTGTGTGAGAATTTACTTTATTTAAAGGACTGCTGTGGTCATTTTTTCTTTATGGGCAAAATGTATTTTAAAAAATGAAAATGAATAAATAGACAAAATCTTTGTATTTTTATAGCTCTTATACTACATTATCCTTTACTGAAGATATCCATTTTCTATTGTTGTCTAGTTCTATTACTTTCTCAAGAGGCTATGTAAACTAATGAGTTTCCCATGACTGTTACAGAAGGCTCTGACAGTTTAAATGTAGTCCAAATCTTGTTAGAATGCATCTAAAATAACAGGTCTCATAGATCACCAACATTTTCTTTTGCATGTACAATAAATTATATTAATTTAAGAAAATTACCAATAAAGCATGACCAAAACAATACTGAAGGAGCATGTTTTTAACCTATCAATGAAGCAAGGGATGGGGGGAGATGTCAGAAGGCTTAGTTACAGTGCCTTGCAAAAGTATTCACCCCCCTGACTTTTTACCTATTTTGTTACATTACAGCCTTAAGTTCAATATTTTGTTAATCTGAATTTTATGTGATGGATCAGAACACAATAGTCTAAGTTGGTGAAGTGAAATGAGAAAAATATATCCATAAAACTATTTTTTTGAAACACAAAACAGAAAATTGGCATGTGCGTATGTATTCACCCCCTTTGTTATGAAGCCCATAAAAAGCTCCGGTGCAACCAATTACCTTCAGAAGTCACATAATTAGTGAAATGATGTCAACCTGTGTGCAATCTAAGTGCACATGATCTGTCATTACATATACACCACTAACCAAACGCTGCCATGAAGAACAAGGAACTCTCCAAACAAGCAAAGGACAATGTTGTTGAGAAGTAGAAGTCAGGTTTGGGTTATAAAAAAATATCCAAATCTTTGATGATCCCCAGGAGCACCATCAAATCTATCATAACCAAATGGAAAGAACATGGAACAACAGCAAACCTGCCAAGAGACGGCCGCCCACCAAAACTCATGGACCGGACAAGGAGGGCATTAATCATAGAGGCAGCACATAGTGGCCCTACAAAGTATTGACTTTAGGGGGGTGAATAGTTATGCACATTGACTTTTTCTGTTATTTTGTCCTATTGGCTGTTTGCTTCACAATAATAATAAAAAAAACATCTTCAAAGTTGTGCGCATGTTCTGTAAATTAAATGATGCAAACCCTCAAACAATCCATGTTAATTCCAGGTTGTGAGGCAAGAAAACACAAAAAATGCCAATGGGGTGAATACTTTTGCAAGGCACTGTAGATATTTGGATGGAAGTGAAATTGACACCACACCTCTTCCCTTCTCACAGATTAAGAAGCAGGACTTTGTGAACACCCCTCTCACGCACATCTTCCACCAAAATATGGAAGCTTCAATGGTCCTGCAAAGGCATCAACATTTTTTTCTTTTGTAAAACTGGCTGTATGACGTTTTTCATTCTTAAATATCAATATATATATATATATATATATATATATATATATATATATATATATATATATATATATATAAATATGAAGAGTGAGGTAGCCATGAATGTCCAGTAATCCAGATGAATAATCAGAGTATTGCAGTATATAGTGATACCTTTTTTTTGGACAAACATATTCATAGGTTTCATGACGAGCTTTCGAGAGCGTTCCTCTCTTTGTCGAGCCAGAGTCCATACTGATTATAGATTAACAAATACAGCAAAAAATTCCAGGATTAACAAATAATGTTCTGATCAGCCAGCCATGCAAGTGTGTGGGGGTGCAGACCAGAGTAAGTAAATTGGGGTCGTAAATAGTTTTACATCTAAGGAACCATAGGGCTGTAACCAAACTCAGGATGAAGGCAGAACAAAAAAAAAAAAAAAAAAATCAATAAACACACATATATATTTACAAGCATGAATGTTGGAGGTTATAAGAATATATATATATATATATATATATATATATATATATATATATATATATATATATATACACACATAAACCTTTATTTTTTTTTTCCACTATACAGTTGTACCTTAATATAATTTTATGATCTTTTAAAAGTAAGATACACATTTTTGCACTACAGTGATCCTTTTACTGGCAGGCTGACTAATGGTTTAAATAAGTACAAAGACAGAAACGTTTACATTTATAACAGTCTGTGATTAAAATTGGCAAAACCAATGTGATTGTATACATTTTAAAGTATATGTGAATAGAGCGTTTCCATTTTTTTTTTCTTTTAAATAACAATTGTGACGTATTCTACACAGCAGCATAAAAGAGAACAACCATTTTTTTCTTATGATAACTGACCATATGATGAAATATTGGAATAATTCTTGTTAAGAGTTGGAACATTGAAATGTACTAATTATTAGTCATCGGTTGTGTAACTGGTGAATATTGTGAAATGTGTGTTCAGTTTTATTAAACATTTTTTTTTATAGCGCTGTAGCATATATAAGCTAACTTCTATGCCCACAGTGGGTTTTATCTGATGTTGTTGTTCAGTTGTGTCCAACTCAGGCACATCCTGTCTCTGGTTGTGCAAATCCATAAGGTTTTTCTTGGCAAAGATACTGGAGTGGGTTGTCAGTTTCGTCTCCAGTGGACCGTGACTTGTCTGACCTCTCTGCTATGACCTGCTTATCTTGGGAGACCCAACATGATATTGCTCACAGCTTCATTGAAGTACACAAACCGCTTCACCACCACAAGGTAGCGATCCAAAGGGAGTTATCTGATGTGCCGATATGTAAAACAAATTGACCCTATTTGAACAGGTTTTAAAGTTAATTAAATGACTACTGAGATATATACAAACGCTAAAAAAAAGATCTGATCAGCTATGTAAGCCATGAGCATAAACTTATTAATAGAGAAAATCTTCGTTTCACCCCACCCTTTGCTTATATCTATATTGTGTTTTTTTTGTTTGTTTGAGGGTTAACCGCATAATTAACATCAGGGGTTTCAAGTATTGTGTAATTTAACAATATAGGTAGTTACACGTAATCAAATACATAGTATTAAATTGCATTCTACAGTAAAATGACATTCATGTTTGCAGTGACGCACACAGACCAATATTTTTGTTAATGAAAGGTAATTGCCATTAATTACGGATTTCTTGGACTCTGAGGACATTTTCTTTAGTGTAACTCGTGAAAAAAAGTCTGAGTTCCTCTGTGGTCTGAGCATGCCCAGTGTTTTCTTTCAACAATCCTTATCAATATTGTATAGATAGTTCCAACTAATAATGGCCATCATGAATGAGTCGAGTAATTTTATCACACTCTGACACCAACAATAAAGACATTGAAAAAGATGGTTGGAGTAGCACCTTCGGGATAAGAGAAAAGGAATCCTATCTAAATGTTCTCATTAAAAAGACCCTTTCACCCCAACAAGCATTTTCCTTAGAGTAGTGCCTGGACATTATAGCAGCCATTTTGCTATACATTGCATAATTCTTGATATTCAGCATTGTTTGTATGGTTCCTTGATGCTAATGTGCAGCATCATGAGTTAGTTTGTTTTTCCACTGCAGCAACAAATAAGAACAATGTGACACAAGCTCACCAACCAAACTAGTACATTAGTATTCAGGAGACGCACCTTAGCATAAAGGAGTTGAACAAACAATGGTGAATATCTCAAGATATTCACCATTGTACTAGCCATTTTTCTAAAGTAAATAATTCTTGAGATATTCACCATTGTTCGTTCAGCTCCTTTATGCTAATGTGGGGCTCCAAAATACTAATGTTTTGGTTTTATTGCTCTTTAATAATATTGTAAAGCAATAAAAAAAAAAATATTTTGTAATTACAATTGCCAGTGAAATGTTCACATTGTTGGAATCTTAGGATGCTCCTTTAATTCCCAGATCCTCATTTCAGTTAGATTGTCAGCTGTTGGGGTCAAGGGTTGATTGTTGATACTTCCAAACCAATAGCCACTGGACGTTTCAATATATACAAAGCAGATGAATAATGGCCGGGGGTTTTGGTGGTGTTTATGGATAGCCCGAACTTTGCCTCCGTTTCTGTAATGTTTATGTGTTTGTTCCATGGAGCAGCTGTTTGGGCCTGAAGTTGTGGTCAGTTCTCCAAGATAAACTGTAATTAATAAATGGTTATTGTCTTGAAGCACACACTTGGCTCCCACTCTTGGGAGTGGACAAGCATCCCCAAGGCGCCGGTCTTACAATGTGCGACACTTGATGTCCTGTACTACAGCCAAAAACCAATGTACTGATTTCATCACCATTAATCTCACCGTACATATACAAATAAATGGGTAAAAGCACCGGGAGATTAATGAAAGACTCCCACTAAAACAAATTAATCCGAGAAAGATTAAGATTTAAAAATGCATAGAGCTCATGCATTTATTTCAAGACCCCACCGAAATAAGAAATGTGTTATTCTGCATTTAAAAAATAGCGATCACCCCTTCTGCCCTTATATTTTACCCTTATAACTTTTTTATATCTATATTTTTTTATAAATCCCTGTACAGACTACTTTTGTAACAGTTCAGGACCATCTGCTAAACTGTTATGTAGCTGTATCAGGTTCAGTCAATAGAGGGCAACTGTTTTTTTCATAATGTTCATTAAGGCAACTGGTGCGATGTAGGACCATATTTTTAAGGAGATCTTTCTAGGATCAATGGATCCAGGTAGACCCAAACAGAGCTAAGAATAATAAACTAAGTATGGGGTCTGAAGTAATAATATTGGAAAAACATTAATCTAAATGCAAACAACTAGTTCTGCAAAACTGAATTGTAAATTTTCCTCCATACATGTTTTTTTTATATTATTAATTTTGAGAATAATTTATTCTATTACTTATATGAAAATAGATATGACCAATATTGCTTTCAAATCTGTTTATTTAGAGGGAATTACTGCACACATGGACATTTAATCCCATAAGCCGTTCCTGTACTGGTGCCAGATGTTGCTAATGATGTACATGACATGCAGCCAGCTACCCTAGTGCATGGAGACAGTACAGATGTGTCATATTCTGTATATGAAATAATGGAGTAGGGTAATTAACTTTCATAACCAGGAGAAAATGCAGAAACATGGAAAACGCAGAGGCATATATTTTCATTGTAGATATAGGCGTATCTAGTCTGCCCATTCTATGAACCTAAGATGTGTGACTTCATACATGAATGTGCCATACACGCTTGATTTCATTTTTGTATTTGACTATTGCACTTATGTTTGTGCCATGAGTTCAGTAATGACTGATGCAGTGATTAGGATTTGTCCTGATTCACATATGTAGTGTTACCATACTCCATGTGCTCACACACTGCAATAACAACCCCCCAAAAAATTGCTCAAAAAGGGCATGTCTCAAAATTTTAAATTTGCCCTGACAACTGGAGCTACAAATTTATCTTGCTGTCCTACACCTATTCTCCTAATTTTTCTTAACAAATGTATTTTAATTTCATGGGCAAACACTTTTTTTTTTTTAACACTGTTATCAACCCTTCAAAACATTTTTTTTGCATTTGCATCTTGTAAGACGACATAATAAAATGGCTATGCTCTACTTTTTTCTTTTTTCTTTTTTTTTGCAGTTACAGAAGTACATAAAACTTAAAACTAGCCATTTTAACATATTACAAATTGCTTACTCAACTCCACTTCTTCACAACATGCACTCTCTGCTACCATAACACTTATTTTTAAACATCCCACTCTTCACTGGCACATTTCCATCATCCTTCAAACAAGCTCATCAGATAACTCCCAAAAAAGGCTTCTCTCAATCCTTACCACTTTTACTAATGTCCTCTCTATTCTGCTAGCCTACAAAATAGCCTTCAGTGGCTTGTTTACAACCTAACATATTTCCTGTCCACCAATTCTTTACTGGAGCCGCCACAATCCGGCTTCAGTCCCCAGCACTCAACTGTAACTGCAGTCACCAAGGTATCAAATTACCTTGTTGGTTTGTCGTTCAGTCGCATCCGACTCTCCGTGACTCTATGGACCACAGCACGCCAGGTGCATCTCTGTCACAGTCCCTCTGTGTTCCATCAAGTTCATGTTCATTGCTTCAGTGACGTCATCTATCCATCTCCACCTCTGCTGTCCCCTTCTTCTTGTGCCTTCAATCTTTCCCAGCATCATAGTCTTTTCTAGGGAATTCTGCCATCTCATGATACGGCCAAAATATTTGAGCTTCAGTCTCATGATCATACCTTCTAGTGAACAGTTTGTCTTGATTTCCTGAAGTATTGATTTACTTCTTGTAGTCTTGTAGACTCTAAGCAGTCTTCTACAACACCAGAATTCAAAGGAGTCAATTCTACAGCGCTAAGATTTCTTTAGGGTCCAGCTCTCACATCCGTATGTTACTACTGGGAATACGATAGTTCTAACTATGCAGGCCTTTGTTGATAGTTTAATATCTTTACTTTTTACTAGCTTGTCCAAGCTTGCCGTAGCGTTCCTCCCCAGAAGCAAACATCTTTTAATTTCATGACACCATCTGAAGAGATCTTGGATCCAAAGAAAATAAAATCTGTCACTGCCTCTACTTCTTGCCCGTCTATTTACCAGGAAGTGAGATTGCTGTTTTCCATGATCTTCATCTTTTTAATTTTGAGTAGCAGGTCAACTTTTGCACTCTCTTATTTTACCCTCATCAATAAGTTCTTTAGTTCCTCCTTACTTTCAGCCATCAGAGTAGTATCATCCAAGTATCTGAGGTTGTTGATATTCCTTCCGGCAATATTGATTCCGGTTTTGGATTCATCCAGTCCAGCATTACGCATGATGTACTCTGCATATAAGTTGAACAGATAATATACATCCTTGTCGCACTCCTTTTCCGATCTTGAACCATTCTGTTGTCCCATGTTCGGTTCTGACCATGGCTTCATGACCTGCTCGCTGTCAACTCAAAGGGCCACTTATCTTTTGTCATACAGGTGTGCCTTTCTGCTGTCTTTGACATAGTAGACCACCAACTGATCATAGACTTTTGTGACACAGCTATTCCATTGTTTGGTTAATGTTACTCTAATACCCCTTCAATGTCTCCTCGTACTTTGGTATATCTTCTTCACAAACTCTTTCTGTTGGTTTGCTTCAAAGCTCAGTCTTTGGCCCCTTGTTTCTCATCTATACTTGATCTCTTAGCAACCTAATTAGCTCCTTTGGGTTTCAGTACAATCATCATGCTCATGATGTCTAAATCTATCTCACCCTTTCCAGCCCTTCATGATCCCTACTTACTCATGTAACAACATGTCTGACTGGATCTCAAATTAATATTTCCCAGACAGTGTTATTAATTCCCCGGTCCTTTTCCATCAATATTTCTGAGATTTCTTTTCCTGTAGCTAACAGAAAAATCATATACCAAGAGAACGGGCTAAACCTCTCCTTCATCCACCATATTTTCTCACTCACTAAATCTTGCCATCCATATCTTAGAAGTGCATCGTACAACATTACAGAGACCATAATTCATAAAGTCCAGGCTTTAACGCAAACACATTTTCCTCATTAAATCTATCCTAATGATCATCTACTACTCCTCTCCGACATTCTCTACAATGGACCCTATGTCCTTAAGAATATATTTCAAAATCATGAAACTAACCTCAACAGTATTTCGTGCCCTAGTATTTCAGCTTTCATCTCTTAATATACTCCAAGCTCCCCCCATGACATTCACCTCTTATCCTCTGACACTGTGTCCTCCCATACAGGACTTTTCCTGTGTCAACCCCCACTACACAGATTTTATTACCATAGTAAATTCCATTGCAATATTGTCACTATTCTTAAAAGAAAAAAAATCATTCATGATCCCAAAATAGAATACCGTATTTATCGGTGTATAACATGCACTTTTTCTCCCTGTAAATAGGGGGCAAATGATAGGTGTGTGTTATACGACGATATTCCCTCCCCCCTCCTCATCCTCAACCTAAACCCCCCTCCTCAACCTAAACCCCCCTAAATACCTCCCCCTCTCCCTTTCCCCTCACTTACCTGCTTCTTCTCCGGCCTCCTCTCCTTCTTGACCCGGCGCGCATGTGACGCCACATGCGCACCACGTCATTAGCATATACCAGGTGCCGGCACCCGGTATATGCTAATGGCATGGCGCGCATGTGATGTCACGCAATTAGGATATACCGGGCGCCGGCACCCGGTATATGCTAATGACGTGGCACGCATGTAATGTCACATGCGCGCCGGGTCAAGAAGGAGCGGAGGCCAGAGCAGAAGAAGGTAAGTGAGGGGAGAGGGGGAGGTCTTTAGGGGGTTTTAGGTAGAGGACTGGGGTTTAAGGTTGAGGAGGGGGGTTTAGGTTGAGGAGGGGGGTTTAGGTTGAGGAGGGGGGTTTAGGTTGAGGAGGGGGTTGAGGATGAGGAGGGGGTTAAGGATGAGGAGGGAGGTTGAGGATGAGGAGGGGGGTTGAGGTTGAGGAGGGGGGTGAGGAGGGGGGTTTAGGCTGAGGAGGGGGGTTGAGGATGGGGAGTTGAGGATGAGGAGGGAGGTTGAGGATGAGGAGGGGGGTTGAGGAAGGAGGATGAGGAGGGGGATGAGGAGGGGGATTGAGGTTGAGGAGGGGGGTATAGGTTGAGGAGGGGGTTTAGGTTGAGGTGGGGGGTTGAGGAGGGGGTTGAGGATGAGGAGGGGGTTGAGGAGGGGGTTGAGGATGAGGAGGGAGGTTGAGGAGGAGGTTGAGGATGAGGAGGGAGGTTGAGGAGGAGGTTGGGGTTGAGGAGGGGGGTTGAGGATGGGGTTTGAGGAGGAGCAGCGATTTCTGAGTAAATTTTTGTTAAAACAGTTGCTTTTACTGTCATTTTATGTTATTTACCTTATAAGTGTTAATAATATTAATAAACAAAAGTTCTGAGCTACCCTTATTTTGCTTCAAAGTTCTTTATTTTAAATTTTAAGTTTTTTTTCCTGAAATTTCCTTCTTAAAATGAGGTGCGTGTTACACGCCGATAAATACGGTATTCCTTATATCAATACCCTACCTATTCTACTTAAGCAAAATAACCTTGTATGCCTTTTTATTCAAACAGGTTTCCAATCCCTTTCTAAAGTCATGTATTGAATCTGCTGCCACAACAGTTTTTGTGGCAAGCTAAACAACTAGACTGCCCTAACCCGAACTATAGTCTTTCTTTAAAGTGAAATGTTTTCTTCTGTCTTGTCAGTTCTAAGCATGTCACTCCAGGCTCCCGCTTCTTCTTGGTTCGGAGGGTATTTTTATCCACATTGCTACTATTCTCTAACAGACATCTTTTTTTAAAAGTTGTCTTCATTAGACTTCCCCCTAATTGTAGATCGCCAAATGCTTTCTGAAGACCCAGCTACTCAGACATGGGGACCACTTGCCTCCTTAACTCTATCAACTAGGTGTTTAGTTTTGAAAACAAATGTCATGAAGGAGCTGCTGTCATCATGCAGAATCAGCCACAGCAGATTCCAACATTTATTATTATTATCATTATTATTTATAATGCACATGCTATTTCCATAGCTATATTTAGTAAGGTACAGTGGATACAACTAGCAAATGACAAATTCTTATATACTCAGATACAATTGTTGTTTTTTTTATTATTCTTCTTTACATCTAGTTGACATGACTGTAAATTTAACATCACATTAACTTCTTTGTTGTTTTTCTTTAGTTGTTCAGTCATATCCAACTCTCCTTGACCGTTTGGACTACAGCATGCCAGACACATCTTGTGTCTGGTTGTGCTCATCCATAAGGATTTCATTGGAAAGATACTGGAGTTGGTTGCTAGTTCCTACTCCAGTGGACGGTGAATTGTCTGACCTCTCTGCTATGACCTTTCATCTTGGGTGACCCTTCATGGTATAGCTCACAGTTTCACTGAAGTATACAAGCCCCTTCACCATGACAAGGTAGCGATCCAGAAGGGGAACTTCTTTGTAGAAAGGGCTAATAATTGGCAAATCTTTTGGCAGCTCAATAAGAAAGAACAGATATATTGTAAAAATGTTAGGGTTTATACAGTATGTAGAAAAAATATACTATATCAATCCCCCCACCAGCCTGTATATTCACTCTCTGGTGCTGGCTTTTTAATGCATTATGTAGTGGCTCTCTTGCCTCTCTCAATCATTTACACTGTTCACCACCCTGCTGTCTTACCAGTGGCAGAGCTAGAGCATGGGGGTCGCGGTGCAAAAAAATAAATACAGTATGAGCCCCCCATTTTTTGAGGGGGCTTCTGGCCCCATCCAGCATTGACTCACACAGTACACACACACATTATATATATATATATATATATATATATATATATATATATATATATATATATATATATATACTGAAATCTGCATGTGCCAAGGATTATCCCACCAGTCACACACAGCAATACTCATACCAAACAGTATGGTATGGTTCCCGTCCATACGGGATTGCTTGGAACTCGCCACTTGCTCTGTACTCAACACTTGGGACTGAATCAAGTTTATCGGAAGTCAACCTTCCGGTCTCTACCTGTAAGTGCCAATCTGCAGTCTGTGCCTGATACTGTAGTGGGTTGCTAGTTCCTCCTCCAGTGGACCACATTTTCCCTGACCTCTCTACGATGACTTCACATGAAGTACACAAGTCTTTACAAAACAACAACAAGCTAGCGATCCAGAATGTACTTTGTATGACCATTTCCTAATTACAAATAAAGGATAAAATTATTGTCCTATCTATCTCCCTCATTCCTCTTGGTTGCATCACTCAGTTTCTCTTTATGTCCCTCCCTTCGCGCAGTTTCTCTTTCTCCACCTTTACTTGCTCTAGCTGCCTTTCTCTCCCCTCTCTCAGATGTGCTTATTTACAGTATCTCTGCCATTACCATGCCTTTCTCCCTCCCCACAGTTGCCCTGCTTGTCTCTTCCTCCCTCATTTGTTCTCCTTGTCTCTCTGACTCTAGCCTGACATTCTCTATATCCAGTATGCAGCTTGTCTCTCTATCCTGACTATAGATGCACACGTGTGTGACTCTCCTAATTGCCCTGTTTGTCTCAGCTACACTTACATAAAGCAGAAGTCATATAAAGAGTTTCTGTGTATATGAAGATACTTTGCTATCCCTGTCTCTCCGTTTCCCCATTGCCCAGCCTATCTACAGTATCTATTGCTCCTTCCACAATGTTGCAAACAGATCAGAATGTTATTTTATTTTAGTTCTGGATCGGCAACATTCTCTTAAAATGGCTTATCTATTTCAGTCATATATTAAAGAGATATGGACGTTTTCTTGATTTTACTAGGTATTTAATAAACATAATTACTTTTATGTACTTTCTTTTAATTAGAAGCTCTTAAAAAGTATATTTTTAATGCCTAGAATCAAACAAATTGTCCCTGCGCTCTACAGCTCATGAAAACATAAACTCTTCTGTATTTACTGTTCTGTATCTCATACTAACCAATCAATGACACAGAAACATTTTGCAACATGTAGCAGAGACATGGTCCTTGATAGGCTAGGACACTGCGCTACACATCCAGCACTACAGAGCCTGTCTGCCTACTCTGCAGAGGGCAGACCCAAGCAGGTAATATGTGTTTGATTTTATGCAATAAAAACAGATCTTATTTGCACTGCTTAATAAAATAAAGTACATAAAAGTAAATAGATACACAGGGATATTATATTCCATATGCCTTTTACTTACAAACTGGGTCATGATATTTACTAGTTAATATTTATATTTTAGAGTGTAAAGGATGAATTTCAACCTTCTATTCCTAACTCATTATGTCATTAACACAGACTCTGATTTGATAACTTCCAACACAGGACACTGTCCCTGCCAATCAGATGGATAGCCACAGTATGGTATATATACACACAGCAGTGTGTTACAAGTCATGAATTATTTAGAAGGAGAATATTCAATCTGTCAGGAGATTAATCACCTGTAGAGCCCTATTTGGGAGAATATTTCTATGGCATCAGTATCAAGTGACCATTTGTAGTTTAGAAGATTGCCTTTCTCACTTTTATTGCACACTTTTTGTTTCTTTTAGAACACTCCTCCAGAAGTGAGTAAGGGAGCTGATTCGCTATGGAGATGTTTTTCCTGCCAGACCCATCTTAATGCTAAACCCTGCTATACTGCTGTTTTTGCCTGCCAGATCCCTTTTAACGCTCTGATTTTCTATAGCATTGCCCCACTCTAACGCTGTTTTTGACAGCCGGACCCCTTTTAACTCTTCTGATTTTCCAAAGAAAACAGAATCCAGGATGACCCAGAAGCTTCAACATCAATAATTTAAAGTTCATATTTCTGCTAATGTTCAGTTTGTGTTAGTATTATGTTTGCTGTTTCTTTGGAGTTCATATAAAACCAAAAAAGTGTAAATTTCAAATGAAATTGTGTTTTTTTTTCATGAGTTCCCCTAACCCTTCCCCATGTTAAACTGCCCCGTATTGTTGAATATAAGCAGAGATTGTACATTAAATTTGGAAATGTGGGTTTTATGGGACTAACCTTTTTTTTATTTTATTTGTATTTTTCAGTATTATTATTTGTACTATTTGATTTATAAGGAATATGATTTATGTGTTGTTACCATATCCCAGTATATTCAGAGTAGAATACTTCTGCATTATGAAGAATACACATGGGCATTTTGCCCCAGTCTGTGGTTATTATCTCACATTTTCTGTACCATTATTGCAGAACTGGAAATAATTCAGTAAGAGTTTTGTGCATTTTCTTTCCACTGCCTCCTACACCATAAGACATGATTCACTGACCTAAGGTGGTCACTAATGGATAAATCATCCACAAGGAGTAAACAGCCAAACTTCCTGAGGTTGTCTGTGTATATTTTATCAGCTCTCAAACTGGGTGTGTCCATTAAACATACTGGCTTTGGATAATGCAATTTATTGCAAGAAGAGTACTCAGGCAGTGTTGGAAAGCAGAGTTATTCTGATGAAGTTCAACATTTGTTTAAGCAGAACTAAAGACACTGGGCCCTATTCAATTGGCAAAATCATAAATGTATACAAACTTAAAACCACTATCAAAAAATTGCAACGTATTCTATTAGCTACTCGCAATCCGATTACGAGTTCCCTACCCACAATCACTACGGGGCTGCCGAAGAAGCAAAAACGACCTTAGATCTCCATTGGTTTTAGCACAGCTTGAAAACTACAAGCGCTAATTATTTAAAGTTACACAAAATCCATATACTATTAGACACATAGCTTTAGCTTGCCAATAAAGTCTGACCCGCAACTGAAAAAAAGTATCACGTTTCTGTCAAAAACATTATAAGTACTAAATAGTACTCACAAGGGCTTTTTCAAACACTTATTTGAGCTGTAGCAGCGATTAAACACACAATATTGTATTTTAAAAGCATGGAAAGACATTATAATTAATTGCACAACAGTCTCAAACCCACAAATATGCAATTAAAAATATTGTTTTAACAGTTATTTATGTGTAATATTAATCCCAGGACACAAGGGGTTAATACATATAATGAAACCAACATGGAGTCGAACAGATATTCTAATGAATTTTATAGAGTGCTGGATTGCCAGATCGGCAAATATTACTTATTGGCACTAATTAATTCATAACTGATTACATCTAACTTTCATGTTTTACTGACTATTGGCTGTGTCTAAGAAGTAAATTACAGACTTGCTTAAATATTGTCAGCTCATATGATCGCGCTCCCTGAAATCAGACTTAGAAAGCCAGTGTTCACAGGTGGAGGTTGAAAGTCGTAAATTGCAAGCTTGAGTCAATAGAATATATCTAAACATTTAGAGAGAAAAACACCCTCAGCCAAAATTACGGGTTAGAGTCACTTACAGCTTTCTTAGAATAGGGCTCTTATTTAGATATATATGTAAGTATATATGTATTTATGTGGTAATTATTTAAGACATGTAGAAAAGCTTGTTTGAAATATGACACATAACCTTGTTCATCATCATTCAATTGGAGCTTGTATTTACAGATGAACAATCAGTGAAAAAACAGACCATGTATGGTATTAGTAAGCTTTCCAGATATCTGAGCTTTTCAGTCTCTGGTGGAGTTAACAAAACAAGATAATACTTCAATGAAGAACAAAAACAATAGGTTAAAAAATGTAAATTATTATCAGTGAACCCCTCTTCCTCAACAATGCTCACTGGCAGCGTGTTATTTACTATCTAAATAGTTAAAGTAACTGTGAAACAGCCATTCTTAATTTTGCAAACACTTGTATGTTGGTCCACACAAGGGAAGTCGAAATCATTGCCTGCTTTCACTCTTTCACTTGTGAGTTTTCTTCAACTTTAGCCATTTGTACATCCTCTGACTGTTTTGAGGAGTGCCCAGAAAAGGGATGAGCATTGGCAAAGTGAAAAGTGCAATGATGAAGTGCTCCTGTGATAATGGAAGTTATATAGTGCAATGTAGTGTAGGAGGCCATGGTACTGCCTCACATTTTCTGAGCAGTACCGGCACCAGTCATAGCACTTCCGCTTATCACAGGCAGGAGCAGCAGAGAGCAAAGCAGCAACAAAGCAAGGTAAGGGAAACTATAGGAAGGATTCTTGAAGAGGGTAGTGGTTATGGGAAGGGATCATTGGTGAGTTGCGCCGAGGGTGTCACCTGATACATTCATGTGGGTTGTGAGATTTATGGACACCTCTCTGCCTCTCCTCTTCCACACTTCCACACTTACCTCTTATGAGAGAAGGACCCTCTGCAACTTCTTATATACTGACTTGTACTTAACGCTAGGGAATATGTTGGAGCTTTATAAATAAAGCATTATACTAACTGTACCCACTGTGTCTCCACATCCTCCTCTCCAGTATCCCCATCTATTCTTTTTGTAACAGAATTTGCAGCAATAGGGGTATGATAAAGATAATGATAAAGTTTGACATACATATGAAGACAGTAGATTTAAGATGGCACATTTGTACAGATAAATTGCTACAGAAAGACCCTGCTCTCTTCATATAATCTAAGAGAGAGAAATATACAGGGGGTCCCCGGGTTAAGGACAAGATCCATTCCTGAAAACGTTCTTAAGTCGGATCCCTGATTAATAATAGTAACAATAAAAATACTATAATGGCTTATATCACATATAATAGTTGTGGTAATTGCGAGTTGTCGTCACACAATGTAACATTTTACAGGCTTGTGCATGCGCAATGACCGCCGAAGGCGCTCATCCCGAGACCCGAAAGTTACGGGATTGACGGGACTGCAATGAGCGCTGAATGCTCTCATTGCGAGGCCTGTGATGAATGCCAAAGGCGCTCATCGCATGGCCCGCAAGTTAGAAGGCGGGTGAGTTCCGCATTGTGTGGCAAACCGCATTGCCAGCCTTTAAATTTTATAGCCATAATTTTTGACAGGCAAGTCGCTCATTGCGGGTTTAACGCCCGCCATTTTTTCCTATCTGTTGGGAGACCGCCAAAAGACGCCAATTCATTAGAAACTTAACTTACAACCACACACAGCACAGGGGGAGAGGCAGGGAGCCTGTAAGTGAGGTTGCAAGCTAATTTGATATTTAATTGGCATTTTAGGGAGATCTCAGAATGGCTAAGCGAGGCATAATTTTTTTTTAAAGCCTGTAAATCGGGAACACATTTTGGGCTTGGAGAAAATTATCAATTTCCCGGCCCGCAAATGGTTTCACACCTATAAATGCAAACAGGAGCACAGAGGAGGGAGAGGGGGAGAAAGACACAGGGGAGGGAAAGGGGGAGAAAGAGACACAGGGGTGAGAGAGGAGAGAAAGAGACACAGGGGAGGGAGATGAGGCGGAAAAAACCCAGGGGAGGGAGAGAGGGGGAAACAGACGCAGGGGTGAGAGAGGGGGGAAAGAGACAAAGGGGAGGGAGATGGGGGGACTGAGGGGAGGGAGAGGGGCAAAGAAACACAGGGGAGGGAAAGGGGGGAAAGAGACACAGGGGTGAGAGAGGAGAGAAAGAGACACAGGGGAGGGAGATGAGGGGGGAAAAACCCAGGGGAGGGAGAGAGGGGGAAACAGACGCAGGGGTGAGAGAGGGGGGAAAGAGACAAAGGGGAGGGAGATGGGGGGGACCGAGGGGAGGGAGAGGGGGAAAGAAACACAGGGGAGGGAATGGGGGGAAAGAGACACAGATGTGAGAGAGGGGGAAAGAGACACAGGGGGGGGAGATAAGGGGGGAAAAAACAGGGGAGGGAGAGGGTGAAAAGAGACAGGGGCGGGAAAGAGGGGGAAACAGACACAGGGGTGAGAGAGGGGGGAAAGAGACACAGGGGATGGAGATAAGGGGGGAACCAAACTGAGGGGAGGGAGAGGGGGCAAAGAGAACAGGAGGGAGAGAGGGGGAAACCGACACAAGGGAGGGAGATAAGGGGTGAAACAAACCAAGGGGAAGGAGAGGGGGAAACAGACACAGGGGTGAGAGAGACACAGGGGTCATTGCGAGGCTCTAAAGTTGAGGGTTGCCGACACCTGCAATGAGCAGTGAAGCCGCTCATTGCGGGGCTCGTGATGAGTGCCAAAGGCGCACATTGCGAGGCCCGGAAAGTAGAGGGGGGGAGAGGCTCACGATGAGCGCCGAAGTCACTCATTGCGAGGTGTGTGATGAGCGCCAAAGGCGTTAATCGAGTGGCCCACAAGTTAGAGGGGGGAGAGCCTTGCATTGTGTGGCAAACAGCATTGCCAGCCTTCAAATTTTATTGCCTTCATTTTTGACGGGTAAGTCGCTAGTATAGTAATAATAATACAGTGTAATAATAAAATTCATGTACTGTAATAATAAGTTACAGAAACTATTGTGCTCTTTCATGTAATGCAAACAAATAGAACATAGAAAAAACTCACAGAAAAAGCCTTGGGAGCCCGTTCTTAAGTATGGGTGGTTTGTAACCCAGGAACCGCCTATATAGAGATTGTGCAGAGATTGTGTTGTGATAGTACCTGTATCTAATATCTGACTAAGATGAATAATGTAAGAAAAAAAGAAGGTGGCTCTCCCCACTAAAAAGCAAACTATATTAGTTAAAAAGACAAGGCTGTATTTTCATAGCTTTCTAAAAACATTTTTTTGTATATTATCAAATGAAGTTCTTCAAAAGAGCAAAAATATAAATAGTACACTTCAGTGGGCCCTTAGGCAGTTGGATATCGTCGTAGAGCTGTAACGGGCAGCATATTTCACTTGAATGGTCTCATATGCGGCCGCTCAGTCCTTTTTATTTTACCCAAAACAAATGGGAAAGGGCTTAATTAGTAACAGAGTGATAGATACTTAAATTTATTTAGGCAAACAACTGGGTATGGTTTAGTAATTCTAGAGAGATTTATTGTACTTGTGTATTATTGAAGAGGGGCATGCTCTCTGACTTCAGACAGCAGGTGGGGGGCGCATGGGAAGCTTGGGTGGGGAGACGGTGTAACAAGCTGCCCCAGGCACCTGTTGCTCACCACAGTCCTAGAGGTTCTCTAACCAAGATTATGTAATTTAAGGATATTACCTATATAATATCCTCCACTCTTAAGGTGACTGCATCTAATATCCCTTCCAGCTGCTTATTCCTAATAGAACAAAAATATGCCTCCATCCAAGAAAACAAAATTAAATATAATCGTTAAAATTAATTAAAAACCATACTTTTTTAAACTTTTAAAAACATTTTGTCTATTAAAAAAGGTTTTCAGAAGAGAATACAATAAATACGTTACTTCAGTGGCCCTTTATGATATGAATAACTTTTTCATTAGGACCTTCCATTTACATTTTGCTCATCCTCTTTGAAGAAAAAAAAAAAAAAAGGTTTCAGACATTTTTGATAATTACAAAACCACACGTTTTTTTAGCCTAGTTTGCAAAAGGAACTGCATAAAATAATGATGGCATTTCTATTTCCCTTTTAAAAAGATGAGGATGGGAGAAAATAATTGAGTTAAAGATTTTACAATAGGCAATGGCACAGTGGAGCCTGGCAAGCAGGAAAATGTATTTCCTGTTGCCCAGTGTCGGGGTTTGGCTGGTCATTTGGGAAATCCACCCAAATGCACAATAGTGTTTAATTATAAAAACATTTTTTTTTTTGTATTTACAAATTCCAGTTCCCAGGACATAACATTAGCATAAAATTTAAGGATTTCTCTGCTTGAGCTCAGGTTTATAGGCCCCAATGACTGATTACCCACTTCGGCTCAACCACAACTATCCTTAATGGACCACTGTAGTCTAAGAAAACCCTTATTCTCATTTGTTTGTGAAGTAGGTAACAAACTAACAATATTAGAAGTCAACAAAGTAAACCGTTTTAGAGAAAACCTTCAAGTTTACATAGTCTGAATATAGAAAGTTTCCATCATGTTTGCATTCAGCTATTGCTGATAGTTTGGAGCATGAGCGCATGTACTAGTTATATAAACTGTGAATGAAAGTGCTGGGAGGAGGCAGAGAGGCCGGTCTTGAAATATCATTGGATTTTGGGGTATTTGATAACTACCCCCAGGGGTATGTTTCTGCCTAGGCCCACGAGGCACATTTTCAAGGGGCTGCAGACTGTCTGAGGGTTGCCAGTATTGTACATTGAAATATAACACACATGCATTTATCATTTGATATAGAAAGTGGAAATGAGGAGCTGCAAGAGGTGCATGTGAAGAGCACACATCTGAATGGCCTAGGGCAGCATAAACCTAAATACACCCACTCTTACACCCATCGCATTTATTGTTGTAAGTTGCTTCCTTTAAAGCAAGCACCTTGCAACAATAAATGCAATCATCTCTGCTCCTGCAGAAACTTTCTTCTCATACATGTAACCTTCACTAAAGTATCATGGATATATATATATATATATATATATATATATATATATATATAAGAGTGAGGTAGCCGTGAATGGAATGTCCAGTAATCCAGTTGAATAAGCAGAGTATTGCAGTGAATAGTGATACCTTTTTTATTGGACAAATGTATTCATAATAAAGCGACAAGCTTTCGAGAGATAATGCCTCTCTTTATCAAGTCAAAAAGCGATACTGATACAAGTATGAGCTAAAAACAGCAAACAGAAAGAGATGGGGGGGGGGGAATTGGAAAAACAAGAAAGACAAAATTAAATGGCCAGAGTTAAGTGAGAAATTGACCATAATTGTGAATAATGTCCTGATAGATCAGTAAGTCTATAGATCAGGTTGTAGATAAGAACACAGCAGAGTAAAATAAAGAGCAATACATTTAAGCATAGCATTTAGCTTACAAAAACAGCAATAGAAGGGGGAGAGGTATGTGGAATGTGTTAGCTATAAGACATTAAGATAGTGGGCCAGAAAGCCTAAGTCGATGTTAATGCCCAAATCCTTTGTATTAAAAAATGCAATCATTTTTAATTCAAAGGTTTTCCGCTGTTGGATAGTCCTGAAATTCCCTCTGAGTACTTTTATTTTGAGGTTCTGGATGGAATGATTCTCCTGGGTGAAATGGTGTTCCACTGGAGTACAATAGCTGTCTATCATGTATGTACATGATACAATGTACTGTATGTGAAAGGGGGTGCTACATTGGGGAAACCAGCTAGAAACTACACATGCGAATGAACCTCCACCGAAGCTCCATCAAAAAGCACCATGAAGACAGCTATTGTACTCCAGTTGGACACCATTTCACCCACGAGAATCACTCCATCCAGAAACTCAAAATAAAAGTACTCGGAGGGAATTTCAGAACTATCCAACAGTGGAAAACCTTTGAATTAAAAATGATTTAATATTTTTATACAAAGGATTTGGGCATTAACATCGACTTAGTCTTTCTGGCCCACTATCTTTATGTCCTATAGCACATACATTCCACTTACCTTCCCCCTTCTATTACTGTTTTTGTAAGCCACATGCTATGCTGAAATGTATTGCTCTTTATTTTACTCTGCTGTGTTCTTATCAACAACCTGATCTATAGACTTACTTACTGACCTATCAGGACATTAATCACAATGCTGGTCTGTTTCTCACTTAACTCTGGCCAATGAATTTAGTCTTTCTTGTTTTTCTTCCATCTTTTTCCTTTTTCCTGTTTTTAGTTCATACTTGTATCAGTATCGCTTTTTGACTTGATAAAGAGAAGCATTATCTCTCGAAAGCTCGTCGCTTTATTATGAACTAGCGAATTGCCCGTCAAAAAATGACGACAATGAAATTGTAAGTGAGCTAATGCTGATTGGTGTATAATAATGAAATATGTAATACAATTAATAAAATAATATACTTTACCTATTTTGAAGCATTGTGTTGAAGAGCTGGCAATCTGTTTTGATGTTGCTGCAGCATTAGTGGTGTGGAGCTGCTGTGTAAGCGTGATGAATGTGTGCAGTGTAATAGTGTACGTGCGCGAGCCGAAACCGTTAGCGTAGTTGTGTACTTCAGCATTAGCGTAAAATGGCGGGTAATGTGTGGTATGCGTCTTAGCGGAATATCCGTAGGTCGTTTGTGGTGTTTTGCGAGTTTCTTATGGTGTTTTGCGTGGTTAGAGTGCTGTAGCCTCGTTTTCGTTTTGTTCTGTGGCCATTTTTTCTCTCGCTTAGCGATTTTTTTAGTGTCTAAACTATTTTATTTTTAGTTAACTGAAGGTGTAAGTTGTTTTTTTGAGGTCCTGGATGCTTCCTCTTGCTGTAGATAAGCTTTTTATATATGTGGTGTGTGTATTTATTGTGTTTTTAATTTTGTGATGTTCGCGAGTTGCGGCCGATTTTTGCGAGGTTGTAATGTCTGGTAACGTGTCTTGTATGTTTTTTGCGTTGCGATGTAAAGTTTGCGAGGTTCGCGGTTGTTGTGTCGTGTTGTTTGAGTTTTAACGTAAATTTTGAGAGGGTCGCAGTTGCTGGCAAGGAGTACACATATAAGTTTAATACAGATAACTGGTATTTAGTCATGACAGTTGAACCTACCTGCAATGCAGAATGCTGATCAGAATATATATATAGCCTTCACATGAATGAAAATAAACTGATCACTAGGCAAGAAGCTTAAATATCAAATGACTACATATTGCAAAACTAAGTAAAGTCTAAATGTAACCGTCCAGTTAACACAAGATAATCCATATGAAAGTTTATACCTAGTTACAAGATGTTTGATTATCATATATTACTAGCAAATTGCCCGTCAAAAAATGATGGGCATAAAATTGTAAGCCAGGCAATGCTGTTTGTGAGGCTTTTGCTTCACTGATCACCTTTGGCGCTCATAGCGAACCTTTCCTCCCGCTTATTGTCCGGGCCGCTCATTGCAGGCCTCATTAACCTGCAAGTTTTGTGCTTGGGAATGCCATGTGTCTCTTTCCAGCATCTCCCCCTGTCCCTTCCCTGTGTGTTTCTCGATGACTGCCGTTTGTTTTATTTTCAAAGTCCAGTCGTGCCTGGCGTTGTTGGCGTACGTGTTAGTGTTTTTGCCGTTGTGTATTTTCTAAGTCCCACGTGCCTGGCTTTGCTCATCCTCATTTTCATCCAATTTCAGAATTTTTTAAGTTTTTTCATCCTCCATTATTTTTCTTGCTTAGACGATTTTCGATTGACGAAACATGTCAAAAAAGGCTAAAAATCGCTTGCAACCTCACTCCCAGGCTTCCTGGCTCTCCCCTGTGCTGTCTGTGAATGTGTTTTTATTTTATTATTTTTCTTGTTTCTCGTGTTTTTCGATTTGTGCGGGTCGGCCGTTTAATTCATATTTTTCCGAGGTCGTATTTTTTTTCCGAGCTCGCATGTGTGACTGGACTGCTGGCTAAGTCCTGCGAGCTCTGAAGGCTTCAATGCCTCAACGGCTTGCCTCACTTTGACAACAAATCGCAGTTTGACAATTATAATATGTGATTCAATCTTTTGAAGTAATTTGAAGAATGTTTAAGACCATCTTTAAATGTTTTACTAAAAAAGAGGAGACAAACACTCAGCTGGAGGTATATATTCTAATGTTTGAAAATGTATGGAATATTGTGTAATGCTATTACAATTTATTAAATAGGAATTTTCTTTATGATTAATGCATAATTTAAAATAACTAGCTACTCTTTCTATGGGATTACGTTAGTCCTGTCAGACTTCCTTCTGCAATGGAACATCTGGTTATAGAGCTCGGTGCAGAAATTATTAACTTCGTCTTTATTAACCAGTTGCAGTGGACCTTCCCAATTCAGACTTGTCAGAGGGAGATCATATTAGCACAATAAAGCTGCATTTTCATTGCCATTTCAAACATTTTCAGCTAAAAAGCAATTGGTCTTACTGCATGCAAGATAATTATGTGGATCCCCTGTCATTTTAAGCTTTATAAACTGAACATTGCCTCCAGCTCAAAACACACTTTGCTTCTCAGAGCAATAAAATCATTCACATACAGTGCATGAAAGAGAAATAAAACTAAGAAAAAAAATGAAAAGATAACTCTAACATTTAGTCTCCATAAAGAAGTATGTGCGTGATAAAGTAATCCTGTGCAAGGTACGGACAGAACTTAGCTGGGCCATCAAAGATAGCCACACATACAAATAAAGAAATAGAGACAGATTGGATGGATGGATAGATAAATAGCTCCAGGGAGAATGCGATAGAGATAGATTTGAAAAAAACAGGTATACCTCAAGATCAAGCTATTGCTGGTGTACCACTCAAAAACACCTAGAGCCATGAAAGGGATTCCAAAATCCACTTTGTCGGTCATTTGGCAAGTCAACTGTAAAGCTTGGATTACAATGGACAGCTTCATAAACTGGTTCAGAGAACATTTCTGTCCATGGGTGCAATGCTACTGCAGGCGTAAAGTGATTGAGGCTAAATCGCTCCTGTTAATTGTCAATGCTCCAGGTCACCCTACTAACATTGGCTGAGCTCCAAGCGTTAGCAGTCTATCCATGACCTTATGGATGATTTTGTGGCCAACACCGCAAGGAACAGAAATGTCCGACGCAGGGTTCTCGGGTCAGTGTACTGCTACCTGCATCTGCTGGATGGCTGTTGAAAGCAGAGACAGATGTCATTGGACAAATTTGTGTTAAAAAAAGTCAGAATGAAGGATGAGTCTGAGTTTTTTTTTATTATTATTTTATTAAAAAAAAGGGTTAATTTTGTTGTTTTGTTTGCAGTTTCTTAAAAGTTAATATAAAGCCAAAAATTCTGAAAATGTTTCCCAATTACTCCCTTCATCACTGTTTTGCTTAAAGGTATATGCAAGTGAGCTGGGTTATTAATGCATCCGATAAAGGAGAATTTTTTGTGTCTAAAAAAAATTGTGTGCATGAAAAAATTCCAAAATAAAAAGTTAAACCATTAGCCTGAAGTTCGCTGAATTTCTTGCTTTTGAAAACAGTTTTCTCTCTATGTTGACACCCCCTGAAATTCCCAGGGATAATTAGCATATCTAATACAATGCTTCTTTTTGGCCTAGGGATTGTACAGACATGCTCAGTTATCACCTGAAGTCTACCCTACTGCGGGAAGTCACATGATATCATGACCTCCCCCAACCCCAGTAAATTGCCCCCCTCAGCCCCAGAGAATTGCCCCGTGACCTCCCCCAACCCCAGTAAATTGCCCCCCTCAGCCCCAGAGAATTGCTCCGTGACCTCCCTCAGCCCCAGTGAATTGCCCACAAGCCCCAGGGAATTGACCTGTGACCTCCCACAGCCCCAGTGAATTGACCCGTGACCTCCCCCAGCCCCAGTGATATGCCCCCCAGCCCCAGAGAATTGCCCCATGACCTCCCCCAGCCCAAGAGAATTGCCCCGTGACCTCCCCCAGCCCCAGAAAATTGCCCCCCAGCCCCAGAGAATTGCCTGTGACCTCCCTCAGTCCCAGTGAATTGCCCCTTAACCCCAGAGAATTGACCTGTGACCTCCCTCAGCCCCAGTAAATGCCCCCCAACCCCAGAGAATTGATCCGTGACCTCCCCTAGCCCCAGTGAATTACCCCCCCAGTCCCAGAGAATTGCCCCGTGACTTCCCCCAGCCTCAGTGAATTGCCCCATGTTTTCTCCCAGCCCCAGATACGCAAACAGACACACTCACTCACACTCAGACATGCATACACTCACATGCACACAGACACACCACTCACTCACACTCACACTCACACAGACACATACTCACACAGACACACACACTCACACTCTGACAGACACACTCAGGCACACAAACCCACACTCACACAGACACACTCACTCACTCACATAGACACACACTCACACTCAGACACTCACACACACACTCACACAAAAACTCTCTCTCTCCACCCCCGTCGCCCCTCCCTTCCTTCCCACAGTGCAATTTCAGAAACTATTCGGAAGCAGTGGTGACGTCACGGCTGACGTCACCGCTGCTTGTTGATTGGCTGAAATGCTAATCGGCATGAGCATGAGCTTTGGAGGGGGTATCAATTTTATAATTAGATATCCAATATGTGCAGCGAAGTCGCTTGGGGTGATTGCAATTTTTTTTTCCATTTTTTCATGCAAACATTTTTTGCTAGGTGGATTATGATGCATTCTACTGGATGCATTGTAACCCACCTCACTTGCATATACCTTTAACACTCCTATCGCCCGGAAATGATCTGCAGAGCTAAAAGGGATATTGCTGTATACTAATATTTATAAAGATACTGTAAATATATAACCATATACATCAGGATTGTTTAAGGAAGCCACAATGTGACTCCCCCACATACTGTATTAGGATTTGAGATACACATTTTTGGATTGCATGCTACAAACTTCTGGTACAAAGCTGTATCCTCTTTGTCTCTCCTATTTCTCTCTTTCCACCTGTCCATTCTTCCAGTCCTCTTTTTCCACACATTATTATGTTACAAAAAATAAAAGATCCTGTGATAGTTTAAAATAGTCTTCACAGTACTACACATGAAATGGACCATTCTCCAATGAATCTTAATAAACCTAACTAACCTAATAAATCAATACCCCACCTCCCCCATCTTTACTCTTACTGTTTATTAGCACATTTGAACCCTATTAATTAGCCACAAACTCCACAACCTAAGATTTGTATCATATGAATTCTCTCCCCTGTGGCACAATTGTCTCATATGTAATCTTTCTTCATCCCAAACTCAGTTACAGAAGGATTATTCCACCCCCCCCCCCCCCCACCCCCGCCATGAGGGTGAGGCAAAATGTTTTTTTTGCACTTCCAGAAATCACTCCAACATCAACTCAAACATTACATTTATTATATATATATATATATATATATATATATATATAAATAAATATAGATATGTGTATTTATACTAGGAACTTGCCCATCAACAATGACAGTTCACAATGAGCGCCCATGTGTCTCTTTCCAGCATCTCCCCCCTCTCCCTTCCCTGTGTCTTTCTCCTCTGTGTGTGTGCTGAATGTTTGTGTGTCGCAAGGTGACTGCCGTTAGTTTTATTTTCAAAGTCCTGCGTGCCTGGTGTTGTTCGTGTAAGTGTTACTGTCTTCAGAGTCATGTATTTTGTAAGCTTCGTTTTCATGCTGTTTCTGAAATTTTACGTTTTTCGTCCGCCATTTTTTTCTTCGCTTAGGTGATTTTCGAGTGACTAAAAACGCCAAATATGGGTTTTATTCGCTTGCAACCTCACGCCCAGGCTTCCTGTGTCTCCCCATGTGCTATGTGTTATAATTTTGTGTACACTATCTTTTTTCTACATATATATACATATCTATACCACATACATGTATATATATTTACATGTGTATGTATATATATATATATATATATATATATATATATACTAGCTACTTGCCCGTCAAAAATGACGGGAATAGAATTTTAAGCCTGGCAATGCTGTTTGCCACCCAATGTGAGCACCTTCGGCGCTCATTGCGAGTCTCTCCCCCTGTCTACTTTCTCCCTTTTGTCTCATTTCCCCTCTTCTTTTCCTCCCTTGTGTCTCAGTTCCCCCCTGTGTTTTTACACCCTCTCTCTCCCTCCTTTCCCCCTTATCTTCTTCCTCCCTTTCCCCTTATACTGCTGCTTTTCGCCCCTTATCCTCCTCCCTCCCCCCTTATCCTCCTCCCATCACGTCATTAGCATATGCCAGTGTATTTTTGGTTATCAGAGCCCCTTCGGCGCTCATTGCAAGGTGCACTCATTGCGAGCCTCTACCCGGTGCACTTTTGGTTCTTTGGCGTTTATTGCGATCCTGTCGTCTGGTCCTTTTTTATTTTTGTCTATATGTATTTTGTAATGATAATGAATTAATTAATAAAATCATAAATTAATATACCGTACTTTATCTATTTGTAATTAATATACGCAGCAAGCAATATCTTGAAGAGCTAACAATCTTTTTGATGTTCCTGCAGCATACAATGTAGATTTGCACTCTTGCTTAGCTGAGTAAGTGTCAGCAATGTGTGAAGTGTGCAGTGTAAATAGGCTGCGTGCGCCAGGCCAAACCGTTTGTTTAGCTGTGTAAGTCTGCATTTTGTAATGGTAATGTTATTAGTTGCAAGTTAGTGTTGTAAAATGTCGCCGATTTTTTATGTGTTAGGTGGGTGTGGATAATTTTGCGTCCTCCCTAATAGTATATTTTATAGCTTGTACGGTCTTGTGTAAAAGTCTTATGTGTCTGGCGGGTTTTTGCGTGTGTATTGATCGTGTAGCCTGTGTAGGATAAGTAGGTTGCATGCGCTAGCGCAAAAAGGTTTGTTTAGGTATGTAATTCTGCATTTTGGATTGGTAATGTTATTAGTTGCAAGTTAGTGTTGCTAAATGGCGGCGATTGTCTATGCTATGTGTTAAGCGGTTGTGGAGCATTTAGCGTCCTCCCTAATAGTATATTTTATACCCTGTACGATCTTGTGTAGAAGTGTTATGTGTCTGGTACGTTTTTGCGTGTTTATTGGTCTTGTAGCCTCATTTTAGTTTTTTTCGCCGCCGTTTTTTTTGGTCTCTTAAGGGAGTTTCGTGTATGTAAACTCGGCAAATTGTGGTTTTATTGTCGTTTTTGTATGTGCACGGTTCGGCCATTAAGTTCGTATTTTTTTGTGTCAGTGTTGGCCACAGAGGATCCACGGGGGCCACAGGGTCTTTAGGGGTACTGGGGGCCCTGGGGCTTGTTGGGGGCCACAGTGGGGCATAAGGGGCTGCAGGGGCCATATGTGGTGGTGAGGGCCACAGGACACCCTTGGGGGCCACAGGGGTCCTGCGGGGGTCTCAAAAGATGAGCAGGGGCACAGGGGCCAACCGGGGGCCACCGAGAAGCTGCAGGGGCCACTTTAGAGCTGTGGGGGCCACAGGTAAACCGTGGGAGGTACGCAGGGGGCCCTCAGAGCTCAGGGGCCTCGGTGCAAGGCACCGGTTGCATTGGCAGTAGCTCCGCTCCTGATTCAAGCCTCTCCCTCCACATGATACCTCACTGAGGTCTGCACATTTGAAATAATTCCAATAGCTTTAGAATATTATATACTCATATAAACATACCTTTCAACGGATTGTTGTTTCAATTCAAATTTAACAGCAAAGCCCTGACTGTGTCACACTTGGTTTGATTCCTCAAGTTGCTTTCTCAATATCCATAAGCCGGGAAAAAGTTCTGTAGAAAATATGTCAGTATGGAGTATTGATTTATATAATGTACATAAATCATTGTTAAGGATTAGTAATAATACATTATATACAGTATATATGTGTGTGTGTATGTATATATATATATATATATATATATATATATATATATATATATATATATATATATATTTTTTTTTATATATACATATATGCATGGTAAGTAAACACAATTATTGTAGCTATACATTAACCATTTTTTCTTCTGAACAAATAAATTAATGTCTGCCTGCAATTTACATGTATAGATCCTCATTAATATATGTGTCGCTCATTTCAGTACTTACATATAAAGAATGGATGCACACATGTATTTGACATCTCACTGTATATAGTATACATACACACACACACACACACACACACATTAGACAGGGGAGGGGCAGTGTGGAATTAGCCAAGAACAATCTCTGAGGAAGAAATTAGAGTATGCAGGGAAGGAGTGGGAGCTGAGGGCTGTGCAGAGATCTGTGTGGAGAGAACACAAAGTGTGAATACTGTGAGGTGTGTGTCCTGTGACAGGAGACATCATGACATTTATGGATGCTATGAGAAGACTGGACATCTGTGCACATTGCTGGCAGTGAAAGACTCAGGAGATCACATCAATATCTGGATTCTGGATCCTTCAGGTAAGTGGTATCATTTTTTTGTACAGAAATTATCTACTTTTTAGTTAAAAAAAGGCTAAGTGGGAAAATGGCATATGCTAAATAGTGACATTATACAGGGAGAGGCCAATGGCAAGAGTTGTCCCCTAGTGAGGCGAGATCACTCCATATGTTATTTCATGGAGTCCTGTCAAATAGGAGTGATAACTTTACAATTTAGTGAATAGGCTCCATGGAGTACTGTATGAAGGAGTGAACATGAAGAAAAAAAAATGTCACTATAATATATAGTATACTATGTTATTTATACCTCTCTTTCTCTTACACATATATACACATCTATAGAAATATGCATCTCTCTCTTTCTTTCTCTCTCTCTCTCTATATATATACAGTAAATAAATATACTCACACAGTAGAATCCCGGTTAACTGGCACTCAGCTAACCTGGACTCTCAAGCAACCGGCACCGGTATCAATTCCCCATTTTAAATTTACTCCCGCTAAACTGACATAACCGGCCCCATCCAGAGTTCGAGTCTGCAAAAAAAAAAAAAAAGCTAACCTTTTCCCCCTAAATGGCCCAGTTTTGGTGCTAATGCCTTTATAATGGCGTTTTGGGGGGTTTAAGGGTTGTTTAGACACTTAAATCCGGGGACTCCCGATTAACCGGAAACTACAGTTATCCGGCAATAGGGAGTCCCCATAGGTGCCAGATAACACAGGTTTTACTGTATATATATATATATATATATATATATATATATATATATATATATATATATATATATTCACTCTCGCTCTCTTTCTCTCTCTCTAAGCTCTATTATGAGGATTAACTAATATCTAATATTTTAGCTTAATTGAAATCCCTCATTATAGATTATGTTATACCGTTATACTATAATGCACTCAGTTGTTATCACTAGTAAAAGTTAAGTTTTATATGTAAATTTAGTAGTGTCAGAGTTTTCTTTGTAGGAATTATTTTTTTTATTTTTTTTTGTGTTTATTTAGTTGACACTACATATGAAGAAACTTACACACCGATAAACATGATCAGGTTAAACTGGTGTTAAACCTCACTAAGGATGTAAATAACAGCCTCCTATACGTTGCCAAGGGGAATAATGCTTTAATTGATGCCCTCTCAAAAGTGTCACCCAGTAAAACAAACTTAATAGTTCAGTAGAAAGTGTTTATCCCAGGGTTTAAACATTCAATTGCTCATGTTTATCCCCGAACATCAAACGAGGACACAATGACAGGCTGGTGACAGAAGTGTGACATAGATAGGACATAAGCAAAATAGGTACTGTCATCCCCCTCTTTGGCTATTGATTTTTAGGGATGGAGAGGTCAGGTTTTCAAAATAGAATTCCCATTGGCAATCTGTAAGGATTCTTGGAATTCACCATTTTATTACTAGGAACAGTCAGGAAGATTAAAAGAAGGTTGTGAACTAAAAAGTAAAAGCATGTGTTGCGTATTCATGGACTAGATTTACAATATGAAAATAAATTTAACAACCTTTATTAGTTAACTTGGATCAATGTAATTATCTTGATTTTTATGTGACTTGTCCTTTTTAGTGATTTTGTCATAGACTACTAGACTAACATTAAATACAACCCCGGGGGGTGAAGGGGATGAGGGGGCAACCCCCCTCCAGTCTTTCAATGTGCATGTGTATAGAAAGCTGTTTTGTGGTCTGTGTATACAAGGAGATATATCACCTCAGAGTTGTTTTGGCTACTACACCCCTGCCAGCAGCAGGAACCCTAATCCCAACCATAAACCAAACCAAACTTGAAACTTAACTGCTTAACTAACAAAAATCTTAACCCTAACTACAACCCCAGCACTAACTTTATTCCTGAACTAAACCACATCCATAAACCTTAACATAACTCAAGCCTCACTACACCAAAAACCTAACATTAACTACAACCTCAATCCTAACCGCAACCTACCAAACCTCCAACCCTAACTACAATCCCAACCTTATCAAACTTTCAAACCCAACTAGAAATCCAACACTAACCTCAACACTAAACCTTACCAAACCTCCAACCCTAACTACAACCCCAATCCTAAAAGCAGCACCACCCCTAATTCTAAACCCTAAACCTAACAAATTATCCAATGCAAACCTCAAAATTGCAACCCCAACACTAATCACAACTACAACCCTAACCTCATCCCTTTAAATATAACCAAACCTCCAACCCAAACCACAACATAAAACTCAATCCGCAACCCCAACCCTAATCTCAGCTCCAGCTCTATTTGGAGTTGTGATACAATAGTCTGTTGAGTAGGAAGGTGACTTTCAAAACAAATGCAATCAGTACCAATAGTAATGTCAATGTCTACCCTGTTGGTTAAGGTTGTTTAAAAGTGGAAAATGTTATGTGAGACAGTAGAGATGGATTCCAAATTGTTTCTATAACTGCCATGACAAACTGGCCTATATTCACTAAGGAAATACTTTTCTCAATTCTGACGTGATACCTTTGCAATTCATATGGTATTCAATGGAGTCTTATCACTAAATCAATATCTTCAATTTGAGAAAAAACTCTGCAGAATAACATAGGAACTGGTGAGGTTGCCCCTGTGACCTTAGTGAGTGTAACACAATATAATACCATGTCAAGAAAAGTAACCCTTTCAGTGTCAATCTGTATTGGAGCTTCATGATGTTTGTGCCGGGCAAGGAGTTAATCCTTTTGACATTGTGCATGTTTAATTACAAGCACTTGAAATTCTCAGAGGGATACACAGCTATCAGTCATTTTCCAGTGGACACTTTTAATATGTCTGACTCCATAATGTTGTTCACAAGGGTAAATTCTGTCACCCCAGACTCATTTGCTAATTTTCCAAATGAAAGAGTGTGAATCGGGAAAGAAAATCCTCATATAGGCAAAAAAACAAAGTTAAGTGGAAAAATCAGGGTGATGTTTTATTGCTTCTAAATTGATTCTTCACCTTATAAAATTTATTTTTGCAAACTAGTATAGCATATCAATGACACAAAACAAGTTTATTAATATATTAGATAAACAGCCGTCTGTAAATCCAAGTGGGTTGTCCTACTGTACATGGGTAATTTGTACTACCGCTTGTAGCAACAACTTGGCCAACCTGAACAGTCCCCACTTGTTTCTCTGTAAGCTGTGATGCAGGCTGCTGTCATTCATTATGCATAGTGAAATTAGCCAGCCAGCATAGTTGTCGTAATTGGGAGTTTGTTGGTAACGCTATGTTAAAAGTTACGGGTTGCGCATCCCGCAAGGCCTAAAAGTTGCGGGTTTGCCAAAGGGCTGCAATGAGCGCCAAAGGCGCTCATCACGAGGCCCTTAAAATAGAAGGCGCTCATTGAGATGCCCGCAAGTTGGGGGGGGGGGAGGGGAGAGGCTCGCAATGAGCGACAAAAGTGCTCGCTTGCAAGAGAGGCTCCAAACGTCTTCCGAGTTACGGGCTTGAAAAGAAAGCCGTTGGGAGGCCACCAAAAGACGCCAATTGCATAGAAAATTAGCAAGCAACCTCACTTATGGGCTCCCTGCCTCCTCCTGAGGCAGGGAGTCCATAAGTGAGGTTGAAAGCTTTAACCAGCGCCAAGCCCGCAAATAAGGAAGAGGGTAGGAAAGAGACAAAGGGGAGGGAGAGGAGGGTGAAGAGACACAGGGGAGGGAGATAAGGGGAACAAAAACACAGGGCAGGGAGAGGGGGGCAAAGAGACACGGGTGGGAGTGGGGGGAAAGAGACACAGGGGAGTTACGGGCTTGCGCAAAGCCACTCATTGCGAGGCACGTAAAGTAGAGTGGGGGGGAGAGGCTTGCAATAAGCGCTAAAGGCGCTCATCGCGAGACCCACAAGATGAGGGGGGGAGAGCCTCGCATTGTGTGGCAAACAGCATTGCCAAGTTTCACATTTTAGTGCCGTAATTTTTGACGGGCAAGTCGCTAGTTGTCGCTAGTTGTATATAATATTGATGAATATCTTATTTATATTATATTATATATATATATATATATATATATATATATATATATATATATATATATATATATATATACACACATATGTATATATATATTAGTTTATTAATGTATACTATTTTTTAATTAAGCTTGATAATGGACAAATGTTTTTATAAAGTATAAAAGCAACAATGTTTACAGTTGTAAATTTTTATGTGTAATTATTATTTCTTCCTTCTTTTCTTAGTCAATTCAGTCTATTACTTTATCAGAAGTATGTGGCTAAACTAATGAACTTTGCACTTTTAGTCTTCATGCAAACACTGGCATATTTAGCTTACACGTTCCAGTTATATAGAATTTGTGCTTTCAAAGTCTCTTCTCACATCAGGAAGTAGATCAATTGAAGCTTCCAGAGCAGCATAATTGAATGTAAACTGTATTTTTTTACAATCTAAAATAGTTTGCATTTTTTAAACGTAGTTCTTCACAAAGAGTATATTGTAATTGAATCATTACAGATTCATTTAACTTTTATTTTAATTTCTTAAAACATTTGCCCATTTTCTATTTGTAAAAATAGATCCTTAAATTGCTATAACTGATTTTGAACTTGCTTTGAAAAATTATAAAATATATATAAGCACCCTCTCCCCATTAGTGTGTTTTTATGTGGTCTGCATGTATTTTAGCACAGTGTCACTAACCTGTTTATCAATGAAAGGCGTTAAATCCGTGCTCTATCCAGAGACTAAATATAAGCCAAGCCTGTTGAGTATCGACCGTACATATATTAGTGTGCAAGTCAAGTCATTAATTATCCACGACTTGTGGGGTGGTTGGAGATGACGTGATGACACTCTGAGAGACCCAATCCTCGATAATTGGGAATAGATCTCTAAGCAACTGCTCTTTTAATGATAAATAGGTCTGTTTGCAAGTGCCAGAGAATAAATATGTTATTACTAAATACACTAGAATTGCTGCATTACACTAACTTCCTAAGAAATGGAAATAAAGGATGGTAAATAGATCTAAAGACAATGTCACAGTCTGGCAAAAACATATATTTTCTGTGGAGTCTTTTAAAGAAACATATGTTTAAATAGATGGAGGGAATAAATTAAGAAAAGAAAGAAAGGGAGAAATATGTTTTGGAGCATAAACCAATGGGACAGGGGGGGATTTCAGACCATCAGACTTAATTTGAACCATGGGCGAATATATATCCTCGGCATAGTTATACAAGGCATTATATATAGTGAAGAGTGGTGATGACTGGGTATAGAAAGAGAGAGAGAGGGTGACAGTGAGTCGGTTGAGCAAGATGTTTGAATGAGTAGTGAGGTTGGCCATAAGTGTGTATGGAAAATCAAAATGGCATTGAGAGGGTTGGCGTGAATAGTTACGTTGAGACAGGAGGACTGAGAATGGGTATGGAGAAAATTAGTGCTAGTGAATAGAGAGAGAGTGTGAGTGCATTGGAGTGAGAGAGTGGGTCTGGCAATAAAGGGAAGTAAGTTGGAGTGTGGTGAGTGGGTACAGAGAGACAGGGAGGTTGGTTCAGAGTAAGAGGGTCAGTAAATGGATATAGTGATAGAGGTGCACTGAGTGGGTATGGAGAGAAACGGCGAGTATGAAGAATATTGAGACTCCAGTGGGTAGGTGTAAATAGAGAGAAAGGGGCAGTTAGTGGAGGTTTAGAGAGAGAGCGAGTTTGTATAGCAAAAGAGTTTCAGTGAAGAGAAATTGTTTTAGTATTCCCCACGTACCCCAAAATTTCCTCAAAAACACGCCCCATGTATTTCCTATCCTATATCCTTTGGTGGCACTAATTTTTTTCTGTCATGCCAATAAAGCTGATTTGAGAGGGTGGGTTTGTAAAGCAACAGAGTGATCTGTGATCCTGGTGATCCGGTCCCTCCCTGGGTCAATACTTGCTCTCTAATTATTCAGGAAAACCCTGAATGCCCTTTTTACTTAAAAATATATGCAATCCCTTTTTAAAGTTATCTATCAAATCCACTGTCACCACCTCCTTTGGTAGAGAATTCCACAGATTAACCACTCTTACTGTGAAGAACCGTTTTCTTTCTTTAAAGTGGAATCTTTTTACTTCTAACATGAAAGAATGTCCTCTTGTCACAAAAAGTTCACTTGACAAAGCCTTGCATTGACCCTGGATGTATTTACATAAGGTAATCATAGCTTCTCTTCTTATTCTAGAGAAAATAGGTTTATTTTACTTGGTCTTTCTTCATAACTTATCCTCTCCATTCCCATTATTAATTTTGGTGTCCTTCTCTGTAATTTTTCAAGCTCTAAAATGTCCTTTTTATGAAGTGGTGCCCAAAACAGTACTTCATATTCCAAATGAGGGTGTACTAGGGATTTGTATAGTGGCAGAATTATATTTACTTCCCGGGCATCTATTTTCCTTCCAGATGCATAACTTTACATTTATTCATATTAAATCTCTTCTGCCGTTTAGTTGCCCATTTCTCTAATTCTTGCAAATCCCTTTGGAGGGAAAGTACATAATTATCTGATTTAATTACCTTGCACAACTTTGTGTCATCAGCAAAAATGGAGACACTATTTCCAATTCTACTTCTAAGTCATTAATAAATATGTTAAAAAAGAGATACTAATACTGAACCCGGAGGAACTCCACATACCACATTAGTCCAATTGGAGTATGTTCCATTTACAACAACCCTTTGCTTCCTGTCTTTTAGCCAGCTCTCAATCCATGAGCAGATATTTACTACAATTCCTATATCCCTTAGTTTGCACAATAGTCTCCCATGTGGCACTGTATCAAAATCCTTTGCAAAATCCAAAAAATACGACATCCACTGAGTTGCCTTAATCCACATTCCTACTAATCTCCTCATAGAAACTAATTAGATTTGTTTGACATGATCTATCCCTCATAAATCCATGTTGATTCCTACTTATAATCCTGTTCAAATAAACATATTCTTGTATATTATCCCTTATTAACCCTTCTAAAAGCTTTCCCACTACAGAAGTGAGGCTCACTGGTCTATAATTCCCCTGATTTGCTCCTGCTCCCTTCTTAAATATAGGTACCACATCTGCTTTTCTTCAGTCATCTGGTAGAGACCCTGTGTTGAATGAATTTCGAAAAATTATGTATAATGGTTTAGCTATTACAGATCCCAGTTCCCTCCGTAATCTTGGATTCTTCATTGCAGGCTTCCATTTTCTTTTTCAAGCAGGTCCTAGTTTGCCACTGCACAGATAGAAGCTACTTCCACATGCAAAAGGCTTCTGCCACCTTAGGAAGTAGATCAGCAAAAATCTAAAAGGTACATTCAACTGCAGTGTAATGGCATATAAAAAAGGTAATAAGAGATTGTAACATTCTTTACATTGCCATTTTTACATTTAGAGTATATTTTAAATACACAGCTACAGTGGTCCATAAAAGTTATTTTTTGCATGAAAAACTAAAAGACTAGTGTCAAGGAATATAGACTACTTTAATCTGGTCCTGCAAAACCAGCCAACCGGAAGCTCTGTAGAGACAAGCCCCTGAGTGGGTCTGGATAGTGGTGGATTAGTGTGTGTAAAGCCATGGATATGAGATGAGATTAGAGAACTTCAGATCTGCAGCTCCTAAACCAATCCTCAGGGGAGCCCTAACAGGGCAGGATTTAAGGATTACAGTTTTTGGTACAGGTGATTCTGTATTTAGCAGCTGCTGAAACCATTTAAAGGGACATGTAATTTATCAATGCTGCTCTACATTATCAGAGTATTAAAAACACATTTTTTTGTTTTATACTTTTGAAAATAAGAGATTTTATTGTCAATCATTAAACATCCCTCTCTAAGAACACGTGGAGCTTCCTATGCTGGCATGTGCTGAAAGGTCCAAAAACACAAATACATTCAAATGCTAATGTTTTCTGTTTGCTACAACAATAAACAAAAACAAAAAAACTTCATCTTATTTCTTTTGGTTCTTTAGACAAATAATACATTTCTTCAGTGAAGAAAATATATAAACATTTAGAGGGGACTTGCAATTTATTGACCTTCCAGGCAGGCCCAGGTACAAAAAAAAAGTTTCTTCCCTCTGGGAGGGGGTCGGGGGTTGTGCTGGTAGGTTGTTGAAAATGTTTTGTGCTGGGCCCTGCCGGGACCAAATAACTCAGTGCCCCCCCTTCCCATAACAGCTAATCTTCCCAAGACCATTATTTATTGCTGCTCCATATATACATATATCAACATCACCTCCACACAGCACCCACCCCTTTTTGCATCTATCCCCACCCAATCCTTATCACAAGTGATCTCCTCTCAGCACCCACCTCACATAGCACCCATCCATATCTCCTTTCTTCCTTGCTCACAGAACCAACCCCCCCGTATTTTGCTGTCACTTTGCAGCCCTTGCTCTCTTACCTTCTTCCCTCATGCACATCCCCAGCAACTGAACTGCTCCACACTGCCACCTCTTGGAGCTTCAGTAGAAGTGCTCTTATTTAAACAGGCACACACCAATTTCGTACTGGAGAGTGTTGTGTGCAGCTAAGGCGGCACAGGGAAGCTCAGGAGAGATGGGTTGGGCAGAGGTGGGGCCGCAGAGGGGCCCCTACACTACAAAAAAATTAAATGCAAAATAAAAAAATTAAAACACTTTACACAGCAATGGGCCCCCCAGAAGAGGGCCCTGGTACACTACACCACCTGCACCACTGGTAGATCTGCCTCTGCTTTCAGAACCTCAGTGCCTACCCCCATAATCTTGCTAAATCTTGATTCCTGGTGGCTTAAGTTAAATAAAGATTTTGAGTGCTGTAAAAGCTAACACAGCAGTATTTAAAACAGTTATAAAACAGTGTGAAATGAAAATTTATTTTACATATGTTCTACTTCATTTTGACTGCTCTATATGATGGTATAGAGTAATCTCCATGAGTTCACACCCTATTTATTCACTTATTCTTTAACTGACTATTTTCATAGAAACATAGATATGATGATAAAAGATCCATGTAGTCTGCACATTATATCTACCCACTAGCTTGGCTTACTTAAAGGACCACTGTGGTCTGATTTTTTGTATATTATCCGTTGACCAAATATTTAATATTTATATACAATTATTCTTTACTTTAGAGTTCCTAGCATCATTTGGTACCTCAGAGGAATGGAAGGAGCCATGGATTCAGATAAGATCACTATTCAGTTATGTTGACCACTGTGCTCTAAATAGCACACTTGACAATAGAGTGACCCTCCTTCACACATAACAGCCTTCCAAAGTGGAAGCGCCCATAACACAATCCGAGTTAGGTACGTTTAGGATTTCCCCTACAGACCTGCGTGTGAATATTAGTCTGGTGTAGTTTTTAAGAAGATGATAAATTAATAATACAGCTTTCTGTTACTTTTTTATATGCAATTTTACTACAATGGATACTATCACATATATAGTTGTGAGCATGCGAGTTGTTGCTAACGCTTCACGAGGGCCGCAGTTGCTGGCAAGGAGCGCCGCAAAAAAGTACGAGACACGTTATGACCAATTACGACCTTGCAAAAATCGGCCGCAACCCGCTCACATGAAAAAATGAAAAACACAATAAATAAACACAACACATACATAAAAAGCTTACCTACAGCAAGAGGGAGCATCCAGGACCTCGAAAACTGAAGTTACACCTCAATTTAACTCAAAATATAAGAGTTTAGACACTAAAAAATTCACTAAACGAGAGAAAAAATGGCCGGCGAAACAAACGAAAACGAGGCTACAGCAGTCTAACGACGCAAAACACCACCAAACAACTACGGAATTTCTGAAAAAGATGTACGAGATTTGAAAACAAGGACGCAACCCGTGCGACCCCAAACACATTAGAAACACAATAAATACACACAACAAAAATATAAAAAGCTTACCCACAGCAAGGTGGTGCACCCAGGACCTCTGCAAGTGAAGTTACACATCGATTTAAGTCCAATTTTCGGAGTTTAAACACCCGAAAATCACCTAAGTGAGAGAAAAAATGGCTGCCGAACAAAACTAAAACGAGGCTACAGGACTCTAAACATGCAAAACACCACCATAAAGACGCAAAACACCACAAAACAGCTACGGATATATCGCAAAAGTCGGACGACATTTAAAACGAAGGACGCTAAATCAGCCACAGCCGCATACCACACATTAGCCGCCATTTTAGAACAATAACTTATACAATGCGTACGCTAACGGATTTCTCTCGCGCACGCACACTATTACACTGCACACAATTATCATGCTTACACAGCAGCTCCACAGCGCTAATGCTGCAGCAACATCAAAACAGATTGCCAGCTGTTCAACACAATGCTTCCTGCATATATTACTTCAAAATAGGTAAAGTATATTACTTTATTAATCTATTATTTATTTTATTATTATATACACCAAACACCATTAGCTCACTTACAATTTCATTGCCGTCATTTTTTGATGGGCAATTCGCTAGTATATATATATATATATATATTTCTGTAGCTTGATCTATGTTCATGGCTTACACAGCTGCTTATTGTTGGTTACACAAACATGTAAAGTTTTTACCAAACTTCAATGGTCATTTAACTCTCAAGATGGCCTTATCATTATGCCAGAAATACTTAAATACTTTAACTGTGTATGATCCTACCACTTGAACTGGAAGGCTCTTCCACTTATCTACTCTCATTTTCAAATACAGAAAAACAGTATCATAAGTTTAAAAGCAAAAACACATTGTGCAATATTTCTAATATTCTTTTTAAGTACATAGTATGAAAGCCTTGTATATAATTTAAATGTCCATAAAGCAGGGGACCCAATAATAACAGTGATGGATAGAGGGATTGAACGTATTTTTGTTTTACACTGTAAATCCTGTAATTACAAATACCCCATATAACACTCCACCTGTAACCATGGATCTGAAATCCTATGTAAGGATAGCATAATATACATGCTTTCCATTCCTCTCCTCACACACCCTAAATGGAGCACTTTAGCGTTATTATTTTGCATCTAAATGCAGAAAAATAATAGATATAAAATATTTAGCAAAAACATAGTTCCTTAAATAACAATAGAACTGGACCTATATACCCCATATACTGCAAATAATACTCAACGACATTCAGCCACATTAAATTCCAGCCCCGTAAGTGCAGCGTGAGACCCGCAACGGCTGCGAGCATGACGAGTTGCGGATTTATGGTGCCATTAAATTAGAAGCGGCTGCGAGTTACGAGCTGGAAACGCGAACCCATAACTCAATCACTGAACGTGGGATTTGCAGGCCTGCGCAGGATTAATTAGTAAAACCCGTAGTTACAGGTTTAGACGGAGCCAACAGTAAAAGAGATCATCATCCTTACGTCACACAAAAAGGGAAGGTTAGATTTCCTATGGGCTACAATTACGAATTGCGATCGTACCCACATTCTAGAATAATGCAATATTAATAAAGTCGTAAATATGATACTCTATCACATGCGAGTTACAGTATATGTATTAACACATTGATTGCCAATATCGATATAACATAAAAGTTAACCCTGAAATAAAGTATTTTTTCTGGTCGATTTGCGAGCTTGAGAATGTTGTGCTATTAATTCTAAGACCTAACATCACTTTCCCTTTTAATATTAGTATAGTAGAGTGTTTTTATTTGCAGTTAAAGTGCTACGGGTTGGACTCTACCCCCCTTGCGAGTCCTCTCCAGCACTCGTTGGGTTTGTCCTCTATTTGCGTGTTACGGGCTTGCTCCAGAGTAACTTTGTTGCAATTTAATAGAATTATTGGAATTGTAGTGGTTACAGGCTTGATAGATCAAAGGATTTACGGCCGCGAAGTTAAACATTGCTCATCCCGTAGGCTTTTTTCGGCCTTGCTGCATCTTAACCCGCAAATTGCCTGCGAGTTGCTTTAAAAGGCTAATTTAATAGCCTTAAGTCTTGCGAGCTACTTTACGAGCTATGATTCATAAAATCGTAGTAATTTAATGGGGCTGATTGAGCCACATTAAAATCCAAGCCTGTCTGTGCAACGTGCAAACCATAACGGCTGTGTGCTCAAAATTTGTGCGATTTACAGAGCTATTAAATTAGAACATGCTGCGAGTTACAGGCTTGTATGTGCGGCCGTGAACATGATCAATTAGTCAAACCCGTAGTTACGGGTTTAGATGGAGCCAAGGGCAACAGAGATTGTCAGAATTACGTCACTGAAAAATAGCGGTAGGATTTCAAAGTCACGAGTTACGATCAGACCCACCTTCCAAAAATTATGCTATTTTCATAAAGCCATAAATATGATATTCTATTACATGCGAGTTCCATTATATGTATTAACACATTGATTGCCTGGATCGATATAACACGGAAATTAAACATAAAATAAAGTATCTGTTTGGGCCGATTTGCGAGCTTGAGAATGTTGTGCTATTAATTCTAAGACCTAACATCTTTTCCCTGTTAATAAAAGTACAGTAGTGTATGTACAGTGGATATAAAAAGTCTACACACCCCTGTTAAAATGTCAGGTTTCTGTGCTGTAAAAAAATGAGAGAAAGATAAATCATTTCAGAACTTTTTCCACCTTTAATGTGACCTATAAACTGTACAACTCAATTGAAAAACAAACTGAAATCTTTTAGGTAGAGGGAAGAAAAAATATAAAAATAAAATAATATGGTTGCATAAGTATGCACACCCTTAAACTAATACTTTGTTGAAGCACCTTTTGATTTTATTACAGCACTCAGTCTTTTTGGGTATGAGTCTATCAGCATGGCACATTTTGACTTGGCAAGATTTGCCCACTCTTCTTTGCAAAAACACTCCAAATCTGTCAGATTGCGAGGGCATCTCTTGTGCACAGCCCTCTTCAGATCACCCCACAGATTTTCAATCAGATTCAGGTCTGGGCTCTGGCTGGGCCATTCCAAAACTTTAATCTTTTTCTGGTGAAGCCATTCCTTTGTTGATTTGGATGTATGCTTTGGGTCGTTGTCATGCTGAAAGATGAAGTTCCTCTTCATGTTCAGCTTTCTAGCAGACGCCTGAAGGTTTTGTGCCAATATTGACTGGTATTTGGAACTGTTCATAATTCCCTCTATCTTATCTAAGGCCCCAGTTCCAGCTGAAGAAAAACAGCCCCAAAGCATGATGCTGCCACCACCATGCTTCACTGTGGGTATGGTGTTCTTTTGGTGATGCGCAGTGTTGTTTTTGCGCCAAACGTAATTATGGCCAAAAAGTTAAACTTTGGTTTCATCAGACCATAACACCTTTTCCAACATGCTTTTGGGAGACTTCAGATGTGTTTTTGCAAAATGTAGCCTGGCTTGTTTTTTTTTCTTTGTAAGAAAAGGCTTTTGTCTTGCCACTCTACCCCATAGCCCAGACATATATATGAAGAATACGGGAGATTGTTGTCACATGTACCACACAGCCAGTACTTGCCAGATATTCCTGCAGCTCCTTTATTGTTGCTGTAGGACTCTTGGTAGCCTCCCAGACCAGAATTCTTCTCGTCTTTTCATCAATTTTGGAGGGAGCTCCAGTTCTTGGTAATGTCACTGTTGTGCCATATTTTCTCTACTTGATGATGACTGTCTTCACTGTGTTCCATGGTATATCTAATGCCTTGGAAATTCTTTTGTACCTTTCTCCTGACTGATACATTTTAACAATGAGATCCCTCTGATGCTTTGGAAGCTCTCTGTGGACCATGGCTTTTGCTGTGGGATGTGACTAAGAAAATTTCAGGAAAGACCACCTAGAGCAGCTGAACTTTAGTTGGGGTTAATCAGAGGCACTTTAAATGATGGCAGGTGTATTGCTTAATTCTGAACACAGCTACAAACCCAGTTATAAGAGGGTGTGCAGACTTATGCAACAACATTATTTTTATTCCCTCCACCTAAAAGATTTTAGTTTGTTTTTCAATTGAGTTGTACAGTTTATAGGTCACATTAAAGGTGGAAAAAGAAATGATTTATCTTTGTCTCATTTTTTTACAGCACAGAAACCTGACATTTTACCAGGGTTGTGTAAACTTTTTATATCCACTGTATATGTGCATTTACAGTGCTACCGATTGAACTTTACCCTCCTTGCGGGTTCTCTCTAGCACTCGTGGCTTCTTGGCTCCATTTGCGGGTTACGGGCTTGAACAACAGTGATTTTGATGCAATTTAATAGCACAACAGTTACTGGCTTGAAAGAACAAAGGATTTGCGAGCTTGCAAGTTGAATTCTCACGTCCCGTAGGGTTTTCTCGCCCCTACCCCGCAAGTCTTCGGCTGCTTTACAAGGCCAATTTAATAGGCGTAAGTCTTGTGAGCTACGTTACGGGCTACGGTTTTACACGTTATGAAAAAAGACTAATTTCCTTAGAGCAAATGCGTATAAGAGTGGAAATGATTACCTTAAATGATTACCTTATATAAATATATCCATGGTCAATACAAAGCTATGTCAAGTGATCTTTTTGTACCAAGAGGTTTTTAACTTACACCAGGGCATCCCTTGAGGCTAGAAGAAAAAAAAAGAATCCACATTAAAGAAAGAAAAGGGTTCTTCACAGTAAGGGTGGTAAATCTGTGGAATTCTCTACCAAAGGAGTTGGTGACAGTGGATTCGATAGATAACTTTAAAAAGTAATTAAATAAAATAAATATATATTATACCAATGGGTACCAATGAGGGACCCAAACACACACAAAAAATAATTTGTGGGGGAGCCAAAATTATTTTTTTTGCCTCCATTAACTAGCTCCGCCACGACTGTGCCCCTTGATCAGACCCTAGTAGGATATACTGGTCCTCATTCTAATAGTTGCTGGTCAGTCCTGCATAGAATTGAACGGCTATGAAAATTGAGGTTTTCCTTTTCTGTAGAATCTATGATGAATAGGCCCCTTGTGATATTTAATAATGAGAGAATCAGATTTGTATCACTTGTCACTCCTTAGTAAGATGAATTACTAAACACTGACCTCATCTTGTAAAACATCTATCTCCTGAGCTGTCAATTTCTGCAAACGAGTTTGCACCGAAACCCTATTTCCAACCATTTCCATATATCTAAATGTACAGTTCACCCGTACATTAATTGTTGTAAGATTCTAGCTTTCTATAAATATCAAGTGTTTCAGAAAGTGGTTTATGTTGAATGTTATGCATGTTCAAACAATATTGACATTTCCCCCTCACAGTTACATTTCTTTCAATTAAAAAAGAAAAAAAAAAGAAAACCTTCCCTGTGTAAACTTTGCCGTAAGAGACACTAAGAGCATAAATCTTGTCCTGTCTGGGTTTGGCCTTAGCTTAACCAAGTGCTCACAATGTAGTATGTCAGGTTACAGATATGAAAGATGTAAACATGCAGGAGAGCATACAGGGAAAAAGGGGGCAGTCCGTTTCACAAGCTGACAGTTGAAGTAAGTGAAGTATAAATGTTATATGATTACCGTACATACTCGAGTATAAGCCGAGTTTTTCAGCCCTTTTTTTAAGGCTAAAAAGGCCCCCCTAGGCTTATACTCGAGTCACTCTCCCCCCCCCCCCCCCTGGGTCTCTCTAACCCCCCCGTGTCTCTCTAACCCCCCCGCGTCTCTCTAACCCACGGTGTCTCTTTCCCTCCCCCCTTTTCATCCTCAACCCCCTTCCTTATTCTAAACCCCCCTTCACATTCAAAACCCCCCTATATACCTCCCCCTTTCCCCTCACTTACCTTTATCTTCAGCTTCTCCTCCGGCCTCCACTCCTTCTGGCATCTTGACCCGGCCAATGCTAATGACGTGGCGCGCATGTGCCGTCACGTCATTAGTATATACCGGGTGCCGACTCAGGAAAGGAGCGGAAGCCGGAGGAGAAACTGCAGATGAAGGTAAGTGAGGCGAAAGGGATAGGGGGAGGTATTTAGAGGGGTAAAGTGGGGAGGGGGGTTTAGAATGAGGAGGGAGGTTGAGGAGGGGGGGGTCTAGGTTGAGGAGGGGGGTTGAGGATGGGGGGTTGAGGATGGGGGGTTAAGGATGGGGGGTTGAGGAGAGAGGTTGAGGAGGGAGGTTGAGGAGGGGGTTGAGGATGAGGATGGGGGGTTGAGGATGAGGATGGGGGGGTTGAGGCGGGAGGTTGAGGGGGTTGAGGAGGGAGGTTGAGGAGGGGGGGTTGAGGAGGGGGGGTTGAGGAGGGAGGATGAGGAGGGAGGTTGAGGAGGGGGTTGAGGATGAGGATGGGGGGTTGAGGATGAGGATGGGGGGGTTGAGGCGGGAGGTTGAGGGGGTTGAGGAGGGAGGTTGAGGAGGGGGGGTTGAGGAGGGGGGGTTGAGGAGGGAGGATGAGGAGGGAGGTTGAGGGGGGGGGTTGAGGATGAGGAGTGGGGTTGAGAATGAGGAGGGGGGTTGAGGGGGGTGATAAGGGAGGGGGGGAGAGACACAGGGAAGGGAGAGGGGGGAAGAGACACAGGAAAGGGAGAGGGGGGAAGAGACACAGGGAAGGGAGAGGGGAGAAGAGACACGGGAGAGAGGGGGGGACACAAGAGGGGGACACAGAGGGCACAAGAGGGACACAGGGGGCAGCACATTTCCCACCCTCAGCTTATACTGTAGTCACTCATTTTACCCAGTATTTTGAGGTAAAATATGTGCCTCGGCTTATACTCGAGTATATACGGTACATTGAGAAGGAAAAATAATGTGTATATATATATATATATATATATATATATATATATATATATATATAAATAATTACAAAATAGTCGGAAACACCCTAAAAAGGAGGTGTTTAAGACAGATTCAGGTATGCTATTCCCACACTGGTTTCAATGAGAAAAAATGTAAAAGTTAAAAATAGAGAATATAATATATAAAAATACAATAAAATACAGTCTATATGGTCCACATTGAGCCGATCCTCAACAATAAGTGACTAAATAGTACCTTACAGTTAAGGTGATGTTTTTTGAAGAATGCCGTCCATTCCCTCAAAGAGAGCAAATTATCGGGGTCAATCCAGTGGATCACAATTGAACTGAAGTATCCAAACAATAGGGTTTGTGTATTTGTTCTTCTTTCTTCTGTGCTGGAATATATCTCTTTCCTCCAGGATTCCACACAGCCCTTTCAAAATAGGGCACTGTCCACAAGTGTCCTTGCATTATGAAACACAGAAAAGCATAGGGAAACAAGGAAGCACAAAATGATTTCAATAGTGTAGGACAATAGATACATGTATTATACAAAAACATGCATCTATAGCACTGCACACTAGTCCATCCTGTTTCAAATACCATAATTGTTTTTTGTAGCTCTGTATGTGTTAAGGGTTTAGTTTATACAGGACTCAACAGCAGTTGCCATAATGTTTTTTTTGCCATAATTGATCTGTGAGGGTCCCTAACTACTCCACTGTCATTATACTCCATGAGGCCAAAAAATGTGAGTGTATTTCTTCATTGTTTTTGTATAATACATGTATCTATTGACATACACTATAGGAATCCTTCTGCGCTTCCTTCTTCCCCTATACTTTTCTGTGATATATATATATATATATATATATATATATATATATATATATATATATATATATATATATAAAATATACAAAAATTGCCAGAGTCTGTTTCATTTAGTGACTGTTACATGCAGCTTTTTACAGTCCTGAGCTCTATCTTAGGTTTCAATTTTTAAGGCTCCTTCCTGCTTTAAGGAGAAACAAACAGAGACAATTTTCTCTGTTTAAAATTTAAAGAGATGTTTACTGTATTGCAATGTTTCAACTTTGTCACATATTTGAGCAAAAAGATGAGCTCACAACAGTAGACAAGGCCAGGACTGCATTTAATTGGATATAAAGAGAAGTACATGAAATAGACTTTTTATTTTTTAGCCTTCTATGAATGTTATATAATTCTATGAACATTTTGTCCTCATTTTATATATATATATATATGTCCAGTATTCCAGATGATCCAGATGAATAATCAGAGTATTGCAGTATATAGTGATTCCTTTTTTATTGGACAAACGTAATTCATAGGTTTCATGATGAGATTTCGAGAGCGTTCCTCTCTTTGTAGAGTCAGAATCAATACTGATTATAGATTCACAAATACAGCAAAAAGTTCCAGGATTAACAAATAATGTTCTGATCAGCCAGCCGTGATATATATATATATATATATATATATATATATATATATATATATATATACACACACACACACACATTAGCTCTTTTAAATAGTGTACAGAAAATATTCTGCATGACTGAGTTATATTCTCATGATCAATAAAATCTATTGTAACGAGGATCTAAAGTGAGAGATCAGACCAGAAGATGGAAGGCTCTGATGACATGAAACCATGAACTCTTTTATACAGAGGTCACTGACCCAAGCAATGACCTTAAGAATTACCACTGACTATATTAGCTTATTTACACTTACTTAGAAAATGTCTTATTTATTGAAGAAATGAAGAGTTCACATAAAAATAAACATAATTGCAGTTGGCTGTAATTAAAATGAATATAGAAGTTGGAAATATATCAGGGTTTTAAGTCGGTCTTATTTTACATGTTTATACAGATTGGACTTGCTTAACTTCTTTACCATCTTCCCCTGCCCATAATCAGTTAAACAAACAATGGTGTTCTTCTAGGTTGTATTTACATTTTGTTAAATAATTTTACCCATTAAAAAGTCTATTTATTCAAATGACTATGCCATATATGCAGGACCTCAGTGATGATTTATTATTATACTAGGCATGTACACACTTTGGTTTCCAGTTGTGTATCCTTCCCCCTGTTTCTTATCTATAAGGTATATCTACATATGACACAAAGTTATGTCACAGTTATATATTTAGTTATATGGAACTATGCATAATTACATTCCATATTGGATGGTATGTACAGACGTGTAGCTCCCGATATATTCTGTTTTATATGGGAGTCTTTTCCTTAAAAACAATATGTATTAGTTAAAAATACAATTATACCACTTATTTAAATTATACGAACCACTTTTGCATACACACTGCTAATTTGCAGTTAACTTTTTATTTGGGTGGACCTGCCTGGTTTGGTGTGTGAATTATATTATATATTTATGAATTTACTATACACAGAAAAATGCAGTGTTCTGCAAATACTTTAGAAAATATGTTGCTACCCTGATATTTGACTGACATTATCAAACTTGTCACACAGAATCGGAAAATATAAAAATAGTCCATGTATTTATTTATTTATAAAAATAAGGTTATGTTTTGTGCCAACAATAGCCCTTTCTCAAGCCAATTTGGCTTGGGAAAGGGCTGTTATTGGCCTGAAGCCCCAAAACGTAGCCTTTTTTACCTTCAACATTTGCTATTATAAATAAATAATCACAACTTCTCATATATATACCACTTAAGGGATGACTGAACTTACTATACTTACAACATGCTTTTCTATAGAAACAAGGGCGGAGCTACCGCTAGTGCAATGCACTGGGGCCCTGCTCTGGGGACCCCCAGTGCTGTCTCTAGCCCAACCAAAGATGGCGTGCCACCGCCCCCTCTCTGACCCCCTGCAATCCCCCCTCCACAGTCCTTTCACTCCCCCAATGTGTACCCTCTGTCTGTAAGAGCCAATGTGCAGCCTGTAAAAGACAAAGTGCAGCCTATGTTTAAAAGAACCAAAGTGCTGCCTGTGCCTATAAGAATAAAAGTTCAAAGAAATAACCTCTCTCCTCATTCTCCTCCTCCTTCACATCACCACCATCCCATTGGGGCCCCCAAGTCCTCTCACTACAGGTAAAGTGAAGTTAAATTCTATATTACCTGGTGTAATTATTGTTTTTTATATATGTCTGTTTATTTTTAAGGTTTTGTATCCAAAAACATGACCATCAGTTCAAACTAAAATGTGAAAAAGTCTGGAGTCTGGAACAGATTATTTCAATTTACATTGTTTCCTATGGGAAATGCTTGTTTGGTTTTTATCCTGTTTGGAACTCATCCTGCCATCCGGAACAGATTAAGAGATTAAGGACGAGAACTGAGGTACCACTGTGTGTGTGTGTGTGCATGTGTATATATATATATATATATATATATATATATATATATATATATATATATATATATCACATATAATAGTTGCTGGTTGCATAAGTGGTGGGTTGCACAAGGTCTGTAATGAGTGATCATCGCAAGGCCTGTAATCTATACGGGGGAGAGGCTCGCATTGCGGGGTTCGTGGTGAGCGCTGAAGGTGCTCAGAGGGGGCAGAGCCTTGCATTGTGTGGCAAACAGCATAGCCAGCCTTAAAATGTTCTTGCCGTCATTTTTGACAGGCAAGTCGTTAGTGTGTATATATAATAAATAAATAGTACATCTGTGTTCACATGTGAATGTCTAAAACAAGTTAATAAACCTGTTTCCAGCTCAGAATTCCGAGAAAAACAGTTATTACACTGCATTCTGGGAAGCTGAGCAGGGATGTGCCCACAAATGTGTGTGTGTATATAGAAGCGGGGGCCCTCTCCATGCACTAACTCTGCCTCTGTGTAGAACTATTCTTGATGATGGGCAAAATGTAATATTATTATTAAAATATAATGCTGCAGTGGGAGCCACCATCTTTTTTCAGGTGGTCTGCTTCAACATGTGTCAGTAAACTTTGAATGTAGAGAAGTTTTTAGCTGCCACACTGGAAATATGGCAGTACAAAAAGTCAGTACTTTCAATAGGGATATAGGAACCCTCACACTGCTGAGACTGCAGCTCAAACAAACAGCTCCCACTACAGCATAATTCAATATAATAGATAATACATTGAAGGCTGTATTTATTTTTTATTATTTACTTTTGCAAAGTATATTTATTATTTAAACAGAATCTGTGTCTGTCTATGCCACAGTGGACCAAAACAGAGCTTATTAGCATAATAAAAAATACAGTACATAGAATAAAGTACATAAAAGTAAATACATACACAGGTTTATTACACACCTAGTAACATCCGGGAACCATCCATAACCCTTTAAGCCTGTAGATATTTGTAAGGCTTAAAATGCAGCATTTTCCCGACATTATAATTAGTATTTATTAATATGTTTCTATTTTACCTCTAGGCGGCTGCCTTTTTGGCCTCTCTCCTTCCTCCGATCACTCATGAGAGTTGTCACATGTGATGTGGATGGGCAGTAAACCGTTCATTGGTGGTAATTCTCCATATTGTATCAACTACAACAAAGCCCATCCAGCTGGCTCCTAATGTGGTTCTGGCTCCTGCACTAGAAGCGTTTTAATGTGACCCAGCTGACCAATAGGAAGCTGCTGGTCATGATCTATTGACAGTTCTTATTGTCGAAATGTTTTTACAAAGTAAAAAGTAATAATACAACATTTACATTTTAGATACAAATATGCTTTACTGTGTGGTTCCATTTCATTTAATAAGAACCCTTTTTGTTCCTTAAGGTGGCATCTTTTTTCTTCTAACCTCAAAGGATGTCCTCTTGTCAGTTGAAAACCTCTTGGCACAAAAAGCTCACTTGACAAAGTCTTATATTGACCCTGGATGTATTTATATAACGTAATCATATCCCCTCTTAGGTGCCATTTTCTAGAGTGAATACATTTAATTTGGTTAGTCTTTCTTCATGATTGTTTCTTCTACTTTTACTGGTTATAAACTACTGAGCATTCCCTGTTAAAGCGATGACACTTTTAGCAGATAGAAGCTTCTTCTGCATTAAGTTTTCGCCCACCACAGGAAGTAGAAGAAATTGTAGATTCCACTGCCACATAAACGTAGATAAACTGAAGAGATTCAATTCCATATTTTTAAAGTGTGTTGAAATATCGGACTACAATGCTCCTTTTTTTTTTAGTGCTTCTTTACTGGTAATTTGCTTTGGCACTACCCTTCTGTTATTTTAATTCCCATCCAATCCTCTGCATTGCGGTATATATTGGAGCATTCTGTAATATACCCTGGAAGGTAGACTATCATTAGTCTGTTTGAAAATCTGGGCATGTTAACGAAAGAAAAGGAATGTTTACAATATTTGGTGAGATGCCACGTACTGCGTTAAACTGACGGAGCTGCGATTAATTACTTTGTGGAAAGATACATTGTATCCAGAAATAACTTTGAGTTTGTAAATTAAACAGAGGAAGAGCCTTAAGTTTTTGTTGTTTAGTTTTTTGCATTACAGGATATGTGTCATTTATTGTACGCTGCTACCATAATATAAGTGGAAACCCTTGAAATTAGAGCCAGAAATATTTGCACGTATAATAATTGGAAAATCAATTACTATGAAGGCGTAGGGCAGGTAGGTGAGATAAATATTCTAGGTTTGTGTGTAAATATAAATATATATATATATACCGGTATATATATATTATTATGGATGTCTGTCTGTCTATATATAAATATACATTATGCATGATTTATTACAATATGTGTGTATCGGCATTAATTACAGAGTGTTAAGTAGAAAGGTAACTACTAGTAGCTCCTGTCATATAGAAACCTGGACTTTCATAGCCTGGCTACAGAACATATTGTTTTATTTAAAGCAGAAAACTCAGAGTTCTTGGAATCTGTTTTAGTTCTTGTTTTATAGGAAAATAACTTGCAATCTTTTTATTTAGTAAGGGTGTGTCCTATGAGCTTTCCATTAGCCCTATTTAATACATTGGCAGTTTTAGACACTTTCTCATACTGCATATAGAAGCTTTGTCTACATTTAAATATTTTGCCACAATAGGATCAGCAAATCTAAATGATACATTTCACTTAAAAATGTAATTGTATTTATTAATTTGAAAAGGGTTTTGCAATTCTGTACACAAGACACTTCCCTCAAAGTCTTGAGGGTATATACCGGGTATATACCAATCCGCCAAATTACATTTTTGGAGACCTTCAATGACTCCATTGTGTTTTAGGGGATGCCCAGAAACAGGAACATTTATACATAAATGGTGGTCATGCCTGAAGGTGCACAAGCTCTGGAAAACAGTGGTGTAGCTAGCTAATGAAGCTTTAGACTTGGACCTAACCCAAGACATGGGAATATGCTTCTTAGGCTCATCAGTGCCAGACCTTTATAACATTATGTATAAACTTTATACATTATGGGTCCTATTCTATTGTCCAGATCGTAAATTTATATACACTTAAAACCACTCTAAATAGTACCACATTTGCTATTAGCTACTCACAATCTGATTACAAGTTCCCCACCCACAATCACTAAGGGCCAGCCAAAGACGCAAAACCTGACCTAATAACTCCATTGGTTTTAGCACAGCACTAAATGAGCTCTAAATAATTAAAGTTACACAAAATCGATATTCTATTAAACCCATAGCTCTAGCTCACAAATAAAGTCTGCCCAGCAATTGAAAAAAGTATCATGTTTATGTCAAAAATATTGCTAGTACTAAATAAGACTCGCAAGGCATTTTCCAAGCTCCTATTTGAGCCGTAACAGCAATTAAACACAAAATACTGTACTTTAAAAGCATGAGAAGGCATGGAAAATGGATTAGAATTAATTGCACAACAGTCTTCAAGACCAAATATGCAATTAAACAATATGTTATTTCCGAGTAATATCGATCCTGGGACTCAAGGGGTTAATACATATCATGAAACCCACATGGACAAGAACAGATTCTCTAATGCATTTTGTAGAGTGCTAGATTGCTTGATTGCCAGCCAAGTCGGCAAATATTACTTATTGGCACTAATTAATTCTTAGCTTCCGATTGCAGATTATGTGTAACTTCCATGTTTTACTGACGTCATGATGACGGACTAATTTACTATTGGTTGTGTCGATCAAGTAAATTACGGGCTTGCTTAAATATTGTCAAATGATCATGCCCCCGGAAAACCGACTTAAAAAGTCAGGGTTTACGTGTTTAGGCTTAGGAGATAATTTGGGGGCTGTAGTCCACAGAATTCTTCTGAACATTTAGAGAAAAAACACCCACATCCAAAATCAAGGGTTATATGCACTTGCGAGCAGCTAATAGAATAGGGCTCATTGTTCGCAACTGAGATCCATATAGCAAGAGAGTGGAAATGTAAAATAGTAAGTGTTACAGCTGTCAAAAAAACTAAACTGCATACTTATTTTAGAGAACTCAATGGAAGCCTTATATAGTGTATGGAAACTGTGGCTGGCAACTACATGCAGCCCAAAACTCTTATACAGCAAAAGGAAAATGCATAAGAGTTTAGACAGAAAGGGAGGAGAGTGGGTGGAGAAGGGAGAGAGGAGTATTTTATCTGCCTTTATTAAAATAACCCCCATTAGTGGAGGAGGACGTTTTTTGGTCCTGACGCTGGCCATGGTCCTTGGGAGATCAGAGAGGTATGAATTACATTCTTATTTCTGAGAGGCAGGGGTAGGAGGGGAGAGAGAGAAAGCGATTGAAGAAATTGAAACAATTTGTATTATTGTTAATATATATACTAGCGAATTGCCCGTCAAAAAATGACGGCAATGAAATTGTAAGGTAGCTAATGCTGTTTGGTGTATAATAATGAAATATGTAATACATTACTAAATGAATATACTGTACCTATTTTGAAGCATTGTGATGAAGAGCTGGCAATCTGTGTTGATGTTGCTGCAGCATTAGTGGTGTGGAGCTGCTGTGTAAGCGTGCTGAATGTGTGCACTGTGTGGTATGAATATCCGTAGGTCGTTTGTTGCGTTTTGCGAGTTTGTTGTGGTGTTTTGCGAGTTTCTTGTGGTGTTTTGCGAGTTTAGAGTGCTGTAGCCTCGTTTTCGTTTTGTTCGGCGGCCATTTTTTCTCTCGCTTAGATTTTTTTTTAACTCTTTTATTTCGAGTAAAATCGAGGTCTAAGTTGTATTTTTGAGGTCCTGGGTGCTCCCTCTTGGTGTAGGTAAGGTTTTTATGTATGTGCTGTGTGTATGTATTGTGTTTTACATTTTGTAATGTTCGCGAGTTGCGTCCGAGTGTTGCGAGGCCGTAATGTGTGTGAACGTGTGTCGTATGTTGTTTGCGAGTGTCGTAATGTGTGTGTCGTGCTGTTTGGGTTGCGACGTGAAGTTTGCGAGGGTCGCAGTTGCTGGCATGGAGCGCCTTGGGCGCTCCATGCCAGCAACTGAGACCCTCGGCCAGTGCCCTCGCTTCGCGAGCCCGCAGCGTTAGCAACAACTCGTACGCTCACAACTATATATGTGATATATATATATATATATATATATATATATATATATATATTTCATTCTTCTTTCTATTTAGTTATTTATTTTTCTTTATTTTCTTATGCGTTATATCATATTATTCTATTTGGTTGACATTTTTTTAAACAATATTACTTATCACATTTTGAAGGAAAAAATAAAACAATAGAAGAGATTTTTTTCTACTACGATCAAAGTCTAAATTAGTTTAAACATAATAACACGGATAAATATTTATGTTTTATATAATTAACATTGTATTTCTATTTTTTATATATATATATATATATATATATATATATATATATATATTTATATATATATTCTCTGTTATTGTTAAACAATATGTTTGTAAACCACGACAAGTATTTTCTTCTAATAAAATCTGAAAGTGAAAAAATAAGGTTTTGCTTATTTATAAGTGCAATTTTTCAAAAGGTTTATTTTAAATAAAAAAAAAGATTATATATTTTTTTATAAATATATGACTACAGTGGTCCTTTAAGCAAATGTAAAATTAATATTTTTTCATGTTAAAAACAAATAGTCTAATACGTAAAGTATGTTCTAAGAACTGAACATGTTCCCTGTCCCTTTAATAACATACCAATAATTAAAGGTGCAGTGTATAGTGAAACATGTCCTTTTAGGGCTCTGTTTTCTAACACATCTATTCAAAATGTTTACTAACAACCAATTGCAATTATGATGTTTCTTACATGTATACTTTCTGCAATAACCTTGGCTGTGTCTCTTTAAGGTGCATTGAATGGACATTGTCACCCCAACATGAAATTGGTTTCATCTCAATTAACGTGAAAAAACTGTCTATAGACTTTACTAGCTGTTCTATAATAAATTATACTGAACTAATTCACAACTGAAAGTGCATCTTTTTTATACTAATATATGGCTAAGTATGTTAATTTGCATCTCGGAGAGCTTGGTCGGGGTGTAAATGGAATATTACTGCATGATAACATTATGGGGGCATTGACAAACAGGTTGTAATTAACTCTGGAATAATTTACTTTAAAATCAAATGGCTAGTATAATTTGCTAGTTTTTCATACTCTTTAAAAATAACAACAACAAAAAAACAGCTTGATTACACGGTGATAGTGTTACTTTAAGGAACTACACAACTATTCTGCACTTCCTCTCCTTGCTAATATGAACATTAAACCTATCTGCACTGTGTGTACTGTACTAATGAACTGACCTACTCAGAGCTACTTTTTCCAGTTAGTAGCATTTACTTATTCTTGTTGTATTATCTACTCATTAACTTAATTTTGATAACTTATTTACGAGTTAACCAGCAAATCAAATACTAGCGTGGATATTAGACATTGACGATCCATTAGTCAGAGTGATAAAACATACTCCTGTATACATACCTTGTGTAGAAATATTCTTACATATTACATTTACTTTAGTGATGCAACCAAAAGCTGTTTAATGTATAAAAAGGTTGGTTCAGTCAACTAAATCATCCATAAAATGAAGTTAGAGATATTTTTGGTGAGAGATATAACATGAAATGTTATAATAATTTATTTGTGTTTATTTCAGCTCTTCTAATACTGATGTAGACCGGAAATTCCACATTATGATTGTTGAAGACTTAAAATTCATCTCTACAAAGTGACATGGAGAACACCACTGATGACGATCCTCAATTTAATTTTACATTTTGTGAAATTGACCACACTATCCACCAAACCCTGTTTCCTGTGGTGTATATTGTGGTATTTTGTTTTGGTCTTCCAGCCAACTGTGTGTCTTTGTACTACGGCTATTTACAAATAAAGGCCAACAATGAACTTGGGATATATCTGTGCAACCTAACAGTGGCTGACCTACTCTACATTTTCTCCTTGCCCTTCTGGCTTCAATATGTCTTACAACATGATAACTGGACATACAATGAGACCATGTGCAAGATATGTGGCATTCTTTTGTATGAGAACATCTACATTAGTATTGGGTTCCTATGCTGTATCTCCATTGACCGCTACTTGGCCTTGGTCCATCCCTTCAAGTTCCGCCAGTTGAGGACGATGAAGGCTGCTGGTATTGTTAGCTGTATAATATGGATCAAAGAGATCTTGACCAGCTACATCTTCTTTGAACATGTAGAAATCACCAAAGATCCAGACAGCCATATTGTCTGCTTTGAACACTACCCCATCAAATCCTGGGAACACAGTATTAACTACTACCGATTCTTCGCTGGCTTCCTGTTCCCGATATTCTTGCTACTTCTATCTTACTTTCGTATTTTTAAAGTTGTCCGAAAAAGCCAAGGAACCCAGACAAAGAAAAAACTTCAGATCAAACAGTTAGTTCTTAGTACAATCCTAATATTCCTGGTGTGTTTTGGGCCATACCATATTCTGGTAGTCATACGAAGCTTATTTGAGAAAAACTGTTGGTTTGCTGCTAAAATATTTAACTTTTACCATTTCTCGTTGCTCTTAACCAGTTTTAACTCAGTGGCAGACCCTCTGTTATACTGTTTTGCTAGTGAGAACACGTACAAGGACTTCCTTAGATTCAGAAATACTTGCTTAGCATCCATAGGGTGTCTAAAAGTGGGAAAGAAGGATGCCTATGAATTAAGTACTGGGGACAGTTGCAGATCAAGGCAGGTAACTGTAGAGAGTGAAACTACAGTGCTGTGTAAGCAGAGTATTTGTAGCATTGACTGCTCCAAAACCGAAAATAAATAATTCTAACATTAAGTTTCAGACAGAGGGTTTATATTGATGTTGTGGTTATAGTACAAGGAATCGTACTGCCATTTTTGTTTGTACACACAGGGCCTAGTATATTGATGTCAAAAACATTCTCAAATAATATTTTTTCTTTTTTTCTTCTTTATTAAAGGAATACAGATGAACGTGTTAAAGAGTATGTTTTAGACATTACAAAATATGTTTTGTATGAATATAATGAAGGATCTGAAGAATATAAAACTTACATTAAGATGCACAGGAAAGGTGAGCAGGGGTGGAGCAAACTGCTTATCTTTTCAGTTTTAATGTCAGTTTTTGTAACTTCTGATCAGTCCTTCATTGTAATGTTAGAATATTTCTTTTAAAATCATAACTTTTTTGCAAAAAAACATTTTTTATCACTACCAAGTCAAATAAAGCCCTTAGATTGGAACTCCACAATAAAGTGTGATACGTGAGGTCCAAAGCAGTTTTGGATAGTATTTAACCAATTAATTCCATTAAACAATGTCTGTAACGGTAATGTAATCTGGTTTAATGTTTTTATAATAAGTGATTAGTTATAAGATCAGTATTTGTTGAACCCAAAAAAACATACAGTCTTTAACATATTTGAACTTTAGTTTTTCAAATTTAGTAGATCTGCTTCTTTCCAGGCCCCATCAGGTTTCCAAGGGATGAGAGAGGATCTGCCCAGGATAATTGATCTGCGGACGATCAATTAGTGTAGACCTTAGATACGGGTTTATATGGAGCCAATGGAAAACAAGATCATTAGCGTTACGTCCCTGAAAAAGGGGAGGTTAGATTTCAAAGTCCTACGTGCTTCACTTACAAGTTGCGATCGGACCCACATTCCAGACATAATGCAATATTGATAAAGCCGTAAATATGATAATCTATTACATGCGAGTTCTATTATATGTATTAACACATTGATTGCCGGTGTCAATATAACACGGAAATTAAACGGGAAATAAAGCATTTTTTCGGGCCGATTTGCGATCTTGATAATGTTGTGATATTAATTCTAAGACCTAACATCACTTTCACTTATATATAAAAGTACAGTAGTGTGTTTTTATTTGCATTACAAGTGCTATGTATTGTACTTTACCCCCCTTGCGAGTCCTCTCCAGCACACGTTGGGCTTTGGGCTCCATTTGCGTGTTACGGGCTAGCTCGCGGGTGACTTTATAGCAATTTAATAGCATGATTGGAATTGTAGCGGTTACGGGCTTGACAGATCAATGGATTTGAGTGCTGCGAAGTTCCACGTAGGCATTTTTTGGCCATCCTGCGGCTTACCCCGCAAGTCATCTGCGTGGACGTTTACTGGGCTAATTTAATAGCCATAAGTCGTGTGGGCTACGTTTTAACATGTAGCCTGAATTTAATGAGGCTGTTTATCTGCCTCTTTGTAGGTAAAGACTTCTATTAGAGCAGCCTCCTGAGGAGATAAAATGGCCACTGCAGGAATCCTTAGACTGGTCAGAAGAAGAATTATGACAGCAGATCCAGGATACTTTAAATGAGATGGAAAGAAGGAGCTATACTACACCTTGATAATTTAACTGTAATTTTTAGATTAAACATTAGATTTATTTTATTCAAATATTGATTATATTGCTATTTAGTTACTATATAAACATATCGAACCCTGTTAAATGTCATTTAAGGAACAGCTAGCACAGTATAAGACATTGCTTCATTCAGGAGCACATTTGTTAGTAGAACTGGAACTATGAGGTCAGGCTCTTTAATAGTAGGAGCCCGATTTTATGATGGCACATTCAGTGTTCAAAGAGGAAGCAATGGCGTATTTAAAAGAAAACTTGCAGTATAATAGGTAGGTGTTCATAAAGAAACCAGATTCTCCCAGATCAAGCAATGAGAGTCTCAGTTGTACTAACCCGTTTGCATCAAAAATGGTTATAATGTGTCTCCTTTCTTATAATGAGCTGTCGGAGACTGTAGATTTACAGACACTATGATTATTAGTAAGCAGAACTCCGGATCCCTCTCAGTGAATATTACACTTCAGAGAGGTTTTTATGGATTTTAGCAACCATTATCAGAACCCTGAATTGATGCCATCACTTGATCCCAGAGGCTTAAGGTAACAACAGTTAAAAATATGGTATTATTTAAAATGATAGCTAATAACAAAGACTTTATCAGTCAAATATTATTTAAAGGTATATCTAAGCTTCCCTGTTCTTACCGTTCTCTAATCTAACATCTTCTACTTATATCAGGAACACACACATCACATGGAGTCATTCTATACACATACACATTTATTTTATTTAAATATAAAACTTTTTTCCCACACCTAGGCGCCTAGTACCTATCAATAGAAACACTAGATTTAAACATGGATTTTAACTCTTTACTAACCTTCAAGCCAGCAGAAGCTCAATGCAGAGATCTACAGATCAGTGTCTGACTCCTCCTACTTCCTTCTACAGGGGGGACTACACATCACATGATTCCTTCCTGCATAAACTCCCATCACTGATTGTTACATTGTATTAAAATGTATTAGCTCCCTGCGATTGGACAAAACAAATTATGAATTGTATGCAAATTCTAGCAGGGATTTTCAGGGGTGTTAACTCACAAAAGCTGCTGCTTGCAAACTCAAGAGATTTAGCAAACATCAGGGTGACTTTGTTAATGTTTATTTTGGTATTTTTGTTATGCAAAAAATGTTTTCATACACTACTGATTCTCCTCTATCAGATGCATTCACATTCCAGGAAACTTAGATATGCCTTTAAAACATTAATTTACTTGTCAGTCTTTACAATCTATCCACTAAGGACAATCTGATATCTCTCATTGGGTCTCTGATTAATTGTCTTTAATGTAGAGCCATGTAAAAAATGGACTGGTCATGCTCAGACACCACTAACTAGGCTTATATAAATTATTCGCTAGCACCTAAGTATGTCCAGTCTTCTTTTTCCACATGACTTACAATGAAGACCCAGGATTAATCAGCAGTTATTGGCAATTATCTGTAATTAGCAGGCAATGTCAGATTAGATTAGTGGGTTGATTAAAAAGGCTGATTAATAGGTAAAACATTCAAAAGGTTAATGTTTACTGTAGTAAAAATGTTTTTTTTTTTTTTTAAATAACATTAGAGGATAACATACTTTCTATCACCTATAGCTTTGTATTATACCATATAATGTAGGATGAAAGGGGGAAGCAAGTGGGTAGAAGTGATGTTTTGGGAGGTGGTAGGATTAAAGTGTGAGAGGTAATGGGGAAGAAATTAGAGTAAATGTGTAAGGAAGGGAGAATGGGGCCACAGTGGAAATGTGGATGGGGGTTGTATAGAGGAGGTGTAAGGTGGGAATTAGGGATGATGAGGTAATGAAGTTGGGGGGATGAAAATAATAGGAAAAGGAATAAAAGAAAATGTAAATGTGAAAATGAGAAGGATACCTTTTACAGTCCTGTCTGCTTATTACTTCTTTCACCACAGGCCCTTCTCTTGTTAAAGGACCAGTGAACATTAAGAAGATCTGAACTAACTACATTACCATCTGTGTAAGCAATATGCATAAAAGAATAATCAGAGAAAACCTCAATTTTAGCAGATTCTGCAAGAGCATGGAAGCTGCCATGATAGTAATACATGCTTTTCAATGCCTTCTAATGAGCATGTTTGGGAGAAGGGGGATATGTGAAATGCTAAAAGATTATCTGAATTAAACAATAATCTGAATAAACAATATTTTTAGATAATAAAAAATTGCATTAGACAAGTTATTTGCATAAATATGCAATGGATATATATGCATTTATTATTATAATGCAAATAACTGGTCATAACGCATATTTTTTATACATTCATATACCACTCACGTCATGTTTGTATTATAACATAAATTATATTATCTTATGATTTGTATTATAATACAAATCCCAAGATAGCCAGCTTTGACAGTGTTACAACAAGTATTTTGCACTTTCTAGTGTAATCCTAAAAATGGAGTGAAAGGTGTATGAACAATGCATTAAACCAGTTATATAGCGAGGAGCTGGCACATTTTCTCTGGCCCTTTGTAGATATCTCTATAATGAGGAAGGATACGTTAATACTGCAGATGGGAGCAAACAATTTCTAGTCTTGCGCCTTTGTAAATGTGACTCAGTATGTTTTCTTCTAGAAGGAAACATCCAAAAGAAAACATTCAATGTAGCTCTAAGAATAACATTTAATATGCTATTTTTTTACATAAAAAGTAACAAAAACACAAATATTCAGTGTAACAAGGCATCCTGAAATAAAATATAACTTTTGGGTAAAAACAATAAAGGCTTTATTTGTGTTGTTATTTCTGAAATAATGTGTATTTATTGTAACAAAATATAGATTTTTCACTTACCGGTAATATAAAAGGTAAAAGATCAGGAGGTAAACATTTTTCATAAAAATAAATGCTTTGAGAACATCCCTAAAATTATTTCCATCATAGACATCACAAATAAACCCATAAAGGAGTTTACAAAATTACCCTAGATTGCATCTCATTCAAAGTATAAGGGCCATATATACTATGCCAACTGTATCAATATGGTTGCCAGGGGGTAACAGCGATTAGATAAATATAAAAAATGGAACAAGGCAGGGTTGCTCCATATCACTTACTTTATTTTCATTGGTAAGAAAGCTTTGCAAGCAGTATTCACATGAATTAGGACCTTCAGGGTTATAGAAAAATTGGAACGGAGTTCCAAAATCCTACTGTATGTAGACAATCTATTAGAATTTTGAATGTCATTGTGATGTTGCCTAATTTGCACAAAAAAAATAATAGAAAAATGCAGGGGTATTTCAGGATATAAAGTTAATAAGACATATTTTGTATAGTGGAAAACAACATTAAAGCAATACTGAAACATAATTAAAACTATAAGTAGACAAAGGGTAAGTTTAAATATTTATCACAGCCTCCTATAATTAATTCTATCATGTTAACCATCCAGTGTTATGCAATAGGGATTTGGGAGATGGTCCAGTCTATTATGTTTTTATGGTTAGGTATAATTGCTACATTTAAGATGACTGGTCTCTCACAAGTCTTATAATATTTTAGGTGTTCACCAGTAAACATCCCACAGATTGACTTAGATAAGTTAGAAAAAATATATTAAAATGTATACGGTCAAGAAGAAGAACAATGATTTGAACAATATCATGATGTTGTGGGACTGGGTGTGCTGAAGTTTAACAATATTATCTGGCTGCACAACTTGCTCACATGGTGCTGTGGAGGGTACTTGAAAGGAACTATAAGAGACCATCGCAAGGTGGCTTATGTTATATGGTCAGTGCACATGGGTAGAACTTGTATAAGAAGCTCAGTAGTATAACCCTGCATAACAATCTGTGATATATGCAAAAAAAAAATAATCTCAATAATGAATATCCAGTTTTAACTCCTCTTCTTAAAAACATTTTGTAATACAGTAGTTTATAGGAAGAAGAGATGTGGCATATATCAATTAATAGATATTTTAAATGATAAATATGAAGTAGATACCTTTTACTATATAAAAAAAGAGCAGGATTGAGAAACTGTTAGATTTATATATCTGCAATTAGATTACTAGGCTTCATTGTTTAGACAACAATAAAACAGAATAGGTCACATTATGGATTTAGAGAACATAAGCAAGAATGTATTAGCAGGCAAAATTAAGACTGGCTTAGAGAGTGTAATCTGTAAATAGTTATGCATGCAAAATTATGTTCAGATGGAAAAATATAGAACTCAATGAGAATGTGGGTCAATATTGCAATAATGGAAAGTTATCTGGAAAACAACTAAAATTAGATGTTTGTATCCAGAAAAAGTTATGCTACATTTGTTCCAGTAACCACATAAACTGCATTATATGGGATATAAATTTCACCCAACTATTGGAAGGGATATGGGAAAGTAACATTTTACCATTGCAGGTGGGGAATATTTTGAAATAAAAGTACGGTATATGAAATAGTATACTATAACTGGTTCAGTAGAGACATAATATGTTTGTTACATGAGATACAGGAGATATGAGAGTGAATAAAAGTATACATATATTGGCATGGCATATTAACAGTGTTTCTAGGAGAGCTGTGGTAATGTATTGGAAACAATATGTTATAAACTGACCAATATATAATATATCTATTGCCAAACATGGCCATAAGATACAATAATGACACCATATTAAGTTAAAATCATTGCTTTATTTAACTCTATAAAACATATATGATTTACACTACCGGGAAGAATTAAAATAATAATATTGGAACAAGTGAAAGCGAAACTATTCAATAATATCAAATTGTTCAGTGAGTAATACAATGAGTACAGCCAGTGGTGAATCTAGAGAATAGAGTGCTCAGGTCCGCTTTCCATAACAGTAAACCTTCCCAAGACCCCCTTCCATAGCTGCCGCTGTGAACCTCCTCTGTCTGTAGCACAGCACCAGAAAGTACATGTTCCACATTCCAGCAACATCCTCTATATATACACCTATATATATATATATATATATATACATACACACAGTATTTATACCTATATAAGTATACTATCTCTACATAGAATGCAGTCCCTTTCAACATCTACCCCCACACAGCACCCATCCCTTCTCAGCTAACATCCCCGCACAGCACCCAACCCCTCTCAGCTCTCACCTCACATAGCACCCATCCCTATCTCCTTTGCTCCCCCTCACAGAACCTATGCCCCTGTACTTTGCTGTCACTTTGCAGCCTTGCTCTCTTACCTTCTTGCATGATACACATTCCCAGCATGCTGAACTGCTCCACGCTGACACCTCTTGGAGCCTAAGTAGAAATGCTCTTTTTTAAACAGGCACACACCAATTTCAGGCTGGCAGTGTGTGCAGCCAAGGAGGCACAGGGGAGGCCGAGGATGGCCAAAAAACAATTGACCAGGGTGGGGGGCCCCAGGGGACCCCACACTATATTTGAAAAAAATGTAATAAAAAAAAATGTCTACACAGCATTAGGCCCTGGTGCACTGCACCACTGGTAGTTTTGCTGCTGAACATAGCATTCTCAATGTAAGAAGCACTAAATCCCTAATTGTCCATAATCTCTGATTGCTGATTTATCTATCAGTTACAATATCATGTGCTAAAATAACATGTGACCATTCCTCAATTGCAACTCTTACATCTGTATCCTTGTATCAGGGTTGTGAGTGCCTTTCAGGGCAAACATTGCACCTCCAATGTATATCTGGACTGTACAAATGGACATATGGATTGTATCTGGACTGCTATTTCCCTGTAAGCAGAGTGGTCATAATTGTGGAACCCCGTGGATGTGTGGGTTAGGGTGCCCTATTGGCATATGTGGGTTCATAATAATTGTGGTATTAAGGGCAAGTAGTTATAACTGTGCGATATGGTTTTTGCCATGTTTAGAATTTATGATATGCAGAGGCCTATGGATTTGTGGGGACTGAGCAAACTAATATGGGCCCTGGATGGGCATGGGTTAAAGTGGCACAACTGATGCCTTTTCTTCAAAGAGATTGCCATCTGGGTACATGGACTGGTTTTATTTTGTTACATTCTAAAACATTATATCAAATATAAAGTCAAGTTATTCAAAAGAGCATACTGTAAAGCAGCCTATCAAATATTAAGTAGTAAAGAGTACCACTTAATCACGCCTAACAATAATGCTAAAATAACCTTTGTTAGCAGAAGGAAAATGAGATGTGTGCCTGAACAGTTTAGTAAAAAAAAAAAAATGATGGATATGTTATGTGTATACACATATTTACTTAAACTGACATCAAGGGGATAAGACTAATTTTTTTAAACTTGCTTTGATTATTAAAAGGAAAGAGGTATTAATGTCACAGTAATGCTAACATGCATGGAACTGGTTTTGCCCTGCTGGCATGTGTATAATAATTATGGTTGCATTCATGGCATGTGTAGTTTAATATTGCCTTTGGTATAACATAGGTGACTTATACATGTACTGTTAAGTATGAGAATTCCCATATCATGTTTGGCATTAAAATGACCTGTCTTCTCTGAGGAATATCATAAAGCATGTCACCTGAATTCTCGGGGAATAGGGTCTGAATTATGCGTTAACAGGCTGAGGAGGGTTTGGGAAGACGTCAGAAGTCAGGGAAGGAAGATATTATTAGCCATTATGGTCCCGCTAGCTTCCTGACAGGAGAAAATTGAAAGTGTAAATTCTCATACCCATGAAAAAAGGTCCCATTAAGTTATTTAGCCTCCCAAACTCCAGCACCACTGGGGGCAGGTAGAAAGGCTGACATCATTGTTTGACAAGTGGGCTAGAGGGAGAAGGGTTTGAGTACTGGTTAAGAGGACTGTTGCTAGGGGGTGTAATTTTGTGATAAGGGGCAACCTAAATGTATAAAATGTTGAATGGCTGACAAACAAAGAGTGCTCAGGTGGTCATACATAGTTAACGTAGTGCTCATTATTGAGGCAAGGATTAACTCTGATCATAGGGGTTGATAATTCTACAGAGTTACAGCCGGTAACTCTGCTGCTCTGCCTGATAATTCCTGTGTTCATGTGATTATCCTGAGGGTCCAATAATGGTCTGGTTCTATCTCTGCTAGCATGGATAATAACAAGAACCATCACGTATCGCTGGGTGTGTCAGAACTAGGTTCTGGGCGCGCCCAATTAAAGAAGCAGTCATGACAGGTAGTTATTGTGTTATTGCTACCACTTACATTTATAGTAGTAAACTAGGCTACTTAAAATTGCTACACGCAGAGAGAACTCTATAGTATTTAATTTATGGTATGAATTCAGGGGCGGAGCTTCCAGTGGTGTGGATTGTGCATTTCATTTAAAGTTATTTTCTGTAGTGTAGGCCCCCCCACCCTGGTTCAACCCGACACAACCTCCCTTGAGCAGGTTTGGTCCTCCTTGGCAGCATACACACCCCAGCCTGAAATTGGTCCATGTTTAAAAAAGAACACACTGGGGATGTGTGTCATTACTGACTTATGGGGGACCAGGATGAGACCCCTGAACCCCACCAGCAAGGGCCTGTATGGACCAAGATCGAACTGTTACTGCCGTGAACTTTGTTGTGACCGTAATAAAGAGATGGCTGCTGATAAGGCCCCCAGCTTGGCCCCCCTTAGCGCTGCACCAGCCTCCTCACCCTGTAGATGATGTTGCTGGAAAGTAGGTTTTTGAGACTTGGAGCTGTGCTGGAGAGAAGTTTTATGCAGGCAAGGAGGTAAGGGTCTTGGGAGGGGCAATGGATGAGTTGGTACTGGTTGGGGGCCCAGCACAAACAAAACAAAAACAAAAAGCATTGGTGGGTTGAGGGTTGAAATTTATTTTTTCACTGGGGTCCTCCATTCTCTAGCATTACCACGTAAATTATTACCACTCACATTATTTGTTGTAAACTCGGCTACAGTTTCCTGGACAATATAGAATGTCCACTACAAATTGCAATTCTAAACTGATATTAGCATGCCCTAGTGGGTGACCAGCTCCAATAGTTCTAGCCTTAACTGCTCTCCACTACAAGTATTACCTGCCACTGAACAGCATATAGATCTAGACTGCGCTAACTGTCCATCATTCTGAATATCAAAATAATATACCAACACCAGAGGAATTGTGTAATAAGATAGATTTCATAGAAAATATACTGTACATGTACTTAATGTTTTTTTTACAAAGTACAATGGACATCACCACATTGGAGTACATCATCAGGCAGAGTCTTTAAAATCATGTGGGAAAGTGTTGTTTTTATTTGGTTAATCATTGACAAAATACTGCAAAGATAATGATGTTAAGGATGTAACTGTCTACATATTTCTTTGCCAGCCTTTCTCATGCATAAAGGAGGTGAGTGGTTAAAGTACTTACCTTAGAAATGTGGGTAGTGAGTTCAAATCACATCACCATTTTTTTATTTAATATTTTTATTTTGTTTAAATAATTATTTGAAAACATTACAGTACAGACATTTCTCTCATACTACCATTTAAAGTATAAATGTTTTCTGTTTTATCCGGCAATAATTAAAATTATTATTAACAAAAGGGAAAAAAGGGCGGACTGGGATTAGAACTCACAACCTCCATTTCATAATTAGATTTTCTAACCCCTACCAATATTATTATTACTGTATATACTCAAGTATAAGCCGAGTTTTTCAGCCCTTTTTTAAGGCTGAAATGGTCCCCCTCTGCTTTTACTCGAGTCACCCGTGTGTCTCTCCACCCCCGTGTCTCTCTTTCCCTTGTGTCTCTCCACCCCTGTGTCTCTCTTTCCCCCTGTGTCTCTCCACCCCTGTGTCTCTCTTTCCCCCTGTGTCTCTCCACCCCCGTGTCTCTCCCCACCCCCGTGTCTCTCCCCACCCCCCATGTCTCTCTCCACCCCATGGCTCTTTCCTTCCCCCTCCCTTATCATCCTCCTCATCCTCAACCCCCCATCCTCATCCTCAACCCCCTTCCTCAACCCCCTCCTCATCCCCCCTCCTCACTTTACCCCTCTAATTACCTAACCATAAGCAGCTGCTCCTCCGCTCCTCCGCGCTCCTTCCGACTGCGTCGGGACCCGGCATATGCTATTGACGTGACGTTACATGCGCATCATGTCATTGGATTTGCCCGGGCCCGACGCAGCCGGAAGGAGAGCGGAGGAGCAGCTGCTGGTGGAAGGTAAGTGAGGGGAAAGGGAGAGGTAATTAGAGGGGTAAAATGATGAGGGTGGTTTAGGATGAGGAGGGGGGTTAAGATGATGAGGGGGGTTAAAGATGAGGAGGGGAGTTGAGGAGGGTGATAAGGGAGGGGGATGGAAAAAGACACGAGGGGGAGGGGGGAAAGACAGAGGGAAGGGAGAGGGAGTGGAAGAGACAGGGAAGGGAGAGGGGGGAAGAGTCCCGGGAGGGAGAGGGGGGAAGAGACATGGGAGGGAGAGGAGGGGAAGAGACACAGGGGAGGGAGGACGAGACACAGGGGAGAGAGAGGGGGACACAAGAAAGGGGCACAGAGGGCACACAAGAGGAGGACACAGAGGGCACAAGTGGGACACAGGGGGCAGCACATTTCCCACCCTCGGCTTATACTGAAGTCACTACGTTTTCCCAGTATTTTGTGGTAAAATAGCTGCCTCGGCTTATACTTGGGTCGGCTTATACTCGAGTATATACGGTAACTTTTATTTGTATCCCGCCAACATATTCCGTAGAGCTGTACAGGGGATAAGAACAAGGGAAATTCAGTATTAACAAATTCAGAAATTAAAGGGCTAATAGTGCTAATATAGGAAAAGCAACCATTTCTTAATAAGCCTGGTTCTAAATAGTGCAGCATTCTGCTGATTTAGAGGTGAATAGAAGTACCGTATTTTTCGCCGTATAAGACGCACTTTTTCTTCCCCAAAACTGGGGGAGGAAAGTTGGTGCGTCTTATACGGCGAATATACCTTTTCAAACTGCCTCTGTCCTCTTGATCTCACCCCAGCGCTTCCTACCAGCATCGCGTCGGCCGGTGCGTCCTAGTGACGTCACACACGCAACGCTGCAGTACACGAGGAGTGCTGGTAGGAAGCGCTGGGGTGAGATCAAGATGGCAGAGATCAGAAGAAAGGTGAGGATCAGGGGGGTCAGGGAGGATCAGGAGGGTCAGGGAGGATCAGGAGGGTCAGGGAGGGTCAAGGGCTCCCAAATGCTGCAGTATATGGATATGTATGTGTGTATGTGTATGTGTGCATGTATGTGTGTGTATATATGTATGTATGTGTATGTATATTTATGTGTGTATGTATATGTATGTATGTGTATCTATAAAGGTGAGGATCAGGGGGGTCAGGGGGGTCAGGGAGGATCAGGACGGTCAGGGAGGATCAGGAGGGTCAGGAGGGTCAGGGAGGGTCAAGGGCTCCCAAATGCTGCAGTATATGGATATGTATGTGTATGTATGTGTGTGTGTATGTGTGTGTATATATGTATGTATGTGTATGTATATTTATGTGTGTATGTATATGTATGTATGTGTATATATATATATATATATATATATATATATATATTTGTGTGTAATGTAGGTGTGTAAAGTGTATTTGTTTTTGATTCAGATTTTTTTTCTTCTTGTTTTCCTCCTCTAAAAACTAGGTGCGTCTTATCTGCCGGTGCGTCTTATAGGGCGAAAAATACGGTAGTTTAATAACACTTATTGCAAAAGCTTATAACTCACCTAAATTGGCAGTAAAAAAAAAAAAAAAAAGAAAAAAAAAAGGAAAACACTGTTCCCACATGTGCTGCCTCCTTCTTTTCAATGGAGCAGAGCACATCTGGTGACTTCAGTTTCTCTTTAAATAAGAAAACACTATTTGAATGTGAAATATAGAAGATTTATGAGTAATATGTACAAATGGCATATTACTAAATACACTAATGGAATTCAAGAATTCCTGAAATCCACATAAGATTACCCTGAGGATTAATCCAAAGGACTTTAGGTAGATAAAATGGTCAGACTACATAAGCCTATTGTATCCCAAGTGCAGTCAAAATACATACTTATTTATTTTACAGGAAATATAATTTTGTGCATAAAATACATTATTCATATTTTCCAGAACAGCTAATGTTTTTTTGTGTTTTTGGTTCCAGGAAAAAGGTTGTTGTTGTTGTGCTAACTATAGCTGTGGATAAATTAGGTTCAAATGTAAATGCTTTTTTATTTAAAAAGGCCAATCATTGAAACAGAACATCCTGTAATATTCACTGACAGGTATCAATTATATATATGGCAAAAAAAGTCAAGCAAAAAGGTCTGTCTGTGCAAAAAAAAAAAAAGTTAAGTTGCTTTTATATGAAGAAAATAAATGGCATTCCTGCCTGATACCCAAAATAGGACAAGAGGTGATTGCACTAATCCGAAATTGTGGCTTCTCATGTTTCTCAAAAGAGTTTAAAAGGCACACTGTAGTTTGGGATACATTTTATATGTTTATTACAAATTAACAAAATTAGCAGCTAAATCATTCATAAACACACAATTATGTTTAAATAAAATCTTAAGCTTAGACACAATTGTGTCTTGGGACATTCCATCTTGGACTGCTAGCCTGCTGGAAGTTGAGGGAGAGGATTATTTACTACCTAATGGAGCTTTTTTCATCTGTCGACTTTTAACAGAACTAAAGAGAGATCTTATCCGAATCCACTGTTCCTCCCCTTCATGAAACATTAGTGCCTTGTTCATCTATTGTATGGTAACAAAGTTGTGCTTTATTAACATCCTTCTGAATGTGCAACTAGCTAACCAAACTCATATGAATAATGTGCTGGGATGATTGGACACACTTTCTTACCAAGTTTGTTTCAATTCATAAATCAAACTAAACACAGATCAGGCACTTTGCTCACAGTCTATGTTACTTTAATGCTAATTTTCCAGAGTAATAGAGAAAACATCACAATTGTCTAAGCCATGAAAAGTACACATAAATAATCACACTTTTTATTAGAAAAAATCATGGAAGTTAGGGATTTTAAGCATAAACTTATTTAAAGCCATCACGCCTCTCTCTAAGCTTCCTTAATCTAAGATCATTATTAAGGAGTGATAAGCATGCAGAGTATGTCCAGTTGGTCAACAAATAATGTTGATAAGACTTTAACACTTAAGAGTTTTTGTAACCATTATGATTTAACAATGTGAGCATACTCTTCCTCTTTATCATCCCACTGTGAAAGTTAATTGTCATAGTTAAAGGAACCATACTAAGGTAGGATCTTTACAGATATTTTAATATTAAAATACCTAAGTAGCAAATTCCGTATCTGCTCAATTTTTATAATAGCAATCAATTACCGTTACTGGGTTTGACTACATGGATCCCATGGGAAATCTTGCAAGTGAAAAGTTCATGTAAACCATAAAGTAAACAAACCCTTACGTGTAAACCCTAGCGAGGGATCGCTAAGTGTGCTATGTTCCCTTTTCTATGAGTGATTTTACGTAAAGTGCGATTACGTGGGTCCCATAAGAAATCTTCCCTAATCCTATGTGTTTCAGTAAAGCCCTGTGGGCACAGCTCTCACCGCAATTAAAGCTATACCCCTCCTTGCTATCACAGCAGTGAAGGGGTTCAACATATACACATCAATGCTGGGAGGACACCTGAGTATGAAGGTAGTCCTAGGGGCCTTATAGGGGGTAGTGGACTATAGGCAGAGGGTTTATTAGCCCCCATATTCATTTTATTTCTTATTGTTTAACCACTTCCCTTACACAGGTATGGGGATAGATAGATAGATAGATAGATAGATAGATAGATACAGTAGATATGGGTAGAAAGATGTTAGGGCTAGTGTAGTGTGTTCAGGTTAGGATGTAGGTAGTGTTGCTATGAAGACTACTGAGTTTCAGACTCAGGAGCCTCCTAATATGTAAGGCCGGTTGTGAGTACAGGTTAAAGCGAGAGAGTTACGACGACGCCCCAGAGTCAGTAAATATTACAGCAGTACTTTTGTGGGAGCCATGTAATAGCTCCACAAACTAGCTTGTAAAATCTCCCGTAAACAGAGTTAGCCTCATGGGAATTCCTACAGGAGCCATGTAATTGAGACCATAGTGATTTTCATGTGTTCTTTTTATTTGTGCAATTATTTTTGGGAGTTGTGTCACTTTAAATTTGTATTTATTTTTCAAGGAGAAAAAACAATGTTTGCGGTGCATGAAACCTACTCTATTAAATGCATTATCGAAAATATGCTACTAACGTGTTTTTATATATTTATAAACAATGGGTAAAATGCATATTTAAAGGTCCACTTATAAAGGAATCTCTAAAGTATATTTATGTAAGGCTTGAATAAAATAATTAAAATTCTACTGTATATTTAAATACATACTACTTTTCAATGGACTACGAAGCTGGACTTCTCTATCCTCTGAAGGAAGTATTGTGGCAGAAGGAGACCCGTTCAGGAGGAAGTGCCAAATTGAAAATTACTTTGTGAAACACCCATTAGTAGCAGGGAGTAGTATAACTTGAACTGCAAGTCATGTACACACACACTTTCTAGTCACCATCCACTACCATACTGCATTCATGGTATGCCAATTTAGAGATCCTTTCCCTCTGGTTGGCTCCAATCCAGACACAACACTTCATTCAGTAGGTGGAAAGATCTGAGCCTTATATTGATTGGGGACATGATTGAAAAATAGCAATTCCTTGTTTAAATGCACAGTAAAGGCTTAATAAAAAAAATTTCCCCTAACAAATCTTACCTAACTAATCTTTAGAGACTCCTTTATAAAAACACTTTGAATAAAAAAGACATTGTGATGAAATATTAAATTACATGTAGCAGGAACATTCCATAGAAAGGATGGATGACAATACACTAATGGACGTATATATATATATATATATATATATATATATATATATATATATATATATATATATTTATATATATATATACATACTGTATATATATTGTGGCCGTTTGCCCCCTAGAGGATGGTGCCAAGTACAGAAGGATGAAGAGTTCTTGACAGGAGTGCCTGAGTTAAACACCTGGAGAACTCCTAATTGGACCCAGCTGAAGCATCACTTTAAAGCCTGGAAAGCAGTCATGGGAAGTGTTGCTGATTAGGCTCTGGCCTAAGGGCTGTGAGCTGTATGTGAAGCTGCAGTCTGTTTGGAGAGCTGGGATAAGCTCTGAAGTAAGACAATAAGGGAGACTGCTTATAATACAGATTGAAATACAGAGAGACACTGACACGCGAGTAAGGATTGCCTTGAGTGTACAGCCAGCATCAAAACAAGAGACACTGAGGATTTCAGTGTGATCTGGGAGGAGAAAGAGACAGAGCTCCTGAACAGGACCTGGCGGGACTTATATAGTGGGTGCCAGAGCAGCTGCCCTTAAGAGGAACAGTCTGTGTGACTGCAACAAGATTTTCTACAGAAACTGTGTGCTCTAAGAGGAGAGGACCTGCAGAGGATCCATTGCAACTGGGAGAGAGAGACTGGACTTAAAGGTACCACCCCTCTGTGTAAAAAGGTATCGTTTTACCTGCAGACCGAGAAGCGGTCTCAGGGCTAGTCAGGGTGTTTCTGAAAATAAGCAAGCCCGTTTGTGTAGATGTTTCTTTTATGCTGAAGTTAAGCTATGGTTTGTTTTGGAAAGCCTTGATTAAAGCAAAGATAAAAGTGTGTCGGACTCAGTGGTTTATGGGAAAATCACAGGAGCAACCAGTAGCCAAAGGCCGGCCCTGTCACGATATATATATATATATTTCCAAAACAAACAATAGCTTAACTTCAGCATAAAAGAAACATCTACAGAAATGGGCTTGCTAATTTTCAGGAACACCCTGACTAGCCCTGAGAACGCTTCTCGGTCTGCAGGTAAAACAGTACCCTTTCACACAGAGCGGTGGTACCTTTAAGTCCAGTCTCTCTCAGCTTTTCAGCTGCAATGGATCCTCTGCAGGTCCTCTCCTTTTGCAGTAAACAGTCTCTCTTGTAACTTTGTCGCAGTCACGCCGACTGATTCTCTAATGGCAGCTTCCAATGCTGCTCTGGCACCCACACTGTAAGTCCAGCCAGGTCCTGATCAGGAGCTGTGTCTCTTTCTCCTCTCAGGTCACGCTAAACACTCTGTGTCTTTTGTTAGTTTGCTGGATGTACACTCCAGACAATCCTCACTCACTTGCCAGTGTCACTAAGTCTTTCAATCAATATTATAAACAGTCTTCCTGACTGTTTTACTTCAGAGCTTATAAACGCTTAGCTCTCAGGATCCAGTCTTCCTGACTGTCACATCTCACAGCTTCTCCCATATACTGCATCTCCACACAAACTCCTGACAGCACTTAGGCCAGAGTCTAATCAGTCACCCCCTGCTGAGTGCTCAGTTGTCCTTTTAAGGCAGAATGTAGCTGGGCTTAATTAGTCTGTTTTAAGAGGCTTAACTCTTTCATCCCCTAAGCAAGAGAAAAAATGGCCGCCGAAAAAAACGAGGCTACAGGACCCTAAACACGAAAAAGCCGGATGAGCTCCAAGAACAAGGACGCTAAATCACCAACAGCCGCGTACCACACATTAGGCGCCATTTTACAACACTAACTTACAGAATGCGGATGTACACAGCTACCCTAACGAATTTGGCTTGCGCACGCACACTATTTACACTACACACTGCACACATTGCTCACACTTACACAGCAGCTCCCCAGCACTCAAAACACACATTGTATGCTGCAGCAACATGAAAACAGATGGTCAGCTCTTCCGCATAATGCTTCCTGCATTTATTTCTCCAAAATAGGTAAAGTATATTCCTTTATTAATGTTTTACTGTATTTAGTTCATTACCATAAACCAAACAGTATTAGCTCACTTACAATTTGATTCACGTCATTTTTTTACAGGCAATATTCTAGTTATATATATATATATATATTGTAAAGTGTAAGCACCTTCTCTTGCAGTCAAGGGGGACAGAGGGTAAAATAAATCATTTTTACTGAGAGTTCAAAACAGCATGTCTGGTTTCTATGCCCTATGCCTTCTTTGAAATGGAGCAAGTATGACACATTGAGTGAGTGGTTTTATCTTGCAATCAAGGACAGAGCTACTGCCAATGCAGAAGGTGCAAAACATTGGGGCTCTCTGGTTTCTACCCTCCTCTTTATTTATTAGATGTGGGCTGATAATTAATTGTATACAAAGGATTATTTGACCATCTACATATATTTTAGTCTTTTTATTGACCCCTAGGGGGTGTAAAGAAATGTGCAAAGGGGGCCACAAATTAGTTTGCCCTCCAAAATCTAAACATTTGTGCAATTTCTGTAGCAAATTGTAAGTAAACTTTAAACAATCAAAAACAGTGAAACTAAAAAAATAACTCAGATCATTCTTCTGCAATATCATATAACAGCTGCATAGAAAAATATCTTTGCTGTGGTATACTGTACTGGTAACAAACATCTTATATATTTGAAATGAACATACATTTGACTGAGAATGGTGCAATAATTACATTTTTTGAGAGCAATACTTTAAGAATACTTTTAAGAATACTATAACCCTACTGTAAAGTCAGAAAGGGAAAAAAGGAAACATTTCCGATATGGGTTTGTATGTATATGCCTATATTTCCTCCCTCTCTACTACTAACTTCATCTAAGGTATTAACTAATTTTTACATAGTATAATCACAGAGGTTTATCTGTTAAAGCTTTGTCATTATTATTTTTGAAATTGGATGTGCATGCAGTTCATTACCTTCAACTGTGGTCCATAATTACCTTTAGATAAGTTTAGTAGCAGAGAGGGAGGAAACTCTTTAGGTAATTTATGCTCAACATAATACTCAACATTTCCTGGCACGTAAAGAAAAACTGCAGGCATTTTTTTAAGTTGATGTGCAGTTTACTTTGAATAAAACTGCTATCACACACAGTAATTCTATATTAACATATTGTATAGATTAATAACAAGATGAATATCACACTTTTACTTTAAAATAAGGCATTCATGGGGTCCTGCGGCGTCTCCTGGTACCATCAGAGTTCAGTACGGAGGGAGACGGAGATCCGCCAGCGGTGCCGACCCTGCACCTGGTCAGATTAACCCTCCGCTGACGGACCCCAGACGCTGGAGGACGGAGGTGAGGCCCACCCAAAACTAACTGTGCAGCCTACCTCTGGGACACTGCATAGGGGGTATAACCAGTGGGAGCCTTCTACCCAGGATTCCTAGTAAAGCCCAAAGACCTCTCTCTGGACTGCCATACATGTGGAGGGGGGGGGGATAAAGTATGGAGCGTCCCCCAGATTCATATAAGCAGGCCAACTCCATCGGGAGGATATCATTCCTCCCCACTGCGATAATAGCATTCCGGCAAGTACAATAGAGGTGGAGGGGAGGTGAAAACTCTCCAGTCTACAGCTTGCCTCCCCTGAAATTTTAGCTGGTAGTTATTTGGACAAACTAAATTTGGATCTGCCATTTCACCCAAGCTACTAAACCAGACAAATCCTGAGTGCCAGCCATTTGTCCCCTCTCACAGCCCCCTCTGGGTGGAAGCTGCTGAGCTACTTGCACTAAATGCACGGGAGCCCTTCAAAACTCAGGCTTGATAAAATAAGCTTTACAAAGGGAAATCACAATATCATAAGAACTTCCATTACTGCTTGTCAGGAATAAAAAAGAGGATATAAATTTACTGGAATTTAACAAAGATACGGCAGCTTTAATAACTCAGCCAATCTTCAGAACTCCTTCAAACTGGGCTGTAAATTAACCCATACTGGAAAAATATTCTCTCAGAACACAGCTTGAGAAACTGACACAAAATAGAAAGATTGCAACAGTAGCCCACCCTGCTCTAGGAAACAGATTGTCCAGACAAAGTAGAAGAACCTTATCTAAGAATCTTGGGAGACACATGTATACCTCTCATCGGCCTCACAGATAACGCTACTAAAATACAAGTACAACTCTGCCTCTCCTTTTAGAACTGCTCAAATTTTAACCTTCAGGATGTATAGCCACTCTAAAGGGCATAGCTAAGCCGGCATGGTTGAGATGGCTTAACTTCAACTCTTCCGCAAGAAAACTATACTCACTTCTCTTTTGCTTCACCAGAGACTGGTTCCTTACTGAAACCCTCCTCTATACTGTAATAACGGACTCTAGGCAGCACAACAGACTGAGATTTTTCAAGATGGGCAATTCAAAAAAGAGTGTAGCATCTAAAAGTATATATAAATATTTCAAACACTCAGAAACCAGCTCCGCCCAACCCCAAAAGCCAGGATCAGGCCAGTCAGATCTCTGGGACACTAAAGGCACTATGGCCACCGCTCAACAAAATGTGGATTTGACAGACCACACCTTGGCTAAGATTGAAGCTCTGCTTTAGTCCCACTTCTCTTAAGCTGTGACGGCTCTAGAAAATGATATGTCTGAACTTGGCCAGCGCATACACCTCCTGGAGGAGACCTTAGACCAAGTAATAGAGGCGCAGGACAGAGACCGAATGGAGAGCTTGCAGAATACATCATGCATTGCTTGAAGACAAGCTAGAGGATCTTGAGAACCACTCAAGGAGGTATAATATCAGGATCCGTGGCATACCTAAAGCTGTACTTGATCTAACCTAATACCTCAAATCCCCCACATCATCTCAGGAACCTATTTGACGGATCATATTTGGTGATCATTTGCTTATAGAACGACAAGACCTGCAAGATGTATAATGGCCCTACTGAACTTTGTGATGGTAACAAATGTTATTAACATGTTTCTTCCCTTCACCACATACCACTTCTCATTGGAATAGCATATTTTGCTTGGTCTACAGCATAAGGGATAGCTTACAAAGGAGATAGAAACCACTATATTCTAACACAAGTAAATTCTCTCTAGGTTTAGCATTTAAAGACTCCCGCTAAGGGTAAAGCTAGGGAATTCATAACCCCTAGGTTAGACTCTGCTAGATTACGAATCAGAGGAAATAAAAAATCCACTTTCAATTATAGGGAATATAACTAAGGTTAACAGATCCTAGAAAACGATCGCAAAATAAGCACAGAAGCTAATAATCTTCACAAAGGTTACTTCAGCTTGCAGGCTCCCCGCAATATGTATGCACGCAAATAGGGTATAGTTATTTTATATAATTTTGACATAGTGAGTATAGACATATTTCAAGGATAGCCGAATACCTAAAAAAATGGCTTAATTATAGCCGGCTGATAGCTACCCCAGCTGAATTTTCAAAAAAACAGTGCAGGGAGAATTCCCTAAACAGGTAGTTTTTCTAGTATACCCCTCCTTTCCGGGAACTTGGCAGGAAATGGCAAGTCGAATAGGTACCGTACCTGTCTCCTCTCCCTACCAACCCTTGATAGAGGTACGAGAATGGCCTACACTATGGGCCTCATTCTATTATCGGCCGCAGCCGTTGCGGGGCCGCAAGGACCGGCCGCAAGCTATTCTGCTATTCTATTCCCCTTGCTATCTCTTGCGGCCGCTCGCGCCGGAGGAAATCCTTTGATCTAAAACGGCCGCAAGGAAATCGGCCGTAAGAAAATCCTATTTGCAATTCAATTGCTCCGGGAACCCTCTCTGCAAGGCTTACTTGCAGGAAAGAGGTCCCGCTAGCACCAATTAAGCACGAAATATAGCCCAAATAAAGCCATCCTGCACTTTAAGAAGACTATAAAGTGATTTTCGGTGTTAGCAAAATTAGCACAAAATTCCCCTATACTCAAATCCGTAAAATATATATTTTTTAATATACGTCAAATATCCATGTAAAAAGTCCAGAGTGCTTGGAGCACCTCAGACCCGCCCACGCCGCAGCCGGAAAATAAACAGTTAATTTAAACTCGGGTTTGGGCTGATGTGCAAGCTTGAGAGTGGGTTACTTTTAATCCTCATGTCCCCCAATATGATCCCTAGCATTTACAGAGCTTTACAGAGCTGTCTTGAATTTATTTTTAACTTTTTAGATTTTTGAGCTTACGGCCGGTTGCAAGATTTACGGCCGGCCGTAAGGGGATAGCCTTACGGCCGGTTTACGGCCGATAATAGAATGAGGCCCTATATCAATACTCCAAAATACACAATGACAGACACAGATTTTACATTTCTATCCCATAATGTCAAAGGATTCAATTCTCAGTTCAAGGGGAGGAAAACATTAATTTACTATAAAGCTTTCAAACTTTCAGTACTATTCCTTCAAGAAACACACTTCTCTCACAGCAATATCCCTACATTCCTGCACAAAAAGTATCCCACTTTTTTTTTCTACAAGCCACCCCTCTAAAAAAGCAGGAACTGCAATCCTCTTACATAAAAATTTCCCTTTTTAAGCTTGATTCTAAAAAAAATAGATAAAGAAGGAAGTTATATTATATGGTGAGGGACATTTTTTTGTTTTAAACTCTCATTAATCTCAATTTACTCTCCCACTACCTCTCCCCACAGTTCCTTAATTGACACTAAGAACCTGATTTAATTGCAAGCCCGGAACTCGAGCCGCAGCATTTGCAAGTTATGGTGCTATTTGATACCCTGCTGATTTTGAACGTTTGTCCACTGACAAAGAAATTATCAGTTTAATGGTAGATGTATTTTAACAGTAAGAGACAGAATAACAAAAAAACAAACAAACAAGAAAAACGTGAAAAAAGTTATACATTTATTTGCAGGTCAATGAGGGAAATAAGTATTTGGCCCCTTCAACTTAGCACTTGGTGGTAACACCCTTGTTGGCAATCACAGAGGTCAGACGTTTCTTGTAGTTGGCCACCAAGTTTGCACACATCTCAAGAGGGATTTTGTCCCACTCCTCTTTGTAGATCCTCTCCAAGTCATTAAGGTTTCAAGGCGGATATTTGGCAACTAGAACCTTCAGGTCCCTCCACAGATTTTATATGGGATTAAGGTCTGGAGACTGGCTAGGCCACTCCAAGACCTTAATGTGCTTCTTATTGAGCCACTCCTTTGTTGCCTTGGCTGTGTGTTGTCATGCTGGAATACCCATCCAAGACCCATTTTCAGTGCCCTGGCTGAGGGAAGGAGGTTCTCGCCCAAGATTTGACGGTACATGGCCCCATCCATCATCCATTTGATGCTGTGCAGTTGTCCTGTCCCCTTAGCAGAAAAACAACTCCAAAGCATAATGTTTCCACCTCCATGTTTGACGGTGGGGATGGTGTTCTTGGGGTTATAGGCAGCATTCTTCCTTCTCCAAACACGGCAAGTTGAGTCGATGCCAAAGAGCTCGATTTTGGTCTCATCTAACCACAACACTTTCACCCAGTTCTCGTCTGAATCATTCAGATGTTCATTGGCAAACTTCAGACGGGTCTGTACATGTGCTTTCTTGAGCAGAGGGAACTTGCGGACGCTGCAGGATATCAGTCCTTCACGGCATAGTGTGTTACCAATTGTTTTCTTGGTGACTATGGTCCCAGCTGCCTTGAGATCATTAACAAGATTCTCCCGTGAAGTTCTGGGCTGATTCCTCACTGTTCTCATGATCATTGAAACTCCACGAGGTGAGATCTTGCATGGAGCACCAGACCGAGGGAGACTGACAGTTATTTTGTGTTTCTTCTATTTGCGAATAATCACACCAACTGTTGTCACCTTCTCACCAAGCTGCTTGGCGATGGTCTTGTAGCCCATTCCAGCCTTTTGTAGGTCTACAATCTTGTCCCTGACATCCTTGGACAGCTCTTTGGCCTAGGCCATGGTGGAGAGTTTGGAATCTGATTGATTGCTTCTGTGGAAGGGGGTCTTTTACACAGGTAACGAGCTGTGATTAGAAGCACTCCCTTTAAGATAGCATCAAACCACAGGAAACGGACTGTCAAAAGGAACAGGATGTAGCCAAGCAACTCAAATCGCTTGAAAAACAGAACCAAAAGCAAGCCTCAAATACTCTGCGAGACAAAATTGACAAAATTAGGCTAGAACTAGATGGTATTTTATCGGAAAGGACAGAAAAAACATTTAGACGTACCAAACACCTCTTTTATTCAAAAGTTAATAAACTGGACACACTTCTGGCCAGGAGACTTAAATCTAAATACTCCCCATCAAGGATATCTCACTTAAGAACATACTCTGGTCTCATTAGAGTCAGCCAAAATTAAATCCAGAAAATCTGTTATAACTTTTGTCAAAAAGATATATTCCTCATAAATTAAACGAATGGAAGATCTTCCCTCTATTACAGCCTAAAATTTACAGAATCTCAACAAAGACATCACATACAAAGAAATCCAGGATCAACTTCTGAGCTTAAAACCAGTAAATCTCCTGGCCCAGATGGTTTCACAGACTCGTATTACAAAAAAAATTCTGAAATCCTTACACAGCATCTTTGTGTGCTCTTTAATGCAATATTAAGAGGTGATCCCATGCCCCCGAAAATTAACCAGGCTGATCTTGTTCTATTCCCCAAGGATGGTAGAGATCCATTAGAGGCTAAAAATTATCGTCCGATTTCATTAATGAACAGGGACGGTAAAAATGTGTCCAAAATTATGGCCAATAGGATCTCTAGGTTTCTTCCTGAACTGATCCATAAAGGTCAAACAGGCTTCATACCCTACAGACAAACAGGGGACAATATCAGGAGGACTCTGAACATTCTGCACCTGGCCAGAAACTCCAAAACACAAATGGGCATCCTTGCACTTGACATTGAAAAGGCATTTTATTCAATCAAATGGCATTATCTTGACGCAGTCCTGCCCAGGTTTGGAATTAAATCATAAATGTATTAAGAACCCATGCCCCCCCCCCTGTAATTTGCGCTAGCTATAGAGCCCCTAGCTCAGGTCATTCGCTCTATCCCGGGGATCAAGGGACTTAAGGTTGCTTATCATCACTTCAAATGTTCCTTGTTTGCAGAAGATCTCCTATGCTCATTAACAGATCCGGAATTCTCCATAGATGCCCTAATGTTCACAATTAAACAGTATAGTGACCTTTCGGGTATTAAACTCAACCTAGAAAAAACGGAGGCGTTGGACATTGGTTTAACCCAGGAAACTTTGGGGAAATTGCAATCCACTTATAACTTTATTTGTCTAAAACCTCTATAAAATATGTAAGTTTTAATATTACAAGAACTGTCCCAGAACTCTATAAGCAAACTACCCCCCCCCCTTAATCACGATAAACACGATAATTTGGTCTCCATATTTAAACTCTTACAAACCTAACTTCTCCAGTCCAATGACCAATCTAACACTGAAAACCTGGATGGGGGCTAACTCTAGGGGTCAACTGGTCTATCCCACCTCACCTCTCACTTCAATATTCTCTTCCCCCAGCTTACAAAATGCATGCTCAGATACATCACTCCACTGGTGGATCTCATCTAAATTAGATAGACTTGGCACCTGGTTTAAGAGATTTTAACATCCCCACAAAAGAATCATTCAATTATCTTAAATTCAGACACTGGGTAACAACAATAACCAAAGCATATGACCCCCCAAATCATCCTGTTATCTACTATCTGTCAACCCCCCCTGACTAACGGGACTCTTGGGTCTTTCTACAATATCCTTAACACACCAGATATAGAGCAAAAGCCTTCTTACATGCTTAAATGCAAGGAAGATTTAGGCCAGGTATTACATCACCCCTCTAAAAATGTATAAAATGTAAAACCAGGGTTTTGACGAAGTGCCCTTCGCCACTTTGTCTTGGAGAGGACTGTTTGCCAGCCTCCTGCCCTGCGACTATGGCCCTGGTACATATTGCCCTTCAAACACAGTATTCGGCCATACCAGAGTGTATGTCACTCATTCTGGCCCTTTACATACAGTGGGGTCATTCGGTACTTGCCCTGTGTGAACCATGATACCACAGAAAGCTATGCCATGGAGCCCATTCATATAATGAAAGACTATGGGAAAGACTTTAGCTACATGGCAATTGAACTGTGTGAAGAGGATCTGAGCGCTATTCGGCAGTTTTATGCGCTCAGACCCCAGCTGTAACGGAACTCATCACTGTTTTACCCTGTTTTATGATTATTTAATTCTTGGTTAAAATATGATCACATTGCTGTACTGTAGATATGTTGTTTTATGTTCTACAGAATATATTGGCTCAGAATATCAAAGCTACTAGGCTAATAGATAATCCTGTTACAGATAAGAAGGCTTATTTAATCATTGTCTGATTATATCAAGTTGCCTCAGGGAGGGGTGACCACACCTATTGTCCTATATGTGTATTGTGTGGGGGATATGTGACATGTCTGTGTGTTATGTGAAAAACATACTTTTACTAACTTTTGAACCCCTGGTCTGATTCATGCCATTTTTTAATATGGTGTTCCCCTGGGTGAGAGATATTGAACGGTGCTGGACTTAAAGGTGTACCCCCTGTTTTTGGGGTACATCCAGAATGTGGTTAAAATTGTGTGTTTTAATTGTGTTACCTGTTATCTGAGGGGAGGAGACGTGGGGGTTGAACCATGTATCTAATTGGCTATGATAATTATGTGGGTGTAGCCCTTCAGAGGGCACCATTGCATAAAAGGAGATCCCCTGTCATTAAAGAAGAGTTCTACTTGACCCTTCAAAACGTAGTCTCATCTCGTTATTGGAGGGGATCGCTATACCATACTGGGGATTGCTATGCTTTTGCATACTCCCTTGAGCTGTAACTACTGAACGCTTGTTCCTGATGTGTCCTCCTTGGAGGAGAGGTCTTCCCCACATGGTCCTGGATGCTGGAGATTCATACAGGGTAGAAGGAAGACGGCGCGGCTCCAGCTAAACTACGGTGGTTGTGGAGTCTGTGGTGGTTTAGGTGTCCGGTGCGGTGCTTGTAGGCCTTGACGCAAACTAGGACGCGTCTATTAACTGAGGTACCTGGTCGGGGTGCCAGGAGATCCGTTACACAGGGAAGCAAGGATTGCTTTAGAGGATGCCACTCAGAAGGAAGTTTCTTGCATACATGGTGGACATGCCCAGTTGTCCAAGAAGTGACGCAAAAACAATTCAACTAACCTCTAGACTATTCAATACCATGTTACACCTCTCAATTGAATCTTGCCTTCTAGACATTCACAACATTAACTAAAACTCTCCTCAAAACAAACTGTTCCAGCTGATCATGTTAGTGACTAAAAATACTATAGCCAGGAATTGGAAATCTCCCATACTCCATTTTCGGGATGTCATTAAAAAGATTAACTATATATTCATCAATAAAAGTTTGACATACATTTTAAAAAACACATTCCCCTCTTTTTACAAATATGGGATCCCTGGTTGGTTACCCCAGATAGTATATCCTTCACATAAAATTGCCATAAGACTCCTCAATTCTCTGGTTGGTGAAGAGCGGGAGACTGGGACGTCCTGAACCTTGGGGCGGATCTGAGTTCTGGAATTTGAGGTAAAAAGAACCTATTAAATGACCAACTACCAAGAGTATTACAGCATAATGATTATAAGAGGACGCCAAATCACCAAACTTTTCTTTATTCCCCTTGCATTTGTTTTTCTTTTTTGTTCTTTGTATCTGTTTCACTTTGAAATGTGAGTTTTAGGTCTCTTTTTTTTCTTTTCCAAATTTTCATGTTATTATGTAAATGGTTATTTTAGTGTTTTATTCTTCTCTTATCTACAGCTCCTTTGTAATTAGCTAATAACTTCTGACTAACTTTAATAGGGAGAAAGAAGGAAAGAGAATTCAAGGCTGCTGTAGTGAGAGTCAGCAGCTATACAATTCTTACCAGAAATCTTTATAAAATTATGGAAACAAGTATAAGGACATTTACAGCCTTATTACATTGCAATTTGGCCAATTGAATACGGCTCTATATAAGCACACTGCATATTTTTTTACAGAAGTTTTTACTTAGTGAAGACCTTGCTCTTGGATAGACATTCACTTACTAAAAACTTCTGTAAAAAAAATATGCTGTGTGCTTATATAGAGCCCTATTCAAGTGTCTGAATCGCAATTTAATAAGGCTGTTAGTATTCATGGTCACTTTTATATTATGAAACAAATTGCGGTTAACACATGTGCAAATGTCTTTAATAAAAACGATTGAAACAAAATAAGGTATTCATAATTAGAATGGTAGTGACTACTAATGGAAACATTAATTTATAAAGGATAACTGTATTGCTCATACAATATGGTTTAATTTATTTAGTTACTGATTAACAATAAAATCAGTCTATGAAAAAAAAAAAATTATGTAGCTTTTACAACTTACATGTGAATTTAGTGTTTTAGACTTTAGCAGATCTGCTTCTCTCCAGCCCATCTGGTATCAAGGTAACAGGGACTGTTCTAAAATTAGTATTTACCTGTTGTCCTAATAACATTGCTTAAGTGCCTCCTTCCCTGCAGTGATTATTGCAGGTAAAACTACTCTGGCCACAAAATTATGACAGTCTTCTGGGCCGATCTTCTTTCACCCCCTGGACACATAACAAGTACATCCACTGGAAGCAACAATGCTAATCAGAAATAATGAAGTTCTACTCAGTCTGTCTGTGCTTATCTTTATTTTTTCCTTTTACAAAATAAATTGCCAAAACATGGCCTGCACACTCCCACCCAATTTACATACCAGACTCCATGTGTGACACAGGTGGAGGAAGGAGGAACACTGGGACTCTGATCACAAAATGGAGAAGCCCTTAGATGAGCACTGATGTTAGAAAATAATTATAAATCATACTTTAAAAAAAAATTAAAGGCACAGTTACCTTACTTTTCACACGGACTACAATGGCATTATGCTATTTAAAAAAATAATAATTACAGTGGTCCTTTAAAATGTTAACAAAATAGTGATATGCTCTGAGGTAGAAGTTGCAACATCACATTAATACTATTTCAACCACCAATATCTATTCAAATTTCAACTACTTATATTGTTTTAGACTTCCCCTTTATCCCATCACACTGGGAATGGTGAAGGTACTGGCCTTCCAATAACAATCTGTTATTATTAGTGGCTACTTGAGTATTGTCGGTGCGTCTATGGTTCATTTTAGGTTTGAAAGCCCCACCCCAAGGTATAGCTGTATTTTATTTATTTTATCCAAATATGACTGATATATGTGAATCATTTCCCTTTCCCTTTAATCTGGAGAGTGCTAAATGGTTGGTGCTTATTGGCCTTGTTGAACATGTTATTTTGTAATGTCCAGTAGACGTTGGATCATCTCTGAGTGAGTGTTATAGAATAGAAGTCCATCTACTTCCATGCCAAGATTTCCGGTCATCCCACTGCGGACACCTTGAGTGACCAGTATGTTCAGGCACTTCTCCTCCTGTTGCAAGGAAATGAAGATACAAACCTTTACAAAATCTAAATAATAATAATAATATGTGATTGAATAAGTAGACTGACATTTTATATTGCAAAAACATACAGATGAAGTTAGAGATGAAACCAGAGATCATCAGTAGAAGTAATAATAATAAAAAATGCAAAATTGCATTTTAATTTCACCACCCTATATTTAACATCATGTATGCTATCCTTTCCCTCTCTCAGTTCCCTAAACATTTCTATCTCATTTTCTCACTTCCATAGAAAATGGAGAACCTGTTACCTTATCAATGGACGGAAGAGCAGACACCCAACTCTCTCCTTGTGAGACTCTGGGGAATCCAACTGCCTTACTCAAGTAACGTTCATGGATCTCACAGGTATTTAGGAGATATAAGGCACAGGCTACAGCATAGCCACCCCAATTAGACACACCTAGAACACAAGAAATACTAAACATTTATATGGTGGTTGGAATTAATAAAATTAGTAGAAATGCTTACTCCACAGTACTAAAACAAATCTGAAGAAGTACTTTAATGGAAACTTTGCTGGTTTTATTTTATATAAATGCTCTAAGTTGGTATATTTAATTAATTTTATCCTCATTGCAATTATTATATAAAAAAATACACTTCCATTGAAGTCAACGTATATCTACATTGAAGTCAACGTATATCTACATGTTTCTACATTTTTCTTCTTGGTTCTTCTTTTCAGTCTGTAAATTAGAAAACTCTAAGCATAAAGCATGAAGTAGTACGAAGCCTGTGTATCATTAGCATATTAAAGTTCGTAGAATGCAGATCTGCCAGGTTACAAATGTGAAAGATGACAGCAAGCATGGGAGTAAACAGGAATAAAGGAGATGGTTGTTGAAGATGACAGGCTCATAATCTGTTGGCTTCTTAAAAGTAAGTAAAGTGTAAATTGTATATGATAACTTCAATGGAGATGAAAAAAATTATATCAACCTAGTTAAAACACAATATAAAAAAAAATGTAGTAAATACTGAAATTCTGATGCTTAGCTGTTAAGGATGTCTCTCCTCTGCAATTCTGAGTGCTAATGAGTTTACATTTATTGCTGCTGTTGAAGCTGGATGGAATGAGAGTTAGTATTGTCCATATTCATCGTCTTCACACTTGGGAGACGTATAGCCCTATAAAATTACCCCCGTAATGTTGCTCGCAGCGGACTTGTGTGTTAACACGCAGGACGGCTGAAAAATGGCTACGTGCTGAGCAACGTTGAACTTCGCACACGTAAATCCTTTGATCTGTCATGCCCGTAACCGCTACTTGTTCAATTCAGCTATTAAATTGCAATGTGGTCAAAAGTCTATGTGTGCTCAAGGGTACCCGCAAGGGGGGTAAAGTCCAATACACAGCACTTCGTAGGTGAATAAAAACACCCTACTGTACATTTATTATAAGGGAAAGTGATGTCTGCAAATCGGCCCAGAAAAATACTTTATTTCATGTTGATATTTTGTGTTCTATCAATCCCTGCAATCAATGTGTTATGACATATACTGTAATTCGCATTTAATAGAATACTTCGGGGCCGATCGCAAACTGGAATTGAAGCTTGTAGAACTTTAAAATCTACTCTCCCCTTTTTCAGTGATGTGGTAATGATCTCTTTTTCCATTGGCTCCATCTGAATCCGTAACTACGTAATTGCTTAATTGTTTGCGTTCGAGCATGCAATCCCAATGGGCGCAAACTGGTTTACGAAATAGCCTCTCTTGCTCGTAGCTCGCAGACCTTTCTAATTTAATAGCAATTTAGGTAGGGCAATTTTCGACCCTGTAACCGTTACTTGCTACACGTTGGACTTACGAGGCTGGAATTTAATATGGCTAAGAGACAGTTCAGGCACTCACAGGAGAGACAGGATATAGTGCTATCATGTAAGTACCAAAAACAGAAAGAGGGGGCGATTTACAATGTAATGTAGATGATAAAACATAGTTGTATGATAACATGTGTAGTAGTTTAATTTTATTAAACACACTTCCACTGAATTAGTATATTTAAATACACTTTTTTTTTTTTAAGAACTACATTTGAAAATAGGCAGACAAATAGTACATTATATGTAATTATGCTGCTGTGGAATCTACCAAATGGTTTTAGTTGCTGTAATAAGGTAACAGTTTCCCCATTGCCAGAATTAACATTTTGATTGTAGGGTGAACAGAGCGATTAGCTCTACCTGTGTTGCTAAGCACTTTAAAATGCTATAAACACTATATTGAGCAAGTGAAAATGATGATACCTTCCAAAGCTTGTAATAAGTATGATTTAAACATGATTAGCTTCTGATGAGTGAAACAATTAAGTCACTAATTATTAGCACATAATATTGCTTTTAAGCCCAATAAAAATTAAAGTGATATAGTCAAGGTTCCAAATATGGTATCATTTAAAACTAAGGGAAATAACAAGTATTAGCTGAATAAAAGAGATGTAAATTCTTGTCAAAGCAGCACATATTCAACATACTGTATGGGTGTAATTTACAGCACATATTAAAGAACCACTATAATGCATTTAAATGTAAAGCTCATATGTTTGTTTGGTAGAGACTATTAAAAACAATATGTTGTTTAAAATAAATAAAAGTTAATATTTGTACTTATTTTTACAGTGTTTATTTTCCCTCGAAGCAAAACTGCATCTTTCCTCGTCTCTGTACTTTATCTGGGGCATGGCCAGATCTGCCTGGGGTCCAACACTTTTAAAGTATAGCCTTTCTTCTGAAATAAAAAAAATCACTCTCCTGTGTAGCACTCACCAGCTATGACTGCATAGTCCGCTGCCACATCACATGCTATGGTGTCTCCATTAGGAATGTACTTCTTCACAGCCTCCTTCACTTTACCTGTCCCAAGCTCATTTCCTCCATCTCCAATACCTTAATAAAACAAATCACAATGTATAAAATTTTCAGTAACCTTTAACACGTAGCAAGTATCCTTTCAAGGTGAAAGCACCACTGAAGTGCCATATTTTACGTATAGTATATTTTTTTTACTGAACTTGACCTCATAATGTGAAAAAGATTTTAGAACATTTAAAATTCACAAATACATATTTTAAGTTTAACTACTCTTAAAAAAAATTCTGTTTTTAAACTTTAAACTGTTTAAATGTTTAATACATACAGATCCTAAAACAGATAATAATACATAAACATAAAAAATAACAGTACAAAATAGTTAAATGTTGCTTTGTTTTACATGTAAAAATGTATTAGCTTATAAATTCACGTATCAGTATCTCGGTTTTATTTTTAACCTTATATAAAAGGGGAAGATTATTAGCAACATGTTTTTAAATTAAAATTATTATATTGTGTCCATAGTTTCCAAATACTGTAAAGTTGCTCTTCCTGCTCCAACATAGCATAAGAAATTTTCTCCATTCTGAATATTTGCTAAACTTTTCTTTTAGTCGTTGAGATGCTATAACAGTTCTAGCCGTAGTTAATATTCATATCATTCTTTTGTCCGTTTCTCCCTTTAACTTCCAAATGTCAATTTAGTAGCATTATTACTGGGTCTAACTTTAAATTATAAGCTGACATATGTTTTATAATTTCTTCCATTGTTCTCCAGAATGTTTGAATTTGAAGGCATTCCCACCGTATATGAATGGATGTGCCCAATTCTTTACATGCTGTAAAACAGTTTATAGTTAATTTCTATAGTCTGAATAATTCTTCCTGCTCTGGCGTTCTGATCCCATATTTTTAAAATGTTTCATTATCTATTTCTATATTTAGAATATAATTCTATTTGCGTTTATTTGTTAATGCACTTTTTGCATATCGATTGTTAAACATGATATATATTTGCGATATAGTGTCAGGACCACCTGTACAATGGAAACATTGGCTTAAAAAAATTATTAGGTTGTAAGAAGCCTTATTTTTTCGATATGTTTATATATATATTACTTGATGTTATTGTCATCTTAGTCATATAAATAATAAGGCATTTTGATGTGAAAAGTACCGTATATACTTGAGTATAAGCCGACCTGAGTATAAGCCGAGGCACCTATTATACCACAAAATACTGGGTAAAATGAGTGACTTGAGTATAAGCCGAGGGTGGGAAATGTGCTGCCCCCTGTGTCCCCCTCTCTCTCCCGTGTCTCTTCTCCCCTCTCCCTTCCCTGTGTCTCTTCTCCCCTCTCCCTTCCCTGTGTCTCTTCCCCCCCTCTCCCTTCCCTGTGTCTTTTCCCCCCTCTCCCTTCCCTGTGTCTCTTCCCCCCCTCCTCATTCTCAACCTCCCTCCTCAACCCCACTCCTCATCCTCAACCTCCCTCCTCAACCCCACTCCTCATCCTCAACCTCCCTCCTCATCATCCCTCCTCATCCTCAACCTCCCTCCTCAACCCCCTCCTCCTCAACCTCCCTCCTCAACCCCCCATCCTCATCCTCAACCCCCCCATCCTCATCCTCAACCCCCCCATCCTCATCCTCAACCTCAACCCCCTCCTCAACCTCCCTCCTCAACCTCAACCCCCATCCTCCTCCTCAACCCCTCCTCAACCTCCCTCCTCAGCCCCCATCCTCATCCTCAGCCCCCTCCTCATCCTCAACCCCCCTCCTCAACCTCCCTCCTCAACCTCAACCCCCCTCCTCAACATCCCTCCTCGACCTCCCTCCTCATCCTCAACATCCCTCCTCAACCTCCCTCCTCAACCTCAACCCCCCATCCTCAACCCCCTCCTCAACCTCCCTCCGCAATCACCCTCCTCATTCTAAACCCCCCCATTCTAAACCCCCCTCTTCATTCTAACCCCCCCTCCACATTCTAACGCCCCCCCCTCCCTCATTCTACCCTGTATATGCTAATGACGTGGCGCGCATGTGACATCCGGAAGGAGCGGAGGCCGGAGCAGGAGCTTCAGATGAAGGTAAGTGAGGGGAAAGGGAGAGGGGGGGGTATAGAATGAGGGGGGGGGGGTTGAGGATGAGGAGAGGAGAGGGAAAGAGACACTAGGGGGGTTAGAGAGACACGGGGGGGAGTAACTCGAGTATAAGAGTATAAGTCGAGGGGGCCCTTTTTAGCCTTAAAAAAAGGGCTGAAAAACTCGGCTTATACTCGAGTATATACGGTTATTATTTCACCATTTATTATGATACTAAATAAGAATGAAATAACCATTACGTTCCATCGTTAAAAAAGGGCTAATTCCGAATGCCAAAATCATTATTTTGAGTTATGGGTATTAAGGCAGATTGTGGTCATGTCAGTTTATGCATATTTATTTACATTTATGCCATAAATAAAAGTTATGATTGATTGGGATATATTTATGTTGTTTGGCCTTTTAGACACCATTGGAAGGCATAAATATTGTTATATTCTTATCCATGGTAATAGTGCCATTGTATAAATCTTGCTGCTAATGGTCTCATACATTTACTATTGTTTCTAACAGGAAAAGACATTTCAGAGGAATTCTGGTTACAAATAACATCTCTATTCCATTCTATTGAAAATTTAAGAAACTAGGGAAGGCTGGATCATACCTCCTATACCCACAAAAAGGGACACTAACATTCTTGAAAATATACTCTATTTTGTAGTATTACCTCCATTCTGTAGGACATATACACTATAGAGATTCTTTAGGATGTGTACATTTTAGAGAAACATACACTCAATGGTTCATACAGATATATTCTGTAGAGGTGACCGTTCTAGTCCTATAATGTACAGGTTTCTATGGTGTTTCATGAGCGTACATTGCAGTATGATGGAAGCAAAAATTAGTTATGAATTAATGTTTTCTGTTTTAATGTTTTATGTTTGTACAGTCTAAAAGCCTCTTCGCTATTATGAAGTCTACTTCTTGGAAATAGATTAGTATAAATATGAAACTACATTGATCCTTTAAGAAACTCTGAAAACGTTACCAATTGAAGACAAGAAGGTGCTCCATATAGGTTCACCTTCTCACCTTACTTGTATACAATCCTGTATCTACAGTTTTGTATTGCAGTTACCTTGACTCAACACTTAGGCATGTTCATGGTAATTGGTACTAGTTCATAAGACTTCCTGAATTATGCACTTAGAGCACAAAAAGTCAAAAGTACAATATATTTAATGGTAATTTGATGATAGCAACATAAGGACATGGCTTTTGGGAGTTATTATGTTAGATTATCTAAAACCTACCGGACAAAGCTACAGAAAAAGTCAGTAAGATGATTGGTTGTATTGGAAGAGTAGTTAGAAGCAGAAAAGGATTGGCACAAATCTCAATCTATAGATACCTAGTTAGAACTCACCTAGAATACTCCATCCGGTCTCAGACCATTTATCAAGAATTATATTAATAAATTACAATTTCAATGAGGACAACTAAAATGTTTCATGGCAGATAAGATAAAACAAAAAGGAAAGACTTTGTGACCTTAATTTAGTGATAGTCAACCTATTTCGATATATGCCTCTTGAAGGGCAGCACAATGGTTTTTAACTTTTTGTTTTATAATAAGCAAAAATGGTAAAATCACATGGGAAGTGAGATAGAGGTGGATCAATTAATACCAGTGCAAGAGAGAATGATTTGCTAGTTCCAGAGAGATATAACGGACTCTATATTGCTGAAGACTGACGTCCTATCCCTCTCTAGAGAGCAGGGGGCTGCATGGGCCGTGTCTGAGAGGCATATGAGGTTTCCTAATCACCTGCTTACCACAGACTTCATATGTATAACATAGAGAACAGAAAGAAGAGGGTTGATATGAAAGAAATCTTCAAATATATATACGGATGTAAGAAGCTTCAGAAGGAATGTGTCTTCTAGAAAACAAACAGTTTGTGATGACTGCAATTGTAACGTATGTGCACAGTATTGCAGGATATAGTGATACCTTTATTTTTGGACAAACATAACATTTGGTGACAAGCTTTAAAAAGATGGTACTATAGGTTTTCAAAATTAGGAGCAACAATAATTTGATTTTAAAACCTATACCTAAAAAGTTAATTGATGAAAATAAAAATATAGGATTTCATATAGTTTTGAGCTTTCTGGAAAATTGTCAGCTAATGTATAGAAACAGAAAGGGAGTGGGCGAAACTGGAAGCCAACAGGTTACCAGCCTGTCGGCTTCATCAAAGCAAGTTTTTAAAGAGTTCCGTTTTTAATAATTTAGTTAAATGGTCAAACACAGTGAAAATATTATTATACTAATGTATTTGCTTTGAAAACAGAACCAACAATTCACTTTAAATTAAGCATAAGCATAAGCATAAGCAAAAAAACATTATTAGTTGAAACATTACTAGATTTTTTCAAAAGATAGTATATACATTCCAGGTGCAAATTTGTTTAGCCAGTAATTCATGAAGAAATATGATAAAAGTGACCCAGCACACTGTATTTTGCCAGACACAGCAGATATGAAATAGTATTAATTTAAAATGTCCCAGTCATTGTAGAATTTAAATAACATTTTTAATAGGTTTTTACTAAAAATTCTTAGTGCTTAAAAGCTAGCCACTTAAGCATACATTAAATATCTTCCGTCTCTGTAACTCCGCTTAATTGATGGTCATTAATTAACTCTCACAGTGGAAGTTATAAGATGAAGAAAGTTATATTGGTCACACTTAAAAGTCTCTGTGACCATTATGATATATCCCAGTGGACATGCTTTTTTTTATCACCTTAGTGTGAGTTTATTTATGGCTTTATATGAAAGGAGTTATGGAGAGGCAGTTCCACTGAAAAAAATGAGTAACAACCAATTAAAATTATACTTATTTATATGTGTATCTTAATTTCCACAAAAACTGGGAACTTTGCTGTGTGACTAAGCATGACTGCAATCTAAAGACAGTCCAAACCAGAAATGCCAGGCAATTCTATTCTGCATGAAAGATAAGAAACTGAGACATTAATTTCAACATTCACGGGCATTAGAGTATCTCATCGCCCTTCACACATTGGTCAAATGGCGAGAAAAATGCTATAAAACGTTTTACATTGAATTTATAATACATATAATCATTTACGCAACCTGTGAACATGTTACTTCCACACCTACCTGTTGTTGTGACACCCAGGATGCTCTGTGCTGCCACAAAGAGATTATCAATAGGATCCACCAAGTGTTTGATGTTTATTTTCCTGGCATTGTAATAGTTGCCATCACTGGCCCTCCCAGCCCGTTCTATGGCCACTAGGTGATCATACCTGTAGAGACCCAGAAAGATAAAATAAAAAAGCATTATAACCCTTCAATAAACAAGCAGACAAAAGTATATTTTGCAGAGGTGTAGAGTTCTCTATTTAAGTATATGGTGCAAGGCTAGGCTAGGATAGCTAACACAAAAAATTGCTAAAAATACCTTTTCCCTAAATTAGATTTGTATTGCACTATATTATACCGTTAATGTTAGATGCTATAGATACATGTACCCAGACAAAAAACAAATCTCAAATTACAGAGCTTAGCAGGAACAGCTTCATGTTGCTCTTGTTATCTTTTAGCACAAAAAAGATGCTAAAACCAGTGGAGGAGCTAGAGAATGGAGGGGCCTAGTCCAAAATAATTTGGGCCCCATCCTTGCAACTTCTTTACAAAACGCCAAAAATATATATGGATGGTAAGATGATCCTATGGTGATCGGGTCACCATCCTATAAAAAAATATTTTCTGCCCCTCTTCCTTAATAAATTAATAGACCATCTTTACTACAAGTAGCAGAGGGCCCCTACCCTGTTGTGGGACCAAGTGCTTTGCACCTGCTGCACCAGCAGCAGCTCCGCCACTGACTCAAACACCCACAAACCACTAATAAAGAAATTAGTGAGTGAGTCTTCCCCAGTGAATTGAGAACAGCGGTCTTGCTTTCTCTAAATTTTAGCACAATAGAAACACTAGTTAAGGCTCAAATCTTGGCAAGTAACCCAAACATCCACAAACCGCTACAAAAGCAATTAATGAGTGATTGTTTCCTAGTGAATTAAAAAGTCATGGAACACAATTCTTGTTTGCATGCATTTAAAAGAGCATGCTTTAAAACATTACCAAAACTTTGTTTTGGTTGACAAAATATTGATCAAAATCTGTTTGAACTTCATCGAAACTAACAGGAAAGAAACATAGCATTGGAGACAAGTATGAGTCATACATCTATATTACTTGGTCCCTTTAAGTACTAGAAGGATTGCTAAGCCTTAAAAATAGAAACACTGTTGGATCATTCCTGTTATGACTGTGCCGGCAGTGGCAGCAAGAGTTGCAGCAAGGAGTTGCTAGATGGCGCTTCCGAAATTGTGCACAGTTTGCAAGCGCTGCTGAGAACAAATACAATTTCCAAGCTTAAACTTTTACCCTAACCCCCTAACCCTTACCCTAAACCTTAAGCTATGATATCGGCAACAAAATTTTGGCAGCAACATCCAGCGGATCCTCACTGCCACTACTGCTACCTGTGCTGGCGGCCCACTAGAGCACTCTTATAGAAAAGGACCAATATATATAACTTATTGTCCTGGGGGTTAAATTTACCAAGGGCTTGTGTATTTTTGTTACCTTTTATTTTAGAGTGTGCAGGGTAGCTTCTAATGTTTTTGGAAATGCTTTGATTAGTTACTTGGCTTTGGTGATCTACTGTGATTAAATTACTTTAGTGTGTGATTGCCTGATTAAATAGAGCTAATTTAAAGGGCAGTACTGTATCTTTACAGAGATGGCAGGTCTTTTATTACACTCTAAGCCTTGAGGATTAGTAGTTGTTTAAATTGGTTTAATGTGACTGAGACCTAACAAAATAATGATCCATTCAATGACAATAATCTAGCCAATCAACCCAGAATTAACAGGAAAGATAAATTAGAACTCATAGCTGACTCGTGAGTAAAGAGATAACTAATAGCAATGGATAGTAGCTACCGTATATCATTTTACAGACAAAATGTCTGGATAAAGAAAAGTGGTCAATATAAAATAAGGACATAGATGAGTCCAAATAAAACCAATGTACTTGAATGTGCAATATTAAAAATGAATACTTTATAGTGACTTGGAATCTCGGAATTCATCAAAACCTTGGTGTGCCATCAAATAGAACTTGAAAATAATGTGGGTAAGCGGATTATAGATCCCATACCTAATTACTTCTTGGGGTCAAAACATGCTGGATTCTTTCCCTGCAATAATTTTAATCTGATAACAATGCACGCAGAAACAAAAGAGTTTATTCAACTGGTTATTCCCGATAACCATTAACATTAAAGTGTAACTAATAGGATACTAGTAAAGTGTGTAAGAACACAGTTAATACAAATTTATAGGACAGAAAAGAACAACTTTATATTGGAAATATATTGGACTAAAAGTAGCATTCCCACCGCAGGGATCTAATCAGACTTTTTCTACAAATGTAAATATTCACTTTACTCCAATTAAATTATTGGTGTCTCCAATGGAACCAGTTTTTCAAGTTGTTCTTTACTGTCCTATAATTTTGTATTAACAATGCATGCAGAACCCAAAAATGTACTTACTAACTAGCAATCATTATATTCTAGAAACAGATAAGAGCACAGCCTTGTTGGCTGGAATATAAAAGCAGACTGAGAGGTAAAAATTAAAATTTTCAGTGTTAAGTCTACTCTAAAAAAATGCAATTTTTCAATAATATTCCAATGGTAAAATAGTTTTTATAACCTATAGTTTTCCATTATTTCATATTTGGAATTTCTGTTTTGTCCGGTTAAAAATGAAGTAATAAGAAAATCAGAAACATATTGCGGTCCTTTTCTATTTGGAAGCCGCACACATACAGAACATTGGGTTTGAGCTCTACGTCACAGCACCACCTGGTGGTATAAAAAGATACAGCAGGCAAATAACTATTCCATCCTCTGATCTGGCTCATAAGGCGTGCCAACAAAAGAGGCCTTGAGCTATGAGAGGCACGCCCGAGCCCTGGGGGGCCAAGTGCTTGTGCCGAACATAGCAATGGCCTCGCTGTTGACTCAGCGCCATTCGAGTTGCGCCACATCGGAAGATGGAATAGTTCTTTGCCTGGCACAGAGCTCAACCTTAGTCTTCTGGATCTGTGTGGTTTCCAAATAGACTAGATCCCATATTGGGGAAGCTTCACTAAGCTATTGCAGGACTGAAAAGGATGCAACGTCAAACAAGATACAGTCCTAAGCTCTAAGTCAAAGATGACAAGTTGATGGTTTAAAAGAAGGAGCACAGTTGTGTGAGTTATGAGTTAGTGTTGAGCTGAATAACGGTGTGGTTAGGAAAGCAATGTTGCCTAATTTAATTCATAACAATAAAAAAAAAAAACATTTTTAACTGTTTATTTTCTGACAAAACAAACTTTTTAAAAAGCTAATATGCTATTTTGAAGAATTAGAATTGATAATGTGAAAAATGCTTTTGTAAGTAAAAATAAACCCAGCCTCTAATGTATTACTTACTTTATACTGGCAGGGCAGTGATTATTGTATTCTCATGACCTATTTTTGGGTTCAGATAAAGTTTATGATTGATTGTACTGAAAGAATCCGTCATTGTTTTGTATATTTTTATTCCTCAGTACCAGTTCTTTCAGAAGAATTAAATGTACATCTGACCAACACTCAGTGCCCAATCCCTGGATATAAAACCAAGCAATGTTCACCCCATTATACAGCATAATTGAATATAATCCATAATAAATGAAAAGGCATAATTTTTAAGGGACTCTTTTTTTTTTGTTTTACATAAACATTTTACCTAAATTAATTGTATCCTCCTCAATGTAACTGTGATATAAAGTTTACACTGCGCTTACTTCTAGGAAGCACCCAGAGTAAAATATTCTTATCTTTTAGAACATCCCCTTTCTTTCTGCTCTCTCATGCAGGCTGCCATTTTGTGACCTAGGGCCAAGCAAAAAGAGGGATTTCACACAATCATAGTCTATTGCAGTTAGCATGACAGTTTGTATGCTTGCTATGTGCCTGAGCAGCATAAGAAACTGGTAGTGTGAAGCTCCTTCTTTGGAGTTGTATTTCAGGTCACAGCTGTATAAGATGACATCTCTCATGATAAAGAACAGGAAGAAAGGGGGAGTCTCCAGAAGGTAAGAATCTATTACTCAGATACTTTATTTATTGTAGTCACTAAATAAACACATGACCCCTTTGTAATACAACGTAACAAAACATTATAAACACTGTCTGTCTGACCTGGGTGTCTGTGGGTTTCCATTCTCACACAGGAATTTCAGAGCAGAGTCCGGACCTTCCTCCTTGTAACATAAAAGAGGAATTGGCTCATTTATTACTCCTATAGTAAAACAGAAAACAACATTTACCAATTAACAAAGTGTTAATAATGATATATCTATTTAAATGTTTAGCTGAAGGGTGAAAGTAATTGTGCAGGTTCACATGGTAGTGAAAGGGCTAATTCAATTTCAGTTGACCTTTCCATTGAGCCTTAAAGAGAATATTGATCTCCATTATATAGATTTTCTTTACAAATGGAATAGGCAATTACAAGGAGGTTTCAACATCAGTTTTCTCCCAAGATACAGAAAAAACAAAGTCTTCACTGCTGTGCATTGTGCTAAAAGAAGCCACTAGGCACAACCATTCTATCATGTGCAAAAATGAAGAACTCGACTTCATCATACTGAAATAGCTTCCCTAAAATATGTGAGAAAAGGATGGAATTCCTGGCTCTGGATGCCAAGTGAGGACTAGATCTTCATCTGATAGATTCACTCTGGCAACACGAATGTGACTACTATACATACTTAATTTCCCTTTTTCTGGTTGGGATGTATGACTTTAATCATCACTTCCACTCCCACTTTTTTTTCTCCATCTGTAATAACACCTCCCCCTTCTGTATCTCTACCTTGTCGTGGTGAAGGGGCTTGTGGACCTCAATGAAGCTGATTTAACTATACCATGTACGGTCACCCAAGATGGGCAGGTCATAGCAGAGAGGTCAAACAAATATTGGTCCACTGGAAAAGGAAATGGCAACCCATTTCAGTATCTTTGCCAAGAAAGACATATGGATAAGCACAACTAGAAACACACTAATGTGCCTGGTACGCTACATCCATATGGTCACTGAGAATTGGGAAAACACAACTGAAGGACTGAACACACACACACACACACACAATAACACCTCAATTCATTTAAAGGGCTAGGGTAAGCAATTTTCATGTTAAATGTATTATTAGTTCACCATTTATTAACATTAAAATACCTGTGCACACAGCAGCAAATCAGAGCTTTAGCAAGAACATAATAATATATACATTTAAAAACAATGTTTACATCATTAATAGCTGCTGCTCTACCACTCCCCTCCCTATTTCACTAAAGGCCAAAACATGTCAGGGATTTACAGTTTCTCTTGTGTAGCAAACACATGCCTTACATTTCAGGGCTTGATTGTCCTTGTGGGTGGAGCAACACATATAACTGAGGCCCTCATTCAATTGCGATTTGGCCAATTGAATATGGCTCTAAATAAGCACATAGCATATTTTTTTAAAGAAGTTTTTAGTTAGTGAAAATCTTGCTTTTGCATAGATGCTTACTAACTAAAAACTTAAAAAAATATGTTATGTGCTTATTTAGAGCCCTATTCAATTGGCCAAATTGCAATTGAATGAGGGCCTGAGAAAGAATGTGTACAATAACAAGACTAGTAGTGTAAAAAAAAATTTTTAAACCTTTATTCACTTATTTCCTGAAAATCTGCATTATGATAGAAAATATGGAAGTTTTGTGATGTTTTACAGTATCATCCTAATCAATTTCTTTGTAATGCATAAAGGTGTTCACATACTTGAATCTATTATCTCAAATTAATTAGGTTATAAAACTACTTGGAAAAAGCAGGTGTAAGAAAGTCTTCAGTATAAGAAATGTGCTAGTGTAAATCAATATGTGAAATATGCTAGAATGAATAAAGTATACATTTAAAAGGAACTGACTTGTGTAATTGATGCTAAAGCTGCTGATTCAAATCATTCACTTTCAGGTTCTGCAGCATGGCAACAGCCAAAAGCTGCATTATGTTATTACAATACAGCATAGGCATATGCTGTGGTTGCTGTGTCTAGCACTTAACTTAATTGGCATTTAATTTATATACCTTGTTAATAAAATTGAAATATTATTATATTCTTCCTCCTATGCAGGCATCCAAGCATGATTCATTAAAAGGAAAGCTGACTGCACCTTTAAATTATACTTAAGTTATACTGGAATTGCACAGATTTTTCTAAAACATTTAAAAGCTCAGGCTTTACAAAAGTTTTTCTTTGCAGGTCAAATGAGTGCTGCAAAGGTAAGAAAATGCACTATTAATTCCGGTGGGAAGGGCTGTCATGGCAATTTTCACAATAGGAAATATACATTGCAGTCTTCAAATGAGCACACCGCAGTCTTTGTAATGATGTGTGATTCCCCCTCAATGTCAGGACTTCCTAGAGCTGTGTCATGCAATCATTCTGTCTAAATGCAGCAAATGAATACTCCATAGAGCTCAATTCAGTGCCCGGACACATCCTAATTTGTGTTAGTCAGAAGGAGGTCCTGACACTGATGTACTGCTGCCTTTCCAAAGCTTTAACATCACTCATTTTACATATGTTTAAAGCATGCTTTTTTTTAAATGTACGAATGAATGATTCATGTTACAGGAGCTCTTTAAAAGATGATTTACTAGTGATGCATTGTGATGGACTGCTATGTATATCAATCCTGCACCTCAACCCATCTCCTCATTTACTAAGCCCTATTAATTGCAGCCATCACTAGCTGTTACATATAGAAATTATAAGGATGTGTTCTGTTTAAAACACTAATAAAACCCTGATTACATAATTTACAAATGTAAATCCCCACCCCCAGTGATGTTGTTATCCAGCATCCCATCACGAGCCCTCATGATCTGCTTAAACTCTTTTTATAACCCCTTCCCGCAGCCCCTAGTGATTTGGTAAAAATTATTAAATAATAATAAATGGCCATACCTACTTAGGCCCATTTTAGACAATACTAGTATGTTTGGGCTAGTGCGGCCCATCATTCTCTATCAATCAGAGAGCAGCCTCTTTTTCCTTACTTGTGCCCTTCACAGGGTGTAATATCCTGTAGCATATCAGTCTGGCCTCACTCAAAAGAGTGATCTAGCCCCGCAATACCAGAACAGGAGAAACAGCAAACCCCTGATGTGAGTTTTGGCCTATTGGGATTCATCAATGAGTTGAATTCTGCCCATAGAACACACCTACTTAGGTGTTCATTCTAAGATTGATCTCCTCTAACCTTGTTTTTGCATGTATTTAAAATACCTTAAGGGTTAGAACTTCCTAAGGGCCATAGAGGCTCCAGGTGTGGACTTCCTGCTCACTGTGCCTTAGGGAGCCTAGCTACATCTCAATGATGAGGTCAAAGATGCCAAAACGTACATCTGGAGTTTGCTATTTCTCCTAGGGGAGAACTGCCTGGCATTTTGGGTCTTGATCACTCTTTCGAATGAGATCAGAATGATATACTAGAGCATATTTCTACCATGTGAAAAGCTCAAATTAGCTAAAAGAGTCCTGCACTCTGAGTAGGTTACCAGGCATAGTTAGGTGTTGTTATTTCTCAGATTGAGAGCCCTGACCTTGTTTTTGAATGCTTTTATAATAATGTCATGATATTTTTATAGGGTGCATCAGAGAACTGCACCAGCTGAATTATGGAGTTCCGTGTGTCTGTACACAACACTCACACCAAACCAGAATGTGTCAGAAAAAGGGTCTGCAGGCACTGCAAAGCTACATAATAAAAATATTTTTTTGGCATGAGGAGGCTTTAACTATGCTTAACTCTTCCAAATACATGAGAAAAGAGGTATGTTTCTTGTTCCAATATTGATCAGAACATACCAGGAAAGGAGATGCAGATGAAAAATACATTCTGATATGGGAGGGGTTTATTTGTTGTTGTTATTTAGTCATTCAGTTGTGTCCGACTCTGTGACCTTAGGGACTGCAGCACGCCAGGCACATCTATCAGCCACTGCCTCTCTGAGCACCATCAAGCTCATATTAATTGTTTCAATGATTTAATTTATCCATCCCCCTTTTTCAAGCGCCTTCCGGCTTTCCCAGCATCAGAGTCTTCTCTAGAAAACAGTCTATAAAGTAGAAGTAAACGCTCTTTCATTCTTGATTATCCATTGCACATTGGCAATTTGATCTCTTGTGCCTCTTCCTCTGGGGAACCCGGCTTGCACATCTGGTAGTTCCCGGTCCATATATTGTGGGAGCTGAGTTTGTAGGCTCTTATGCATTACCTTGCTGGCATGTGAAATTAGTGCATTTGTTTGATAACTGGAGCAATACAGTCTATTAGATATAATAATTATTGTAATTTTACTTTGCACCACATGGAGGTGCTCTGAGACATCATATCTAAGGCCCTTATTTCTATTCATATTCTGACTGTTTTACATTTTTTCTTCAATGCTGAAATTAATATTATTATTTATTTATAGAGTGCCAACATTTTCCTTAGTGTTATTTACAAAGTAGAATAGAGTATAATGGGTACAATTATAAAGGTATAAATAAATTAGGGTAAGTATTAATACAAGTACCGGTAAAGTGCAATACAAATATGAAACAAATGGGTCAGTAGACAGCAAAAATTGTTAAATACATAAACATATCAAGTTAAACTGACACACCAAAAATCCCAGTTGAAGTTTTGATATTTTAATCATGTTGTTGTTGTTCAATTCTTCAGTGTTGTCTAAGCCTCGGTGACCATATGGACGCAGCACACCAGGCACTGGAGTGGGTTGCCAATTCCTCCTCCAGTTTACAGCGATTTGCTGACCTCTCTGCTATGATCTTGGCTGGCCCTACATGGTATAGCTCACAGTTTCATTCTAATTTATAAAACATGTTTGTTTTTTTAAATGCTGGTACAAAATCTGAGAATACAGTTGGCTTTGAGTTTGAGAGAAAGAACTGAGATACAAATATAACAATAGCTATAAACCACAAAAATATTTAACATTTTATATATAAAAATAATTATAAGATCGCAAATGCCACAGGCAGTTACCTTGCTGTAAAGAGCTGTCAAGGATATTTTTGTTTAGGCCAAGAGCTCTCTCGTCTGTTACTATAGCAACCTCTTTCCCCAGGGCCTGCAACATGACCGCCATTGCAATGGCTCCCGGTGGGCCATCAGTCTCCTCAGGAGGGTCATGCATAAAGTGTGTGGGGAATCCAGTGGTGATAAGAACTGATTTGGCATGAGATAGAGATAGGCAGGACTTTAGCAGCTCATCCTTAGTAAGAAGATGTTCGATTCCCCTGTTACCTACAAACAATACAAATACCATTACTAATGTTTTGTATTCCAAAAATGTAAAGGAAAAATGTCATATTTATCAAATATCTAAATAATAAATAACATTACAAGCTATGCAAGACAGGAACATAAATGCATTTTATATGTGTCTCTGAGTTCCATCTTAGACTACTAGTCTGTCTGTATCTTGAGTGGAAGGATTATCCCATGCAGCCTTACTCTTCCAGCCCTCCACCGTACAAAGTACAGTAGTACAAATAAGGAATAGTACATTAGTGATTCTATTTGAATGTCTAAAAATAAGTTGATAAAAACGTATTTCCTGCTCAAATTTCTCAGATATACAGTATACTGGTCGGGACATGCAAATGAGGCCACATAATGCACCATCACTCTGTCAATCCAAACCATTTTAAACAGGGCTCCTTTTAAGCATATGCTTACTGTATTTCACAGTATATATATATATATATATATATATATATATATATATATATATATATACATACATACATACACACACACACAGTGGGGGGAACAGTATTTGATCCCCTGCTGATTTTGAATGTTTGTCCACTGACAAAGAAATGATCAGTCTATAATTTTAATGGTAGGTGTATTTTAACAGTGAGAGACAGAATAACAAAACAAAAAAACACCAAGATGAACGCATGTCAAAAAAGTTATAAATTGATTTGCAGGTCAGTGAGGGAAATAAGTATTTGATCCCCTATCAATCAGCAAGATTTCTGGCTCCCAGGTGTCTTTTATACAGGTAACAAATTGAGATTAGGAGCACTCTTTTAAAGGGAGTCCTCCTAATCTCAGCTTGTTACCTGTATAAAAGACACCTGTTCACAAAAGCAAGCAATCAATCAGATTCCAACTCCCCACCAAGACGAAAGAGCTGTCCAAGGATGTCAGGGACAAGATTGTAGACCTACACAAGGCTGGAATGGGCTACAAGACCATAGCCAAGCAGCTTGGTAAGAAGGTGAATACAGTTGGTGCGATTATTTGCACATGGAAGAAACACAAAATAACTGCTGGTCTCCCTCAGTCTGATGCTCCATGCAAGATCTCACCTCGTGGAGTGTCAATGATCATGAGAACGCTGAGGAATTAGCCCAGAACTACACGGGAGGATCTCGTTAATGATCTCAAGGCAGCTGGGTAGAGATGTCGCAAATTGTTCGCCGGCGGACTGTTCCCAGCGAACATAGCATGTTTGCGTTTGCGGCGAACTGCGAACATATGCGATATTCGACCCGCCCCCTATACTTTATAATTGAACAAACTTTGACCCTGCAACTCACAGTCAGCAGACACATTCCAGCCAATCAGCATCATACCCTGCCTTCCAGACCCTTCTAACTCATGGACAGCAGCCATTTTGGAATCATAACTAACTTGCAGTCTTACTGAGAGGAGGCTGAATGTAGGTGATACTGCATCAATAGGGAAAACCATAGCTAGGCTACTGTACACAGTGTGCAATACAGTCCTGAAGGACTCTTTTGATCTCTGCTGCAAGGACACCCCTGTGTCTCTTCCCCCCTTTATCATCATCCTCCCCTCACCTTAGCACCCAACCCTAACACCCCTCACACTTATCCATAACACCCATCAACCTAACACCTAACCCTAACACCACTCACACTTATCCCTAAGACCTAACACCCTTCACACTTATTCCTAACATGCCTCACCCTAACACCCCTTACACTTATCCTTAACACCCCTCACCCTAACACCCCTCACACTTATCCCTAACACCCCTTATCCTAACCCTAACACCCCTCACACTTATCCCTAACACCTAACCATAACATCCCTCACCCTAACAACTAACCCTAACACCCCTAACACTTATCCCTTACACCCCTCACCCTAACACCTAAACCTAACACCCCTCACACTTATCCCTAACACCCCTCACCCTAACCCCCCTCACACTTATCCCTAACACCTAACCCTAACATCCCCCACCCTAACACCTAACCCTAACACCCCTCACACTTATCCCTAACACCCCTCACACTTATCCCTAACACCTAACCCTAACATCCCTCACCCTAACACCTAACCCTAACACCCCTTACACTTATCCCTAACACCCCTTACCCTAACCCTAACACCCCTCACACTTATCCCTGACACCTAACCCTAACATCCCTCACCCTAACACCTAACCCTAACACCCCTTACACTTATCCCTAACACCCCTCACCCTAACACCTAACCCTAACACCCCTCACACTTATCCCTAACACCCCTTACCCTAACCCTAACACCCCTCACACTTATCCCTAACACCTAACATCCCTCACCCTAACACCTAACCCTAACACCCCTCACACTTATCCCTAACACCCCTCACACTTATCCCTAACACCCCTTACCCTAACCCTAACATCCCTCACCCTAACACCTAACCCTAATACCCCCTTACACTTATCCCTAACAGCCCTTACCCTAACACCTAACCCTAACATCCCTTACCCTAACACCCATCACACTTATCCCTAACATCCCTTACCCTAACCCTAACACCCCTCACACTTATCCCTAACACCCATCAACCTAACACCTAAGCCTAACATTCTCACACTTATCCCTAAGACCTAACACCCATCACACTTATCCCTAACATCCCTTACCCTAACCCTAACACCCCTCACACTTATCCATAACACCCATCAACCTAACACCTAACCCTAACATTCTCACACTTATCCTTAAGACCTAACACCCCCCACACTTATCCCTAACACCCCTTACCCTAACACCTAATACACCCTTACACTTATCCCTAACAGCCCTTACCCTAACACCTAACCCTAACATCCCTTACCCTAACACCCATCACACTTATCCCTAACATCCCTTACCCTAACCCTAACACCCCTCACACTTATCCATAACACCCATCAACCTAACACCTAACCCTAACATTCTCACACTTATCCCTAAGACCTAACACCCCCCACACTTATCCCTAACACCCCTCACCCTAACACCTAACCCTAATACCCCCTTACACTTATCCCTAACAGCCCTTACCCTAACACCTAACCCTAACATCCCTTACCCTAACACCCATCACACTTATCCCTAACACCCCTTACCCTAACCCTAACACCCCTCACACTTATCCATAACACCCATCAACCTAACACCTAACCCTAACATTCTCACACTTATCCCTAAGACCTAACACCCCCGACACTTATCCCTAACAGCCCTTACCCTAACACCTAACCCTAACATCCCTTACCCTAACACCCATCACACTTATCCCTAACATCCCTTACCCTAACCCTAACACCCCTCACACTTATCCATAACAACCCTCAACCTAACACCTAAGCCTAACATTCTCACACTTATCCCTAAGACCTAACACCCCTCACACTTATTCCTAACATGCCTCAACCTAACACCCCTTACACTTATCCCTAACACCCCTCACCCTAACACCCCTCACACTTAGCCCTAACACCCCTCACCTAACCCCCTCACCCTTATCCCTAACACCCCTTACCCTAACACCCCTCACACTTATCCCTGTGTCTCTTCCCTCCCTTGTCATCAAGGGAGGGGGGAGGATGATGAGGGAGGGGGGGGGGAGAGACACAGGGGAGGATGATGAGGGAGGGGGGAAACAGACACAGGGGAGGATGATGAGGGAGGGGGTAAAGAGATACAGGGGAGGGTGATGAGGAAGGGGGGAAAGAGACACAGGGGAGGATGATGAGGGAGGAAGGGAAGAGACACGGGGAAGATGATGAGGGAGGGTGAAAAGAGACACAGGGGAGGATGATGAGGGAGGGGGAAAGAGACACAGGGGAGGATGATGATGGAGGGGGGAAGAGACACAGGGGAGGATGATGATGGAGGGGGGAAGAGACACAGAGGAGGATGATGAGGGAGGGGGTAAAGAGATACAGGGGAGGATGATGAGGGAGGTGGGAGGATGATGAGGGAGGGGGGATGAGACACAGGGGAGGGTGATGAAGAAGGGGGGAAAGAGACACAGGGGAGGATGATGAGGGAGGGGGGGAAAGAGACACAGGGGAGGATGATAAGGGAGGGGGGAAGAGACACAGGGGAAGATGATGAGGGAGGGGGAAAAGAGACACAGGGGAGGATGATGAGGGAGGGGGAAAGAGACACAGGGGAGGATGATGATGGAGGGGGTAGGAGACACAGGGGAGGATGATGAGGGAGGGGGGAAAGAGACACAGGGGAGGATGATGAGGGAGGTGGGAGGATGATGAGGGAGGGGGGGATGAGACACAGGGGAGGGTGATGAAGAAGGGGGGAAAGAGACACAGGGGAGGATGATGAGGGAGGGGGGGAAAGAGACACAGGGGAGGATGATAAGGGAGGGGGAAGAGACACAGGGGAAGATGATGTGGGAGGGGGAAAAGAGACACAGGGGAGGATGATGAGGGAGGGGGAAAGAGACACAGGGGAGGATGATGATGGAGGGGGTAGGAGACACAGGGGAGGATGATGAGGGAGGGGGGAAAGAGACACAGGGGAGGATGATGAGGGAGGTGGGAGGATGATGAGGGAGGGGGAATGAGACACAGGGGATGGTGATGAGGAAGGGAAGAAAAAGACACAGGGGAGGATGAAGAGGGAGGAGGTAAAGAGATACAGGGGAGGATGATGATGGAGGGGGATGTTAGTTGATGCAGAGCCTGGTTTTAATCCATAAAGGGCATACATAACCTATGTAATTTTCCGTGGGAGTTTTGACATGGATCCCCCTCCGGCATGCCACAGTCCAGGTGTTAGTCCCCTTAAAACAAATTTTCCATCGCTATTGTGGCCAGAAAGAGTCCCTGTGGTTTTTAAAATCCGCCTGCCCATTGAAGTCTATGGCGGTTCGCCGGGTTCGCCGGTTCGCAAACATTTGCGGCGGTTCGCATTCGCGAACCGAAATTTTTATGTTCACGACATCACTACAGCTGGGACCATAGTCACCAAGAAAACAATTGGTAGCACACTACGCCGTAAAGGAATTTAATCTTGCAGCGCCTGCAAGGTCCCCTGCTCAAGTAAGCACATGTACAGGCCAGTCTGAAGCTTGCCAATGAACTTCTGAATGATTCAGAGGAGAACAGGGTGAAAGTGTTGTGGTTAGATGAAAGCAAAATCGAGTTCTTTGGCATCAACTAAACTGAATGCTGCCTATGACCCCAAGAACACCATCCTCACCATCAAACATGGAGGTGGAAACATTATGCTTTGTGGGTGTTTTTCTCCTAAGGGGAAAGGACAACTGCACCCATCAAGGGGACGAAGAATGGGGCCATGTACCGCCAAATCTTGGGTGAGAACCTCCTTACCTCAGCCAGGGCATTGAAAATGGGTCATGGATGGGTATACCAGCATGACAATGACCCAAAACACACAACCAAGGAAACAAAGGAGTGGCTCAAGAAGAAGCACATTAAGGTCCTGCAGTGGTCTAAGGGGTACTAAGTTGAGGCAGTCAAAATACTTTTTTCCCTCATTGACCTGCAAATCAATTTATAACTCTTTTGACATGCGTTTTTCTTGTTTTGTTATTCTGTCTCTCACTGTTAAAATATACCTACCATTAAAATGGACCAATTGTCAGTGGACAAACGTTCAAAATTAGCAGGGGATCAAATACTTTTACCCCCCACTGTGTGTGTATATATATATATATATATATATATATATATATATATATATATATATATATATATATAGTGAGAAAGAGAGACAGAGAGAAAATAGTAAAAGAAAAGAGAGAGAAGCAAGAGACATCTTGTTAGATCTGTGTGCATTTCCTAATAGTACCTGGATCTATCCCGACTGCGGTCTCCAGGTCTCGTATCTTCTCTGCTGTGCATTTAGACACCATGCTGTAATGCAGAGGATTGCTAGAAATCTGTACGACTTCCGGGATTTCCTGAGCCAGATTAGTAGCAATGTCTTCATTTTTTAAATCAGTAATAAACATACAGCCGGGGGAATGAGTAAACGCCAAGGGGGATTCTGTGGATAAATAATGCTGATTACTGCCTCCAATTGCCTATTATATTTTATTTACTGAATAATTACAAATAAGTTATCGCCTTACTGCATCATCATAAGAGTTCTATTGAATTTAAGAGTTTGTTATTAATTACTTCAATAAACACAAAGCTAACACAGACAGCCTTAAGAAAGTGCTAAATCCTATTTTAATTGCATCAACGTGGAGATTAAATCAGGTTTAATGTAGTAATAATGGCTGTTTATTGGTCTCTACCAGGCAGTTAAGAAGCTGTAATTCATTTCATGTTCTTAGCTGTAAACTGAAATATACATAAACAGATAGGGAAATTCAGGAAATTACAAATTTGTATTTAGTATTGTCCTAATTTGATGAAAAGGACTTTAAATGTATTAATCCTACTTTACATCAAACAGAGTTACAAAAAATCATTCTAAGTAAAATTAATGTATATTTCATTGTATTGTAAGAGTTTTATATAAACAGGTAAACCTCCTATTGGCTTCCCTTGCTTTCTTAAGCTTCTGAAAGGACATAGAATTACAAGCACCATGCAAAACACAGTACTGATAAATGCAATGTCCATTTAAATCTATAGATACAAACATCCCTCTATAAAACATGTTCTTTTTAAATAAATGATAGACATTTGGAATATTAAAATAAAATATCCTTGTATGTTTTCCTACAATGTTAAAACATATTCTAGATATATGCAAAACATATTATAAATACATTATTCCATTTACAACATAACCATAGTGACCAAGTAGCACATACTGCAACTCATGACAGCTTCCACGCCAGTTACACCACAAGCCCAAAATACTGGAACATCTTCAGGATGAGGTTTTACTGAATCTCCATAATCAGGTTTCTGAAGATCTTTTATACCTAGAAAGTCTAAAAGATGGAATTTACAAATAAGAACATCTATTCAACCAAACTGTTGCATTTTAAAGTTGTTTAAATAAAAAATACATAATATAGAAGTATAAAGAACAATAAACTGGTACACAGTATAAATTAGTGGTTCTAAAGCCAAGTTCTCAGTGGGAAACAGAATGCCAGGCCTTTAAAGACAATATAAAGTTTATTTTAAATCAAACTTTCTTTTAACTTAAGTGGTGGGATTTTCGTTATTTCTTTAACATTATGGTAGTGATTTATGTATATTTAAAAAAACATGTGTTATGACTGGCTCATAAACCACTGGAGATTAAGAGCCTTGTATAAATTATTAGATTATAACTCCTGTGCTATTCCTGAGTGAGAATTTAACCCTGTGTGCCAGCAGTTTGTGCAGCTTCCTGAGTCGATCTCACTGCTTTTAACCATTAAACATTTAATACGCAGCAGTCCCAATCTCTTCCTGCCTCCTTCTGCGAACAGATATAGGAAATTGATTGTAAATTAGCAAGTTGTAAACCTTGTAAGGTGCTTTGGGGAAAGCTCTATGCATACTAGATTTTAAGCTGAAAGACAGGGCCCTCCATTCTTTGCAATGTGTTAATATTGTTTTGTCTTTAATTTAACTGATGTATAGTGATACAGAATATGTTGGCACGTTACATATAAACAATAATAATAATAATATAGTGTGTGAGCGAGTATATATGGCTTACTAGGAGCAATGTGTTCTTGTATCTTCACTTTACAAATGTGTAGACCTCGGTTTCCATGCCACAAAATGACAAGTACTTCCAAGAGGCTTAAATAGCTTTTAGCTTTTTCCAAATTAAATAGTGATATTCAAAGGCTGTATAGTACATGGATCCAAAGTCATTAATCTGGAATGGACTGTACATGCTCTGTTGAGGCTTTCTAGCACTAGTCTGTAACTCAGTAGCCTATTATGAACCAACATGGCACTAAAATGAAAAGGTCCTTATGGTCCTCCATGGTAAGCTATCCTATCTCCATGGGTGTTTATAGGGCCCCCAGCATCATCTAACATTAACCCCTTTACCATAGGGTCACCTATGGTACCTAATATTAATCCATTAACCATTGGAGTCCTAATAATAACTCCCGACCATTGGGGGTACCTATATATATATATATATATATATATATATATATATATATATATATATATAGTAGATAAAAAGTACATCTGTGTTCACATTTGAAGGTCTAAAGCAAGTTAAAAAACCTGCTTCCAGCTCAGAGTTCCGAGAAAAACAGTTATTACACTGCATTCTGGGAAGTTGAGCTGGGACACACAAATGTGGCCACAAATGCCTCGCTCTTCATTCCGTAGCCATCATCAAACATGGCTTCCTTTAAGCTTATGCATGCTGTATTACACAGCTTTAATGCAAAGCCAAGGTTGGAATAAACACAGGCTGAGTATCCAATCCATGTACAGCTGTTTCAAGTTTACTGGCTATCATCAGCATGGAGCGGGATCTCAGCCTGTGTTGTGGATCTTATGAGTAGGTAGTTCACCACAACAATCATTTATAATATGGTGGGCAAAAGAGCGATAGAAGCCCTCCACCATACAGTAGTACAGTAAATAAAAAGTACATCTGTGTTCACATTTGAACGTCTAAAGCAAGTTAAAAAAACAGCTTCCAGCTCAGATTTCCGAGAAAAACAGTGGTTACACTGCATTCTGGGAAGTTTAGCTGGGACACACATATATATATATACTCATACATACACACACTGTCTTGCACTGACATCTTCATAACAAATTAACAGTAGTAAAAAAAAAAGTAGGGGGATGTAGTGTGCAGGTGTTTGAATTGCACATAGAGAGTTTCTCAGGAAATGGCTGACCTGGGTTGCCAATGTGGATGGGCGCTCCATGGTACCTTTTCATGGGATGCGTAGCTTTTACTGCGGCATCTAATTTATTAAGAGGAACTGGTCTCATGGTGACTACCAGATTGCAAGAGAAACTGCCCACAGGAGAACATGGAACTGCTGTCTGTAAAAAAAATCAAAAGAAATGAATAGCACAATAAATATATATTAGCGACTTGCCCGTCAAAAAGAGACAGTCAGTAAAATGTGAAGCCATGGCAATGCTGTTTGACACACTATGTTAAGCTTTTTATACTGTAAGTACCTTCGTGCTCATTGCGGGCCTCTCCTCGCGTGTCCTTTGGCTCCTCTCTATATTTTTTTAAATACTATTTAATGAATTAATTGGATAATACATTAATATAGTTTACCTTTTTCAGTTTACCTTTTTTATCAGTAGCCTGAAGAGGTAACAATCTCTTGTTATTGTCCTGCAGCATATAATGTCCAGTGGAACTGTTGCTGGCCTGAGGAGATAGTGTTATGAATGTCCCAACTGTGCATTAGAAATAGGCTGCGTGCGCAAGGGCAAACCGTTGGTTTATGTGTGTAAAGCGAAGCTGTAGATGCGTAATGTTGTTAGTGGCAAGTTAGGATTGTAAAATAGCGTAGTTTGTCTATGTGCTACGTGGTTCACAAGCATTTGCCATCCTTTGTAGTGCATTTTGTACCTTGTACGTTCCTGGGTGAAAGGGAGGAGAGGGAGAGGGGGGGAAATGGAGTGCAATTCTTAAATAAATGAGCTTGAAAGTTAGAGAATTTAAGCATTACTTTTGTCTGGACAGGTTTACCTCAGGGAAATGAGCTGGCTTTAAAACCCTCTCTATATGGTATATCATTGGATCTATAATACAACTGAACTTTTGACATTTTTTTAAGTAGCTTTTGACCTTGTGTACCTTTTTTTATTTATTACAATAGCAGGTGTTATATTGCTCTTGTTCCCTCCTCTATTGCTTTCCAGTTCTTGAGACTACTAAAGAGGATTTGTCAGGAAAGTAGCCCAGGAAAGAAGGAAAGTGAATGGTAGTGGTGATAGGAATACATTTGTCCAACTGAATGCAGAATTCCGGAGGATAGCAAGAAAAGACAAGGAGCCATTCTACAATGAGCATTGTGAAGAGATTGAAGAAGATAATCGAATGGATAAGTCAAGAGATCTCTTCAAGAAAATTGGGCATGTCAAAGACACCTTTCATGTAAAAGACAAAAATAGCAGGGATTTAACAGAAGAAGATCAGATAAAGAAGAGGTGGCAGGAATACACTAAAGATCTATACAGGAAGGATCTGAACAGCAGTGATCATCTCAATATTTTTTCCAATGAGCTGGAGCCGGACATCTTGGAGAGCGAAGTGAGATGGGCCCTAGGATGTCTTGCTGATAATAAGGCTGCAGGAGGTGATGGAATCCCAATTGAACTATTCAAATTTCCACAGGATGATGCTGTGAAAGTGTTGCTTGCCTTATGCCAACACATTTGGAAAACTCAACAATGGCCAATAGACTGGTAAAGGTCAGTATACATCCCAAGCCCCCAAAAAAGAAGTGCCAAAGAATGCTCCAATAATCAAACAATTGCACTCATTTCACATGCCAGCAAGGTAATGCTTAAAATCCTACAAGCTCAACTCCAACAATATATGGACCGGGAACTACCAGATGTGCAAGCCGGGTACAGCAGAGGAAGAGGCACAAGAGATCAAATTGCCAATATCCGCTGGATAATAGAGAAAGCAAGAGAGTTCCAGAAAAACATTTACTTCTGCTTCATAGACTATTCTAAAGAATTTGTGTGTGGATAACAATAGAATGTGACAAGTTCTTAAAGAGATGGAAGTACTAGATCATCTCATCCACCTCCTGAAGAAAAAGTATGTGGACCAAGAAGCCAAGGTCAGAACTGAACATGGTACAACAGAATGGTTCAAGATCGGGAAAGGAGTGCAACAAGGTTGTATATGGTCATCTTATTTATTCAACTTATACACAGAGTACACCATGTATAAGGTCGGGCTGGATGAATGCAAAGCCGGAATCAATATTGCTGTAAGCAATATCAAAAACCTTAGATACGCAGATGATACTACTCTGATGGCTGAAAGTGAGGAGGAACTAAAGGACTTATTGATGAGAGTGCAAAAGCTGATATGCTGCTTAACGTTAAAGACGAAGATCAGGCAAACAGCAATCTCTGTTCCTGGAGCATAGACAGGGAAGAAGTTGAGGCAGTGAAAGATTTTATTTTCCTTGGATCCAAGATCTCTACAAATGGTAACTGTACTCATGAAATTAAAAGACGTTTGCTTCTGGGGAGAAAAGCTATGGCAAGCTTGGACAAGCTAGTAAAATGCAAAGATATTAAACTATCAACTGCATAGTTGGTATTCCCAGTAGTAACATACAAATGTGACAGCTGGACCATAAAGAAGGCTGAATGCCACAGACCGGATGTCTTTAAATTGGTAAAAACTGCAACTGCTTAGACTTGTCCCTTGGACTGCAAGAAGATCCAAAAAATCAATACTTCAGGAAATCAAGACAAACTGATATGATCATGAGGCTAAAGCTCAAATATTTTAGCCATATCATGAGAGGGCAGGATTCCCTAGAAAAGACTCTGATGCTGGGAGGGCACAAGAAGAAGGGGACAGCAGAGGCGGAGAGGGCAGTGACTCAGAGATATACCTGGTGTGCTTCGGTCCATAGGGTCACAGAGAGTTGGACGCAATGTCTTAACAACAACAACAAGGATACAGCTACTGCAGCAGGGAAACAAGCAGGACAAAGACTCGCATCAGGATACCACAACTGGCACCTTGGCGACTAGGGGCGGAATTATGATCCATAGTTCCCTTGCGGCCTATTGAGTTACTGCAGGCTGTGGATTGACAGATACAACTAGCTGGGCCTTTTTTTGCCTACTCTGATGACTACAAAAACAGATACTCCTGACAGGATTGAAGCAAAAGGCCTTGGACTAATTAATATACTGTTGTATAAAATAAAGAAGACATTGGAGAACAAGGATTTTGGATGGGCCTCTCATTAATGGACTACGTTCTGTAGATGAGTTCACAATATCATTGAACATAGAACTTTATTTTTATATTGTTAGAAAGTTTTTGGGTTTTGCACCTTTGTTTATAAAAATAAGTATATCTCTAAAGCCAACAGATATTGTTTATGCTGATGTATGTAAGAAAACTAATGTTAGCAGCTGTGTAATGTATGAGCATAAAAAAAACATACAAAGCAACATTTTTTCTGCATAGAAAGCTGTATCATATCTGGTTTTAACACTTCCTTCTGGCTTAGAGTTTAAGTGGCTGTGATTATCTTATTTGTCATGGTAGAAGGTATAAATGATGGATTTGTTATAACTGGAGTTTTTAGGAACAGAAGCAGAAACTTGTAATGATAACAATGACTGCAAGCTCTGTTCCTGTAGATTTACAGTATAAATCCCTCTCTCTCACACACACTACCTTCAAACTATCTTGGATGTCTCCAGGGACCAGAAAAGACATTAACATTTTTTTTTCTAATTAAAAACTAATATTATGATATTTTTTTCTGTTTGATTATGCTCAATCAGGTTCAAAACTTTCAAAATATACATGTTTCACTATACAGTGTTCCTTTAAACAAAAGTTTGCCTATTTTGCTTCAAATTCTTACCTTCTGGAACCTCCTCCTTTCTTCCTGTTCTGTCATGAGAGCTGCCATCTCGCACGACCACTTATGTCTCATACCCCTCCCCTGTTGATGTAGCTTTAGTGAACAGCTGTACAAGATGGCAGCTCTTATGTGGGAAAATAGGAATAAAGGGTGAGGTTTTAGAAGGTTGGCACTTGTTAGTCTGAGATCTTTTTAGAAGTAAATGAAGTATAAATGTATATTAATTAAAGTAACTAAGTAAACTAGTTTAACTTTCAAGCTCATTTATTTAACATTTACAGTCAGAATTCTTAACAAACACCTTGTTACCCATCTCCATTGGTCTAAAAAAATAATAACTGGAAGCGTTGCAGTGTCGTTAGGTGTCAGCTCATTCACTGCACAAGTTACCTGTTGTTATGTGTCCTGTCTGCACACACCATCACCCACCTTGTACATGCTCACATTACATTGCTGTTCCACATTCCTTACAGGGACCCCAAGTTTTTGCACAGCACTCTCAAAGGTGAAGCTGCAGCCCAGATAGAAAGTCACCATGTCCCTCAGCTGCGCAGAGTAATTCTCCAGACTGGGCAGATCCCCACAATACACCCCATTCTCATATCTCCTGTACTGGAGGCAATCAGTTCTATAATCCAAAAAACAAAGGGACTGTTGAGTTTATAGCAATGATATTAAAATATTATCATTTTACCATATATTTTTAGAAATGTTTAAAACTTACTTACAATCAGACAGGCTGACTGTCTGGATAAATACCCTATTTATTCTTTTTATATATATTGAATCTATTGTCACAACTTATTTTAGTAAATATCCACAATAGGATTGTCTGTACTGTGAATAATAATTTTCGGTCTTTAAGGTTATTTTCTCCCTCTAACCCCAAGTAGTGGCATCATCAAGTATAAACTTATTGGCATGAAAAGTTTTTGTGACAAAGCCTTTTATTAATCCTGGATGCGCAGCTGAGCTGTTCATTCTTCTAGTTTATACAATTACCTTTGCAGGTAAAACACGCCTCGTTTGGTTTTAATTCCTTAATCAAATTAAGATATCAGTAGATTAGTAAAGGACATTACGCTCATTATCTACTTATAAATCAATAATAAATATATTAAACAGAAGAGGGCCAACTATTGAACCCATGGTCACTTGTACCTATCTATAAACTTTCTATCACAACCCCCACAAAAAAACTGCTAATTCACGCTCTCATCTTTGCCAGTTTGGATTACTGCAACTCACTCTTCATAGGTCTTCCAGCCCATGGGTTCACCCCACTCTAACAAACCCAAAATGCCTCAGCCTGCATCATATTCTGCTTTCCAAGCACAACCCACACATCCACTCTCCTGGACAAACTCCAATGGGCTCCTGTTTACTACCGCTGCCCTTTCTCCTCCATATCTTATTTCACTTATCTCCCACTATGTGCCACTGTGTGCCACTATGTGCCACAATGATCTCTGAGGTCTGAATGCCTTTCAAAACTCACAGTCCATTCGTACCTTGGGCTCAGTCCTACTTCTCGGCTTTCTCCCTCCTTCCACCCCTACATTGAAATAAGCAACTATATTGCCCATCGCTTAAGAACCACTTCATGTCTCTTTCCAACGATGATACAACATACATTCTCGGACCTTACCTTTTCCAATCTTTATTATTATTATTATTATCTTTATTTATATTGCGCCAACATATTCCGTAGCGCTGTACAGGGGGTTAGTACATGGCAAAAAACAAACTTAACACCTTAAAGAATGGAGGGCCCTGTTTTTGAGCATATAATCAAATGTACATAGTGCTTGTTTCCAAGACACGGACACACAATTGAAAACTCGCAAACTTACAATCTAAGGGTGTCTTTTGCTTGACATCCAAATACCACCTTATGCTTTGTCTGTTATCTTTGCTCAACAAAAATGTAATCCTCTAGATCTAAAAAATTATACAACATTTGTCTTACATAACTTTGGAAAGTGCCTTATATAAAAGGTGCTATATACAAATGCAAAATCCACAATGGTCATATTGGCAACTTCTATGTCATATGGAAGAGAGCAGATTAGTTGGTCAGGTCATGAACATACCGTATATCTGAGTCTTGGCTCAGTGGAGGACACTTCCACTCTCCAGGTGTACTCCGATACAGTAAGGGAAGGGGGCCATTGTTTGCCTGGCAGAACTTTTCAAAGTCATCTGCCAAAGATTTATGCAGGATAACAACATTTGCCTGGTTATACCCTTGGACATAATAAAAGAATACTGTCAGTTACATTGTCTCTCTCTTTTTAGAAAAACTTTTACAGTGGCTGTTTATTAAAGAAACACTGTACTTCAAGAAAAAATGCACATGTTTGTGAAATACGCAACAAACTAACATTAGCAGCTTTGCAAGTAATAGACTAAAATATTTAAAAAATCCAGTTTCAAGTTTTAAGTTTATGAGTAAAGGAATCCATTTTGTGCTTGTCACATCACTTCATGGTAGTTGGATTATGTGTGTGTATTTTTTTAACAAATCAGTGAAGAGAAAGAAGGGAAGTGTCAAAGGAGCTTTTTTGGATAACTACATCAGATTGAAATTGACACCACACCCCTCCTGCTCACAGGGCACAGTAGATGCAACCACAGCTCTTTAGAAATGTGAAGGCACCGCTCAGATATTCAGCTTCCACCTATGTATCATGGACATCTCCAGGGTCCAGAAGATGCATCTACTTCTTTTTAATTAAAACAGGCTTAATGACTCCCAGCTTAATTATGCTCATAGTCAGGCAGTTTAAAAAAATATATATATATATATTTGTTTTTTTTTTAAACTGCCTGACTATGAGCGTAATTAAGCGGTGAAAGCCTGAATTTCTAACCACTGGACCACCAGGTAATGAATGAATAGATAGATAGATAGATAGATAGATTCCCTTTTGCTCCAGTGGTTAGGAATTTGGTGCTTTCACTCCTGAAACCTGGGTTTGATTTCAATCAGGGAACCAAGAGGTCACACAACCCTGAAGCCATGCATGGGTGGGCCTTGGATGGGAGTCCTCCTAGGAATACCAGAAGCTGTATGCTGTAGCCCACAGGAGAAGGAACTGGCAATCCACTACAGTATATATGCCATGAAAACCAAGAGGATGAGTATGGTGTGGTGGGTCCACGAGGTCACGGAGAGTTGGACAGGACTGTACAATATATATATAAATATATATATATATATATATATACAGTGGATATAAAAAGTCTACACACCACTGTTAAAATGTCAGGTTTCTGTGCTGTAAAAAAAAGAGACAAAGATAAAAATTTCAGAACGTTTCCCACCTTTAATGTGACCTATAAACTGTACAACTCAATTGAAAAACAAGTTAAAATCTTTTATGTAGAGGGCAGAAAAAATATAAAAATAAAATAATATGGTTGCATAAGTATGCACACCCTTAAACTAATACTTTGTTGAAGCACCTTTTGATTTTATTACAGCACTCAGTCTTTTTGGGTATGAGTCTATCAGCATGGCACATTTTGACTTGGCAAGGTTTGCCCACTCTTCTTTGCAAAAACACTCCAAATCTGTCAGATTGCGAGGGCATCTCCTGTGCACAGCCCTCTTCAGATCACTCCACAGATTTTCCATCGGATTCAGGTCTGGGCTCTGGCTGGGCCATTCCAAAACTTTAATCTTCTGGTGAAGCCATTCCTTTGTTGATTTGGATGTATGCTTTGGGTCGTTGTCATGCTGAAAGATGAAGTTCCTCTTCATGTTCAGCTTTCTAGCAGAAGCCTGAAGGTTTTGTGCCAATATTCACTGGTATTTGGAACTGTTCATAATTCCCTCTATCTTAACTAAGGCCCCAGTTCCAGCTGAAGAAAAACAGACCCAAAGCATGATGCTGCCACCACCATGCTTCACTGTGGGTATGGTGTTCTTTTGGTGATGTGCAGTGTTGTTTTTGCGCCAAACATATCTTTTGGAATTATGGCCAAAAAGTTCAACCTTGGTTTCATCACACCATAACACCTTTTCCCACATGCTTTTGGGAGACTTCAGATGTGTTTTTGCAAAATGTAGCCTGGCTTGGATGTTTTTCTTCATAAGAAAAGGCTTTCATCTTGCCACTCTACCCCATAGCCCAGACATATGAAGAATACAGGAGATTGTTGTCACATGTACCACACAGCCAGTACTTGCCAGATATTCCTGCAGCTCCTTTAATGTTGCAGTAGGCCTCTTGGTAGCCTTCCAGGCTAGTTTTCTTCTCGTCTTTTCATCAATTTTGGAGGGAGCTCCAGTTCTTGGTAATGTCACTGTTGTGCCATATTTTCTCCACTTGATGATGACTGTCTTCACTGTGTTCCATGGTATATCTAATGCCTTGGAAATTCTATTGTACTCTTCTCCTGACTGATATCCTTTAACAATGAGATAGCTCTGATGCTTTGGAAGCTCTCTGTGGACCATGGCTTTTGCTGTTGGATGCAACTAAGAAAATTTCAGTAAAGACCAACTAGAGCAGCTGAACTTTATTTGGGGTGAATCAGAGGCACTTTAAATGATGGCAGGTGTATGCTGACTCCTATTTAACACGATTTGGAATGTGATTGCTTAATTCTGAACACAGCTACATCCCCAGTTATAAGAGGGTGTGCAGACTTATGTAACCACATTATTTTTCTTTTTTTTTCTTCCCTCCACCGAAAAGATTTCAGTTTGTTTTTCAATCGAGTTGTACAGTTTATAGGTCACATTAAAGGTGGAAAAAGTTCTGAAATGATTTATCTTTGTCTTGTTTTTTTACAGCACAGAAATCTGACATTTTAACAGGGGTGTGTAGACTTTTTATATCCACTATATATATATATATATATATATATATATATATATATATATATATATATATATATATATATTTATTTCCAGTAGTCCTCACACATAGTTCTCCTCAAACATATCCTTTGCTGGAAGGATGTTGCTAGAAGGATGTTTCCTATATCTAACAAAAAATTCAGTGAAGTAAATAGAAACAACCCCTATTCAATTAAAGGTGTATTGGACTATTGTTTTCTTGCACTTCAAAGAGCATATTTTAAATATATTTTTTAAATATTTTATAAGTGGGTGTGCATGAACATTATTGAGCACAGTAAGATTGTGCTTAGCCTTTCTTTTAATTATTTACAGTGTAAATAGAAGGAATTTGGACTTTAGATCAATGTACAATATATTTCTCACTGTCGCTTTAAAATGCATTCTTTAGGCATTTGCAGCCCTATTAAATTGGAGCTGCATGTTAAAACGTAGCCCGTAAGGGTCATCTTAGGGCTCTTTGCGTGCTAAGATGTCTCGTAGCGTTGCTTACAGCTGGCTTTGCGTGCTAACTCGCAGGACGGCCAAGAATAGGCTACGTGCTGAGCAACGTTAAACTTTGCGCACGTAAATCCTTTGATCTATCATCCCCGTAACCGCTAATTGTTTAATTCATTTATTAAATTGCAATGTGGTCACACGCGAGCAAGCCCATAACACGCAAATGGAGCACAAAGGCCAACGTGTGCTCGAGAGCACCCGCAAGGGGGATAAAGTACAATATGTAGCACTTGTAATGTTAATAAAATCACTCTAATGTACATGTATTATAAGGGAAAGTGATGTTAGGTCTCAGAATTAATAGCACAACATTCTCAAGCCTACAAATCGACCCCAAAAAATACTTTATTTCATGTGTATATTTTGTGTTATATCGATTCCCGCAATCAATGTGTTACGACATATACTGTAACTCGCATGTAACAAAATATCATATTTACTGCTTTATTAATATTGCATTATATCTGGCCGGTGTGTCTGACCGCAAACTGAATTTGGAGCACATAGGACTTCGAAATGTACCCTCCCCTTTTTCAGCGACGTAATGCTTACGATCTCTTTTTCCATTGGCTCCGTCTGAACCCGTATCTATGAGATTGCTTAATTGTTTGTGTTCGAGCATGCAACCCGACGGCCGAGAACTGGTTTACGAAATGGCGTCTCTCGCTCGTAGCCCATTCTAATTTATTGGAACATAGAACGGCCAAATTTGCAGCACGCAGCCCTTACGTGCTACATGTTGGACTTACAAGGCTGGAGTTTAATATGGCCATTGCATGTCATTGTGTGCTTCCTAATAGTGTGAGACTCTGGTAGCATGAAGGTCATCTCCGATGGGCAAACATGGCTACCTGCTTGAGATGAAACAGGAAGAGGTTTTGAGGTCCCAGAAGGTGAGAATCTGTTACTTCGGAGACTTCTTAGAAATAAGTGAAATTTAAATAATATATGACAATTACATTGTGGAGGATAAAACTAATTAAGCCACCCAGTAGCTCACAATTATAACATAATTTAAAAAAAATACACACTTGTTTGTCATTATTTAAGAAACATTAATGCAGAGTGTATTCATTTTTCTTAAGTGATGTCAGGCATTTTGTCTTTGTTCCTAAAAGAATTAGAAAATGGGATGAATATGAGGCACAGTAGATTCAGATAACATTTCTTTACAATTCTGTTTAAAAACTGCAACTTTATACTGCCCCTTAGAACTAAATAGAAGTGTAAACTACCATAGGATAAACTCCCCCTTCAAAGCTACATACCGACTAGAAGTCCAAATTGGAATCTCTTGGATAAAATCTCCTTTATCTAATTATAATATTTTCTCTTAAATTGTTTTTATGTTCCAGTCTTGCACAACTGCTAATGTTACAATGTTGTTACATACTTGAGCTGGAGTTAGCGTATATGCCTAAACTCCAGCTTCTGTTCCTTTTTTTGCCTAACTACTAAAGTTGTTAGTTTCTTATGTACCTCACAAATGTTTTTTTTATTTTTTTTACCAAACTTTAGCGGAGGGATCCTAGTTACATTTTGTTTTGAAAACTCCAATAGGAAAAAGGCACACAAAAATAGAAATAAATAATTTATATATGAATGGCAATGTGGATCATAAAAATATATCCTTGTTCAGTCGTCTCCAACTCAGTGACCCTATGGATGGCAGTGCTCTGGTTGTACTTATCCATAAGATTATATTGGCAAATATACTGGAGGGGGTTGCCAGTTCCTTCTGCAGTGGACTGCAATTTGTCTGAGCTCTCTGCTATGACCTGCCCATCTTTGGTGACCCTATATGGGTTGGCTCACAGTTTCACCGAAGTACACAAGACCCTTCACCACAACAAGGTTGTGATCCACAAGGGAATTATCACCATTCGTAGCTGTATAAACAATTAGCATAAAAGTAATTTAGAAAAAAATCTTAATTTTGGCAGTAATTTCTTCTGTAATGGGCACTACCACCTTACTGTCAGTTGGTTTAGAGCAAAAGTCCAGAGTTAAATTGCTGGAAATTGATCTTCTATTTAAACCTATTGGCAAGTAGATATTAGACAAAAGAATTTATAGAGAGGTTAGCTGCATCCAAGGTTTTGCAGATTCCCCCAAGTATCTAATCATGTTAGGAATAAAACCACATTTCTGCATTGTAAAGGCTTCTCTAAATTTCCTGGATTATGAGGGCAGCTGATAGAGGAGAATAAATAGTGTAAAAAAAAAAATCTGCATAACAAAAACTAAAATAAACATTTAAACACTTACATTGAAGTTAGCAAAATGTTTTGTAATATCTGAAAGTTGAAAATTAGGGTTAACACCCCCTCCAAACCCAGGCTAAATTACCATAAATTAATAATTCATTTTGGCCAATCAGGAGGAAGCACAGGCAGCTGAAACATTTGTGCTGCAAAGCAGCATGGGATATGTAGTCTTGTCAATGTTAGAAGGTGCTATGGCAGCAGCACAGCACACAGCAGAGACAGGAAGCAGCAGGGAGGGTCATATCCCAGCTGTGACTTGGGGGTTGACATCATTGCTCTCCTATTGGCTGAGGGGTTGTCAACATAATCATTAGAGGGATTTTTAGATATTAATAAAAATAAGGGGCCCTATTAAATTCTCCCTCGTAGTTCTCTCGGTGCTCGCAAAAGGCAGTTTTCCTGCTGTTTGCGAGAACCGAATCTCTCGCAGCCTGCTTTACGATATGACTGCGAGAAAATGGCCGAGAATAGGCTCCGAGAGAGCTACGTAGCCTTAAATCTATGCACGAGTCTCGCATATCGTAAGAATCCCTACGTGGACAAAAAGTCCACGCAAGGGATCCGAAAGCCTCTACGTGCTGCCTCGGAACAGCCCGAGACAGCAGTGTGAGGCTCCCCCCTGCACCCTATACACATCCCCATGCTGCTGGGGTCTCTATCGGGACCCCTGCAGCACCCCCACATTAACCCCTTGCAGCGGGGGTCCCCGATCTGCATAGATCAGGCCCCCCGCTGCATTTAAAACTTTTAAATTCCCCGCCGCGGCTCCTTAAAGGGACCGCGGCACACTATTACCCAATCCCGGCCGCGGCACTTAAAATTAACCCCCCTCTATGCTGGGGGTCCCCATCGGGACCCCCAAAGTGTCCCCACATAAACCCATTGCAGGGGGGGGCCCCGATCTGCATAGATCAGGCCCCCCGCTGCATTTAAAACTTTTAAATTTCCCGCCGCGGCTCCTTAAAGGGACCGCGGCACACTATTACCCAATCCCGGCCGCGGCACTTAAAATTAACCCCCCTCTATGCTGGGGGTCCCCATCGGGACCCCCGAAGTGTCCCCACATAAACCCCCTGCAGCGGGGGGCCCCGATCGGCACCGATCGTGACCCTGCTGCAATTCAATTTTAAATTTCCCGCCTCGCGGGTCCTCAAAGGACCGTAAAGGTCCTGAAAGGACTCGCACTAAAAATATTAACCCCAGGCAACTATAATTACCCCATTAACTCATGGTGGTCAATCCAGACCACCATAAGGCTCTAATTAACCCATTAACTCATGGTGGTCAATCCAGACCACCATAAGGCTCTAATTAACCCATTAACTCATGGTGGTCAATCCAGACCACCATAAGGCTCTAATTAACCCATTAACTCATGGTGGTCAATCCAGACCACCATAAGGCTCTATTTAACCCATTAACTCATGGTGGTCAATCCAGACCACCATAAGGCTCTAATTAACCCATTAACTCATGGTGGTCAATCCAGACCACCATAAGGCTCTATTTAACCCATTAACTCATGGTGGTCAATCCAGACCACCATAAGGCTCTAATTAACCCATTAACTCATGGTGGTCAATCCAGACCACCATAAGGCTCTAATTAACCCATTAACTCATGGTGGTCAATCCAGACCACCATAAGGCTCTAATTAACCCATTAACTCATGGTGGTCAATCCAGACCACCATAAGGCTCTATTTAACCCATTAACTCATGGTGGTCAATCCAGACCACCATAAGGCTCTAATTAACCCATTAACTCATGGTGGTCAATCCAGACCACCATAAGGCTCTATTTAACCCATTAACTCATGGTGGTCAATCCAGACCACCATAAGGCTCTAATTAACCCATTAACTCATGGTGGTCTATACAGACCACCATAAGGCCTAAATTAACCCATTAACTCATGATGGTCAATCCAGACCACCATAAGGCTCTATTTAACCCATTAACTCATGGTGGTCAATCCAGACCACCATAAGGCCTAAATTAACCCATTAACTCATGGTGGTCAATACAGACCACCATAAGGCTCTAATTAACCCATTAACTCATGGTGGTCAATACAGACCACCATAAGGCTCTAATTAACCCCATCAGTCCCATAAGGGTATATTATTACCATTATGGGCCTGTTACAACCCAACATTAACCACATAAGTGCCATGATGGTCCTCAAGGACCATCATGACACTAACTAGAAACACTACACTATAACCCCCAATAAACCATTTAATCTAAACTAACCCCCCTCTACACTAATCTATTAACACGTACACTACCTACCTACACTACCTACCCCCTAATAAACCTTCCCACCACTCTAATTACAAAAAATAAAAAACCTACAGCACAGAAAACAAAAAACCTACAGTACAAAAAACAAAAAAACCTACAGTACAGAAAACAAAAAACAATTACAACCCCACCCCCCACTACAGAAAACAAAAAAATACATTACAACCCCACCCCCCACTACAGAAAATAAAAAAATTACACACCTGAAAAGGAAAGACAGATAAACACAATACAATACATACATATAATACATTACATACATTACATACAATACATGACATTACATATAATATATTAAATATAATATATTACATATAATATATTACATATAATACATTACATACATTACATACAATACATGACATTACATACATTACATATAATATATTAAATATAATATATTACATATAATATATTACATATAATACATTACATACATTACATACAATACATGACATTACATACATTACATATAATATATTAAATATAATATATTACATATAATATATTACATATAATATATTACATATAGTCCTAATCAAATACCCCCTATCTATCTAACATACAATCTATTTAATTTAAAATAAATCCTAACTATATCAAATACATCCCCCTATCTATCTAATATACAAAAATTCCTAACTACATACACAGACCATTATTCTAAAGTAAAATAAAATAATTACAGTCCTAACTACATACACAGACCCTAATTCTAAGCTAAAATCAATAAATTAAGACCACTTACCTTTAAGATGTTGCTTCAGATCACTAACCTATGGGTCAAACAAAAAATAAAAATTAGTACAAAACATTAACATCAAATAAATAAACATTCTATCCATTCTAAATATTCAACTCACCTTTACAGCATGTCCAGTCACTGTTTAGCTCTTCCGGCGCGGCCCTGTTAAAAAAAAAACACAATACATGAATACATGAATACAATATATAAACAATAAATAAAATACACAAATAAACATCTAAATATACATTTCACTTACCTCCCCGCGATGTCCCCGGCCTTCTCTCCTTCAGCCCCGGCTGGGCCGCGGAACCATTCGCGCTCTAAAAAAAAAAAAGAAAAAAAACTAACGGAGGTCTGCACTGGCAGACCTCCCCGACGCTACTGAACCTCCCGGAGTCGTTTCCGGGAGGAAATTGGCATTGGCGGCTTGTGATTGGCTGAAAAAGCTGTCTATCAATTTCAGCCAATCAAAAGTCGTCAATGTGTAAGCCAATCAGGATGGGATACACCCCAATATCCCACCCTGATTGGCTTAAACACTTGTCTATCTTTCTGGGAACCAATCACAACGCTCAGATGCCTTCAGCCAATCACTATGGGATACACCCCCACGGAGTGATTGGTAGAAGACATCTGCGCATCCTGATTGGCTCCTACATTGACGACTTTTGATTGGCTGACAGCCTTTTCAGCCAATCACAAGCCGCCAATGCCAATTTCCTCCCGGAAACGACTCCGGGAGGTTCAGTAGCGTCGGGGAGGTCTGCCAGTGCAGACCTCCGGTAGTTTTTTTTTTTTTTTTTTTTTAGAGCGCGGATGGTTCCGCGGCCCAGCCGGGGCTGAAGGAGAGAAGGCCGGGGACATCGCGGGGAGGTAAGTTCAATGTATATTTAGATGTTTATTTGTGTATTTTATTTATTGTTTATATATTGTATTAATGTATTCATGTATTGTGTTTTTTTTTTTAACAGGGCCGCGCCGGAAGAGCTAAACAGTGACTGGACATGCTGTAAAGGTGAGTTGAATATTTAGAATGTATAGAATGTTTATTTATTTGATGTTAATGTTTTGTACTAATTTTTATTTTTTGTTTGACCCATAGGTTAGTGATCTGAAGCAACATCTTAAAGGTAAGTGGTCTTAATTTATTGATTTTAGCTTAGAATTAGGGTCTGTGTATGTAGTTAGGACTGTAATTATTTTATTTTACTTTAGAATAATGGTCTGTGTATGTAGTTAGGATTTTTTGTATATTAGATAGATAGGGGGATGTATTTGATATAGTTAGGATTTATTTTAAATTAAATAGATTGTATGTTAGATAGATAGGGGGTATTTGATTAGGACTATATGTAATATATTATATGTAATATATTATATGTAATATATTATATTTAATATATTATATGTAATGTATGTAATGTCATGTATTGTATGTAATGTATGTAATGTATTATATGTAATATATTATATGTAATATATTATATTTAATATATTATATGTAATGTCATGTATTGTATGTAATGTATGTAATGTATTATATGTAATATATTATATGTAATATATTATATGTAATGTCATGTATTGTATGTAATGTATGTAATGTATTATATGTAATATATTATATGTAATATATTATATGTAATGTCATGTATTGTATGTAATGTATGTAATGTATTATATGTAATATATTATATGTAATATATTATATTTAATATATTATATGTAATGTCATGTATTGTATGTAATGTATTATATGTAATATATTATATGTAATATATTATATGTAATGTCATGTATTGTATGTAATGTATGTAATGTATTATATGTATGTATTGTATTGTGTTTATCTGTCTTTCCTTTTCAGGTGTGTAATTTTTTTATTTTCTGTAGTGGGGGGTGGGGTTGTAATGTATTTTTTTGTTTTCTGTAGTGGGGGGTGGGGTTGTAATTGTTTTTTGTTTTCTGTGCTGTAGGTTTTTTATTTTTTGTAATTAGAGTGGTGGGAAGGTTTATTAGGGGGTAGGTAGTGTAGGTAGGTAGTGTAAGTGTTAATAGATTAGTGTAGAGGGGGGTTAGTTTAGATTAAATGGTTTATTGGGGGTTATAGTGTAGTGTTTGTAGTTAGTGTCATGATGGTCCTTGAGGACCATCATGGCACTTATGTGGTTAATGTTGGGTTGTAACAGGCCCATAATGGTAATAATATACCCTTATGGGACTGATGGGGTTAATTAGAGCCTTATGGTGGTCTGTATTGACCACCATGAGTTAATGGGTTAATTAGAGCCTTATGGTGGTCTGTATTGACCACCATGAGTTAATGGGTTAATTTAGGCCTTATGGTGGTCTGGATTGACCACCATGAGTTAATGGGTTAATTAGAGCCTTATGGTGGTCTGTATTGACCACCATGAGTTAATGGGTTAATTTAGGCCTTATGGTGGTCTGGATTGACCACCATGAGTTAATGGGTTAATTAGAGCCTTATGGTGGTCTGGATTGACCACCATGAGTTAATGGGTTAATTAGAGCCTTATGGTGGTCTGGATTGACCATCATGAGTTAATGGGTTAATTAGAGCCTTATGGTGGTCTGTATTGACCACCATGAGTTAATGGGTTAATTAGAGCCTTATGGTGGTCTGGATTGACCATCATGAGTTAATGGGGTAATTATAGTTGCCTGGGGTTAATATTTTTAGTGCGAGTCCTTTCAGGACCTTTACGGTCCTTTGAGGACCCGCGAGGCGGGAAATTTAAAATTGAATTGCAGCAGGGTCACGATCGGTGCCGATCGGGGCCCCCCGCAGCAGGGGGTTTATATGGGGACACTTCGGGGGTCCCGATGGGGACCCCCAGCATAGAGGGGGGTTAATTTTAAGTGCCGCGGCCGGGATTGGGTAATAGTGTGCCGCGGTCCCTTTAAGGAGCCGCGGCGGGGAATTTAAAAGTTTTAAATGCAGCGGAGGGCCTGATCTATGCAGATCGGGGACCCCCCCTGCAATGGGTTTATGTGGGGAAACTTCGGGGGTCCCGATGGGGACCCCCAGCATAGAGGGGGGTTAATTTTAAGTGCCGCGGCCGGGATTGGGTAATAGTGTGCCGCGGTCCCTTTAAGGAGCTGCGGCGGGGAATTTAAAAGTTTTAAATGCAGCGGGGGCCTGATCGGTGCCGATCGGGGACCCCCGCTGCAAGGGGTTAATGTGTGGGGGCTGCGGGGGTTCCTATGGACCCCTGCAGCAAGGTGTTCATGTGAGGACACTTCGGGGGTCCCGACAGGGACCCCCGCATTGAGGGGGGGTTCATTTTAGGTGCCTAGGGGGGGGTTTGGAGTACCCCCCACGGCAGGGCTTATGTGGGGGACTGCCGCGGAGGTCCCTTTTAGGACCCCCGCAGCACTTGATGAGGAGTGGGAGCCTGCGATATCATCTCGCAGGCTGTCACTCCTCATGTACATTTACGCAGTGTAGATACGTACGGGCCTGCTGCGTAGCTCATACGTTGCTCGCAGCAGGGCTAATTTAATAGCATTGTAAGTTAGAGAAACTTTGCAGTACGTAGGGCTTAAGTAGAAGCCTCTTATTTACGAGGCTGGAATTTAATGAGGCCCAAAGTGTTTTATGAAATGTGCTGCATATTTGAAGGTTGCTTTGTGCCTAAAGAGTGCAACAATGTAATAATCCAGGAAACTTGGATATACTAGTTAATAGGATATATATATTTTGAGCTTTCTAAAACATTTGCCCATTATCACATTCTTAAAAATGGGGTATGTCAGTGGTACTTTAAGTATGCTCCTCAAGAATAACCTAAAAAACAACAAAATGATTTTGGGGATACATTGTCCCTGGAACAATAAACTGATGCTCACCTGCAGACATCCCTGAAGTATTTCTCACATTGATTTTGTTGAATCGTATTAGACTTCTGGCAGCTGTTGGAACAAGACAGCGGAGTCCTTGCAGAAAAACCATATCTGGAACCTCCTATCAAACAAAGGCCAAAAACAATGCACAATCAAATCATGTTACTGTGAAATGCCACTGAGCACTATGCATCATAATTACTAATTTGTATTAAACCTTTTTTTTTTTAATTACCCATTTTGTTACAATTGTTTTAGCTACCCAGAAGTTAAATCTCAAATTGTTGTAATATATATATATAAAAGAGAATATAAAAAAAAATTGAAATCTATAATAATCTTACATGATAAAAAGTAGCACAACTCCATATTCCCTCATTTAGAGTACGGAGTAAAAAATCATGTGTGTGTACGTATTTGGGTATGTAAAAACTGTCAGAGAACCTTGTCAAGATGGACAGTGAGCAGGGACATGCAAATGACTGAACAATATGTTCTCATTGTTTAAACCAAAAAAACATTTTAACAATGTCCTTATAGAGAGAGTATAATGACAAAGGGCCGGCAGGACCAGCAAGCATGGTCCTCGAATCTGATGGGTATAACAATCTTGTGACCACAGGCAGAATACCAACGTACTCTTTACTAAATAGCATAAATGTCTTAAAAAATAGTTTCCCTGAACGAGCGAAGTACAGCTCTCACATTTGTAATCATTGACCAAATGTGACTTTATTGGCCATGGATAAGCAGTTTGTATAGGCGACTGGCCAAAAGGTCATTAAACAGGAAGCAAACAACACATCTACACAATTAACTTAAACCTCCCTCCCCCTTGAGTCTCTCCCATTAACCCCCATGAGTCTCTCTCACTAATTAACCAAAGCACAAGGCCCTGGATGCTGATATCAGCAGGGAGTACCCATGGTGCCAGCATGTCTTGTCCCTTATCTTAAATTTCCCCAGTATGTGAACACTGCACATAGGCATATCTGTCACCAGGGTTGCAAGCAAGGGAAAAAGTACAGGGAACATATTTTAGCTTAGCTGGGGCTTTGCTGGCTCCTAGACACTAGATAGGGTACCATCTCTTAGAAAGTGGCTCATGACATGGGTTAGCTACCAGTCCCACAAGCAGGCCCGGATCTACCTTTTTTTGAGCCCCTAGGCAGTGAAGTGGAGGAGCCCCTGTGAGTGTGTGCACAAGGTATGCACGTATCCATTACTCACTTTTCTGTGCGTGTATATCGCTCTCTTGCTGTGTGAGCAAATCACAGACATTACCCCATAAAATGTTTAATAACAAAGCTACTCATACACACAGTGAACTATTACTTGTTTATTAAATGCATTTCATTGTGGGCCATATTATTTATATTTTTCTATGGGAGGGCAGCAAGTATATGTTACACAAACACATACACACACACACGGACATACACACACAGAGACAAATTCTGACATACTAACACACACACACACTGAAATACATAGACACCCACACTGAAATACATAGACACACAGTGATATACGCACACTGGCATACATACATACACTGACATACACTCACACACACTGACATACGTACATACAGACAAACACACACCCACAGTTAAAATAGTTTATGTAAATAGCATAGCAGCGGCTTTACCTTCTTCTAAGCAGCACCTTGTGGTCGGTGCTTTCCCTCCATGCTGCCGCTCTGCTATGCTGCACAGATGCAGTAACAGCACCTCCTCCCAGAACCATGAGTAAGGAGGGAGGGGCGGGGCTAAGGGTAGAGGTTAAGCTGATTTCTTTTATTTTTTCTTATAATTATTTTTTCTTATTGTAAAAGGGGCGTCCTTCACTGAGGTATGCCTGTAGGCAATTGCCTAAGTTTCCTATTCATAAATCCGGCCAGTCCCACAAGGCCCGCCAGGGAAGGGGTTGGAGCCTGATAGCCGGGTAGTAATAACACATCAGAGGTACAATAATCCAGAAAATAGGACAGGGTGGCCACAAACAGAAGCCAAGGGTGAGGGAGATAGAAGTCAGATAATCATAAGCTAATGCCAGGGGACAGGAAGCCGGAAAGTAAAATTGCCAAGAGAAAGCCAAGGGTGAGCATAAAAGTATACAAATATAACTAATAAATAAGGCAAAACAGCCGAGCAATGGATTGGGAACTGGTAAATAAAAGAAAGACCCAGATGCATGGGCATTAGATACAGGTACATGAGCAACCAACAGCTAAGGACATGACAACACTGTGATAAGCAAGAAGAGGTAAGGGCCAGCAAGTGATCTTACATAGGATACAGGAAAGGAAACACACTTAGGGTTGCAAAGTGACAGCAAAGTACACAGGGGATGGGTTCTGCGTGGGGATGGATGATTAAAGAATTAGGTGCTGTGAAGGGATAGATGCTAAGAGGGATGGGTGCTGTGTGGGGTGGATGATGAGGGTGGGTGCGTGCTATGAAGAAATAGTATGTGTGTGTATGTGTGTGTATGTATATACTTTAAATCTATAGGCATTAACAAGTGCTTTCTCAGTTGAATGTTATTCAATTAAAAATGCATTTTAATACAATAAATTAATATTAAAGTTTGCAATTTTTACCTGTCAGTAAGCCTGTCTGACCACTCCCAAACAAAGGTGCTAATCTTTTGTTAAATTATACATCATTACCTTAAAGGGATATGGAAGTTATTTCCCTTTAATTACTTGATAGGCACCGGATGGGTCTGAGCATACCTAGTCTAATTCTGAGAAGCCACACATCTGCACAGTAGACCATCTATCTCTCTGTTGTATTCAAGTAAATAACCCAATCATGATATTTCATGGTCCTTTTGACAACAAAATACAACGTACCTCAGATAATGCACCTAAAGACGACTCCATTGCTAATACTTTGCCTTCCTCTGCCTGCTGTTATATTGTGCTTGTATTTTTAAATGCAAGATTATTTATAATTGTCAATTGTTAACTAGCTGGTTAAAACATTGAACCAGGATTCCTGACAAATTCAAGGATACTATGTTGTAAAAAAAAAAAAAAAAAGTCTTAAAGGTGAAGTTCCACCTAAACACAAGATGCTCTTATATGAAAGAACTCAATTATAGAATTTTTGGTCATTCAGTCGTTTTCGACTCTCTGTGACCTCATGGACCGTAACACACCAGGCACATCTTTATGTCCATGGTCATGCTGATCCACTTGGTATTCATGGCAGAGATACTAGAGTGGGTTGCCAGTTCTTTCTGCAGTGAGCCACAGCTCCTGGTATTCCTAGGTGGACACCCATGCAAGTATTGACCAGGCCCAGCCCTACTCAGTTTCACGATGGTGTGACCTCTTGGTTCCCTGACTTGGAATCAACCCCAGATCGACAGCGGTTAAAGCACTGAATCCTAACCACCTAAATCCTAACCCTATCCCTAAGTCTAACCCTAAACCTAACAACAAATTGAACAAAGTCTTTGAGCGCCCTGCTGCACCACTTAATGCCCAACAAGCTCCACTGATGGCGGGGACGAAATAGGAAAGGTCCAAACATTTTTATAACTTATAAGATCTTTTTGTAACGGTTTTAAAATGCTGCCATAATCACTACAATATCACTACAACTGTTTATTTAACCTGAGTCTAAGCAGGGGTTGGCTGCACCACAGAATTTATTAAAACTATGGGGAAATTCTAATTTCCTGAATGTACCATGAATTACAATTTCATTCCAAAAGCTCCTATTTTTTTTTCTTTTATTGTACTAATAAGTTCCACATTTTTCATTTATGGTTAGAATGTCTAAAGAAATCAAAGGAATAAGCTGACTTTTTTTTATTGCAACAAATACAGTCTATTGCCATTTTACTGTGTTTGTGATGTTTGGTCCTTAGAGAATCTGAGTCTTGTATGAATCTGTTTTAAGATTAACTTTTTATATAAAATCTCTTATAAAACAGTGAAAATGCATTGATATTAAAAATGTTTTACTTGTGTTTCAGTGTTTGATTATGTAAATAGTAATGATGAATTCAGTGTTATTAAGATTAGAAATCCCTGTTAAAAAGCCAGGATTTTTAATGGGTACGTTGTAGTGTGAAGCTGCAGTAAACACAGAAAACCATCTAAAGAGTGGAAACAATGTGATTGGCCTCATTAAACCAAATTAAATAGATGCTATTAAATACAATTTAAATAGAGGATGACAACTCCAACATTTTTTTATGTATTTTGAAGTTAACCTAGGGCTCTATTCCTTGGATCCCGTAAGAAAAAATCCCATTGAAGCTTACTCGTAAATCCCTATGGGACATGCTATCCAAGTGCTCAATATGTCCTTAATAGCCAAAACTACGAAAATACATTTTTTTATGAAATGTGCTGCATATATCAAGGATGTTTTTTGCCTAAGGAGTTGAGAAATGTAATAACCCAGGAAATGTAGATATGCCTTTAAGGTGCAAGGCAAAAAACAGTTATTAACACAATGCAAACAAAAAGAGGGCCCTGTTTTTGAGCTTAAAATCTAGCATACAAAGTGTTTTCTCAAGCAACATATAAGATTAAAAACTTGCAAACTTACAGTATAAAGGGTGTGATTGTGATACAGTGGATGATAGATACATTGTGCACATCAAGGCTGAAGGTGATATGCTTCTTTAAACAGATGTGTCTTAGTGATGATTTGAAGGTTTTGAGGCAGGAGGAAAGTCTACTGGAGCGAGGCAAGGAGCTGCAGAAAATAGGTGCAGCATGAGAAAAGAAAAGAGGCGGGAGTGAGAGGAGATGATAAGAGAGGAGGAGAGAAGGTCATTATCAGAACGGAGGGGAAGGGTGGGGGAATATATTTAGATGAGAGAAGAAATATACGGGGATGCACTGTTGTTGAGGGATATGTTAGTATCATAATTTCACATTTTATTCTGGAGGTTATGGGAAGCCAGTGGGGTGACTGACAGCAGTCGTGATGAAGCAAAGACAAAATGGATTCCTCTATTCATAAACATAATTTTTTCTAAAATGCTTTTTATGCCCATGGCTTACATACTGTAGCTGCTGATGTTATCAGCTGGTTACACACTTCACCTATAAGTGCCTTTTTCATGAACTACATTGGTCCCTTAGTAATGCCAGACATTCAGTGCAAAACTCTGACACCAGAGGGAGCTTTGAAGTAAAAAATTCCAGCTTTACAAACTTGCCAGCTGTGTTTAACAAACATAAGAAGAGAAGGAATTAAGGGAAAAAAAACTTCCCGTTTACAACCCCATCCCCCAATACACAGAAATATGTAACCGTGGCCGTATTTAGGTTTTATGCTGCTCAAGGCCATTCAGATTTGTGTGCACCCCATACCCCACTTGCAGCTCTTCCTTTCCCTTTTATATATCTGAAATTATAAGTTTATGTATATTTAGGTATATGTGTATGTTAGAAAATATCAAGTACAATTAGAGACAGACATATCACTGCGTATGGACATTTCTGTGCATATACAAACACATTTCAGTGTTCTGCACAGTATCTTTAGGCAGCTTGCTGCCCACTCAAAATGTGCTGCCCTAGACCTGGGCCCTGGGGGACTAGGCAGCAACACACCTCTGATTTAGTAACCCTTAATATTTTCATTGGGTTCCCTGGTGGTCCAGTGGTTAGCATTCAATGTTTTCACCACTGAGACATGGGTTTGATTCCAGTCAGGTAATCAAGAGGTCACACCACCATGCAAGGTTGGGCCTGGTCAGTACTTGGATACAAGACCTCCTAGGAATTCCAGGAGGTGTATGCTGTGGCCCACTGGAGAAGGAACTGGCAACCCACTCCAGTATCTCTGCCATGAATACCAAGTGTACAGCATGGTGTGTTACAGTCCATGAGGTCACAGAGAGTTGGACACGACTGAACAACGCGAACACACCACAATGTTGTCATTAGTTTCTTGACTGCCATCAAAAACATTATTACAGCTAGTACATGTATTTAAAGGGACATTGTCATAAAAACAGTTTAAGGTTATTCTCCATGTGAAGGGAGCAATTGTAAAAGAGGTTGCTGGGTTATCATGTCCATAGAACTAACCTTTGTTGTTGCTTAAAGTTTTACTTTTCTGTTGTTTTCACGTGTATTTTTAGTGTTAATTAATGGTGAACTAAAAATTAGATTTAAATTAAAAGCACCAGTTTCTACTAATATCACTAATATAGTTTTTAACGTGTGCGTAACGTTCCAGGGGAGCGCATGCGCACTTTACAAACTATTTGAATTCCGTATCCCACAGTGCGCATGCATGGCGCGAGTGGTGCATGCGCAAAGCACGGTGCCAGCAGTGGGGCGGACAGGGACAGAGAGGGGGAGGGGGCAAAGAGACAGAGGGGGAAACAGGCACAGGGGAGGGATGAGGGGGAAGAGACAGAGGGGGGAAAGGGACACAGGGGAGGGAGGAGGGGGAAAGAGACAGAAGGGGAATGGGGAAAAGAGAGACACAGGGGAGGGAGGAGGGGGAAAGAGACACAGGGGAGGGAGGAGGGGGGAAAGAGACAAAGGAGAGGGAGAGGGGGAAAGACACAGGGGATTAGAGGGTAAGAGAGACAGAAGGGAGGGAGAGGGAGGAAAGGGGAAGGAGACATAGGGGAGGGAGAGGGGGAAGAGACACAGGGGTGAGAGAGGGAGAGGAAAGAGACACAGTGGTGGGAGAGGGGAGAAAGAGATACAGGGGAAGGCGGTCAGGGAATATTTTTCCGCCATTTATGACGGGCAAACGACTAGTAATAATATAATTAATATAATAATAAATTGGAGAGACAGGTAAAATAAAAACATTGGATCTTTCCTGTAATCTGCCCTCCAGGTCCCGCGCACCTCTGACTTTGTTGATTTTTTTTTTGAGGGTTGGGTTTAGGGTTATATGTTAGGGTTTGGGTATAGCAACTGCCACTACCCTAACCCTAAACCCCTAACTGCACAGCGGCGTGCAGAGGCCAGCAGGTGGCACACAACTGGTGGGAAGATAACAGGAATGATCCAACACACACACATAATTTTTCTCCAGACTATAGTGGCCCTTTAAAAACAGTAAAAACATGCAAGAACTTAAGAAAATGAGATAGCTGTAAAGCAGTTTGTTGGGGTATTCTTGTCATTGTTCAGTTAATTTTGTGGCTGATTATGCAAATGTCATTTCTGTAAAGTACTTTATAAGTTAAAGGTGCATTAGGAAGTGTGCGAGACACAAGCATGGAGCCCTTCAGACACAACCAGTTTCTACTAATATCACTAATATAGTTGTTAACGTGTGCGTAACGCATGAAACTGACCAATCAGAATACACTGTCCCCTATACATGGTTTGGATTGGCTTAGACTGTTTCCACGGATTTCTAGAACATGCCAGAATGTGTGTTATGTTCTGTTAAAGGGCCACTTATCTTCTGACATACATTTAAAGGGACATTAAAAGGTTTCTGGATCTTACTAGGAATATAATGTATCCGTGTATCTCTCAATATTTATTTACTTTATATTTTTAACAGTGCTTAAAAGCTCTGAGAATAAGCAGCAAGTGTTTAGATTGTAAAACATAAAATACAGCATTCATGCTTAGTAGAGCTAATGGGATGCTCATTAGTTTACAAGGTACACCCTGCAGAAACCGAAGCTGCAAGAAGCAGGATCAATAAAGAAAACTGAATACTACAGTAGACAATAATTGTATAGAACAGTGAAAAATGTAAAGGTTGAGTGGGGCTGCTTTAAAAACAGTTTTTGAATTATCAAGTTTTATTATTGAAAATACAATATAGCAAAAAATTACCCCAATATTTTACTTTATGCTTTAAGTGCATGATGGACAGTTTAGTGTCAATGGCCTTTTCAATTCTCACAGGTAATAGCAGAAAACCAAATATAAATATTTCAGGGCCATGATTTCTACCAAGCTAATTGGGCCCATTGAATGTATCTCTTATACAACTTGTTCAGTCTTCAGTCGGCTTTCCTGGAAGTTGGGAGAGCTCAGCTTCGCCATCCTCACTTCCAGGAACCATGTGTGTGACTCACCTGGCAGAACACAAGGCTTGTCTATGGTGCTCTGACCCTATATAACACGTATGCTGAGAACACAGCAAATAAAGGAGCTATATGACTCTGCGGAAACTGGCATAGATATACATCGATTAGAATGATTACCAGTATCTTAATTACAAGGACACAGAGAGAGAGAGAGAGAGAGAGAGAGAGACAGGAGAGACACACACAGAGAGAGAGAGAGAGACAGGAGAGACACAGAGAGAGAGAGAGGAGAGAGAGGCGAGAGAGAGAGAGAGAGAGAGAGAGAGAGAGAGGAGAGAGAGAGAGAGGAGAGAGAGGCGAGAGAGGAGTGAGAGGAGAGAGAGGCGAGAGAGGAGTGAGAGGAGTGAGAGGAGTGAGAGGAGTGAGAGGAGTGAGAGGAGTGAGAGGAGTGAGAGGAGTGAGAGGAGTGAGAGGAGTGAGAGGCGAGAAAGAGAGAGAGAGAGAGAGAGAGAGAGAGAGAGGTGAGAAAGACAGAGAGAGAAAGAGAAGAAAAAGAGAAGAGAGAGAGAGAGAAACACACACACACACACACAGAGGCAGGTGAGTGAGTGAGAGAGAGAGAGAGAGAGAGAGAGAGAGAGAGAGAGGCAGGTGAGAGAGAGAGAGAGAGAGAGAGAGAGAAAGAGAAAGAGAGAGAGAGGAAGGAAACACACACACAGAGGCAGGTGAGAGAGACACACAGAGACAGAGAGAGAGGACACACACACACACACACAGAGAGAGGGGACACACACACACACATATAGAGAGAGGCAGGGGAGAGAGACACACACATAGAGAGAGAGGGGCAGGTGAGAGAGACACACACACATAGGGAGAGAGGCAGGTGAGAGAGAGAGGCAGGATAGAGAGACACAGAGAGAGAGAGAGAGGCAGGATAGAGAGATAGAGAGAGAGGCGAGAGAGGCGATAGAGCCGAGAGAGAGAAAGGGAAGAGAGAGAGAGAGAGGAAGGAAACACACACACAGAGAGGCAGGTGAGAGAGAGAGAGGAAGGAAACGCACACACAGTGGCAGGTGAGAGAGACACAGAGAGAGAGAGAGAGAGGACACACACACACGTAGAAAGAGGCAGGTGAGAGAGAGAGAGAGAGAGAGGCAGGTGAGAGAGAGAGAGAGAGAGAGAGAGAGAGAGAGAGAGAAAGAGAGGCAGGATAGAGAGAGAGAGAGAGAGAGAGAGAGACACACACAAAAAGAGAGAGAGAGAGAGAGGACACACACACAAACACAGAGAGAGAGAGATAGAGAGAGAGAGGCAGGAGAGAGAGAGACACACACACAGGAAAAGAGAGAGAGAGAGGACACACACACACAGATAGGCGAGAGAGAGATAGAGGCAAGAGAGAGAAAGGGACGAGAGACAGAGAGGAAGGAAACACACACAGAGAGGCAGGTGAAAGAGACACAGAGAGAGAGAGAGAGAGAGAGAGAGAGAGAGAGGACACACACACATAGAGAGAGGCAGGGGAGAGAGACACACACATAGAGAGAGAGAGAGGCAGGTGAGAGATACACACACACACACATAGAGATAGAGGCAGGTGAGAGAGAGAGAGAAAGAGAGAGAGGACACACAGAGAGAGAGAGAGGCAGGATAGAGAGACACACACACACACAGAGGCAGGATAGAGAGAGACACAGCGAGAGAGAGAGAGACACACACACACACACAAAAGAGAGAGGACACACACACACAAACACAGAGAGAGAGAGAGGCAGGAGAGAGAGAGACACACACACAAACACACACAGGATAAAGAGAGAGAGAGAGGACACACACACAGGAAAAAGACAGAAGGGAGCCAGGAGAGAGACACACACACATACACACACAGGAAAGAGAGAGAGAGGGAGGGAGTCAGGAGAGAGAGAGACACACACATACACAGAGGGAGGCAGGACAGAGAGAGAGACACACACAAAGGAAAAAGAGAGAGAGAGAGAGGGGGGACAAAGAGAGACATAGGATAGAGAGACACACACGGGGGGTGAGAGAGAGGACACACACAAACACACAGAGAGAGAGGCAGGAGAGAGAGAGACACACACACAAACACACACAGGAAAAAGAGAGAGAGGACACACAGGAAAAAAAGAGAGAGAGGGAGGCAGGAGAGAGAGACACACATACAGGAAAAAGAGAGAGGGAGAGGGAGGCAGGAGAGAGAGACACACACATACAGGAAAACGAGAGAGAGTGAGGCAGGAGAGAGAGACACACACACAGGAAAAAGAGAGAGAGGGAGGCAGGAGAGAGAGACACAAACACAGGAAAAAGAGAGAGAGGAGAGAGAGAGAAGCATAGGATAGAGAGACGCACACAGGACAGAGAAAGAGAGACAGAAGAGAGAGAGACAGGGCAGAGATTCACAGGACAGAGAGAATGACACAGGATTGAGAGCAAGAGTCACAGGACAGAAAGCATGACACAGGACAGAGAGAGAGAGACACACACACAGGACAGAGAAAGACAAGATGAGGAGAGAGAGAGAGAAAGAGAGAGAGAGAGACATATAGGAAAGAGATAGAGAGGCACAGGACACAGAGAGAGAGATAGAGAAAAAAAGAGAGAGAGACAGTACAGAGAGAGACAGCATAGACAATTCAATATAACGTTTTATGATACCGTCATTTATGGCAAGCAAATTACTAGTATAAATATTATTATAATTGGTTAATATTTTAAACATTTAAGTAGAGTCGTTGAGCTTGAAAGTTGAGAATTGTAAGCATAAATTACATGAATAACATGCTCCCATTCCCCTAATAGGGCGTGATAAGCCACATGTCCAGTTGGTAGACGTTGATCGGTAGATCAGAGTAATGGTAAGACTTTAAGGTGCTTGTATTGTAGGACTTTTTCATTATTCTGATCCATCAACTGGGAATGTTGTGTGAGTTATCAAATCCCCACAGTGAGAGATAGTTACTCATATTAGATAAAGTAATCACAAGATTAGGAGAATGCTTTAAGCTTACTGAGATTTTAGCACTTAATCTCTTTTATTGCTATTCTTAATGTAACTGACAGGCTCTTGGTTCTTATTAATTATTCACATGGGATAAAGTCATTACCCTTATAAACAGCTCTAATGAACTTGCCAGCACTAGTGATGTCGCGAACATCAAATTTTGGGTTCGCGAACAGCGAACGTGAATTTCATCAAATGTTCGCGAACGGGCAAACGTCGGCGAATCGCCATAGACTTCAATGGGCTAGCGAATTAAAAAACCCACAGGAACTCTTTCTGGCCACAATAGTGATGGAAAAGTAGTTTTAAGGGGACTAACACCTGGACTGTGGCATGCCGGAGGGGGATCCATGGCAAAACTCCCACGGAAAATTACATAGTTGATGCAGAGTCTGGTTTTAAGCCATAAAGGGCATAAATCACCTAACATTCCTAAATTGGTTGGAATAACATGCTTTAAAACATCATGTATGATATTGTATCGATCAGGTAGTGTAAGGGTTACACCCGCTTCACAGTAACAGACCAATCTCCCCGTTTAATGCACCGCAAAAAAACGCAAACAGTCCCTTTGCACAACCGCAAACTCCCCATTTGCACAAGGTTGGATACCAAGCTAGCCATGTCCCGTTCCTTGTCCTCACTGATGTCATTGAAGGTCTCTTCCTCTACCCAGCCACCAAGGGTCCCCGAAAGGGGATAACAAGCACCCTGGGATGCCTGCTGTGTTTGGTCTTCCACCTCCTCAAAGCCAACTTCCTCCTCTGACTCCTCTTCTTCAGACTCCCCGAGTCTGGGGGCTTCCACTGCCCAGCATGGAAGATTATACACAGGTCAGAGTCTGGGGGCTTCCACTGCCCAGCATGGAAGATTATACACAGGTCAGAGTCTGGGGGCTTCCACTGCCCAGCATGGAATATTATACATAGGTCAGAGTCTGGGGGCTCCCACTGCACAGCATGGAAGATTATACGCGTTGCCTCTGTCTGCGTTATTATAAGGTGTGCACTGTTAAGTAGTACTATTCCTATCGGTTTAATCCCTGTTACGTCCACTATCAGGGGACGTGTATATGGCATGGATTTTTGGAAGCGGGAGATGGAAAAAGATGATTGGTCGGTCCTCCCACTTCAAATTTGGGGCACTTCGCTTGCAATCTAAGGTGCCACCAGATATGAGTGTCACTGTGCACTGGCAAACGTTGGCAGAGTAGATGCAATAGGCTTCACACACGCCTGTAGGCAGGCAATTGCTATTCAATCTATTACAGTCAAAAAGTGTTGTTATATCTCACTGTACACTACGGTTGCACCAGATATGACGTATCACTGTGCACTGGCAAAAGTTGGCAGAGTAGATGCAATAGGCTTCACACACACGCCTGTAGGCAGGCAATTGCTATTCAATCTATTACAGTCAAAAAAGTGTTGTTTTATGTCACTGAGCATAATATAAGCTGTGAGCCTGACACAGGCAGGCAACTGAAATTAGATTACAGGAAAACAATGGTTGTTTTCAATGTATTGTAGGTGAAATTATTAAATATTAAAAGTTCAAACAAAATCTTTATTATGAGTTGCCTAACCCAGCTTGCTCATTGGTAATTAAAAATAAGTTAAAAATAAAAGTATTAGAGAGAAGCCTTGCTGGTAGAACAGCGAGGAATACCTAACTAAACTACCAAATGAATATGTGATGCTCTATTAAATAAACTAGAGTGTACAAAAGAGCCAAAGAGAAACAACTAAGGAATGGGTTAGATGTAAATGAAACAGTGTAACTATGTGCATTGGCCGTTGGTAAACGGTAAAAGATAGATGTAGTGAAAGTGTGAAGGAAGGGGGGGGGGGGGGGGAGGAGGGCAGTCACTACTGTGATCCTAGAAAAAGAAATATGTGTAGGCACCTATGATGGTGTTTGGATTTGGTGGTGGGTGTGCTAATGAAAAGGTGCTAAAAAAGCACTGGTAAATGACAGGTGAAGTGTATTTCAATGTATGTTACACCACCAGGTATGAGTAGTGAAAATAAGCACAATATAAGCTGTTAGGTGTTAGCCTGTCACTCACACACGCTGGCAGGCAGGCATAGATTACACAAAAAAAAATTATAAAATAAAATAAATGATGTTCAAAATTTCCTCAATGATAAAGTATAGGGGGCGAGCCGAAAAGCGCATGTGTTCGCCGTTCGCGGCGGACGCGAACATGTGAAAATCGCCGCGAATAGTTCTCCGGCGAACTGTTCGTGACATCACTAGCCAGCACTTTACAAATAAGTGGTATATAACAGCAGAGTTGTGGAGCTTTATGGATCATGACGGATTTCACATTGGGCAGAGTAGGCAGCTGACTTGTAGTGCCTGTTTGTAGGGAGCGCCATGCTTCTGCTGCTTGCGTGTATTTGAGTGCCTTAGGGGCAGCAATAACAAAGCTAATTTCTGAATGGCTTCCTTTCTACCTAACATACTAGGAATTGTTTTGAAACCATTGATAACTACTTGTATACGAGTCACAGCTCCCAGCATGCCTGGGCATTTATGTTATCAGTTTCTTCTGGGGAAGGTCACTGAACATTGCTACATGTGCAGAGCAGCTGTGGCTATTATTGTATCTGACAAGTTAATAGACAAGGGCAAAAGAAGGCTGGGTAGTCCTCATACCACTTTAAATACCCCATTTCACCAGTTCTATAATCTAATTGTGAAAACTCAATGCTAAATTTGTTGTGCCTAGCCTTGTGATATAATGATCTTCTTTTGACTTGAACAAGTTACATTCCCTTGAAAGCTCATGACTCTAAATAAAATGTGTGTCCAACAAAAAACGATCACTATGTACTGCAATACCCGTATTATTCTCTCATTAAAACAAAACTGCATTTTTTATTGATTGAAGTACTAATTTCATACTAAAAGACTAGTAATGTTTAAATATACTTCTTAATGGGTACAAGACTAATAGGTGAGTCTAACATCCCTTTAATATGTAATTATTTGCAGTAGAATGGTATATAATGTACAAACGTCCTTTCCTCTGCAGCTATCAATGCACAGAAAATAAACGTTCAGCTTAAAATGGCATTATACAACTTGCTGTAATTCTGTGGTTAGGAGATTTGATTGTATAAAGTAAATTATATAATTGCTTCTTTTTCTTCCTAAAACCTACCATGGCTGATGCTTAATATCATGTTTACAAAGCCTCTGTAGTCAAACAGCTTCCATCATGCATTTAAAAGATAATGTTTTAACATATGACAATGTATATTGGTATCACAAACTAAGAGTCTGTAGAATTAGCACTTTTCAAGAAAAAAATCTATATTTAATTCACAATTAATTAAAATTAAACTACATGTGCAAACAGTAGCAAAGAAAGTCTTTAGCCTGTAAATATCATTTAAAAGCATAGCTCCCTCTCAATCCTGGACACAATTGTATAGAAGATAAAAACAACAGTCAACACAGATTTAATTATGCAGGCCAGATTACCTAGAACATGATCTGTAAAATAAGGGGGTTATGGTTTTATTTCTATAATCCAGCTTCTCCAGAGTGACATGCTTCAGGTTAAGTGACCTGCTTAAATAATGCAATATATATATATATATATATATATATATATATATATATATATATATATATACACACACACTGTATATAATCGAGTATAAGCTGACCGAGTATAAGCCGAGGCACCTATTTTACCACAAAATACTGGGAAAACGTAGTGATTCGAGTATAAGCCGAGGGTGGGAAATGTGCTGCCCCCTGTGTCCCTCTTGTGTCCTCTGTGTCCCCCTCTTGTGTGCCCTGTGTGCCTCTTTCTTGTTTCCCCTCTCTCTCCCCTGTATCTCTCCCCCCTCTCTCCCCTGTATATATTCCCCCTCCCCCTCTCCCTCCCCTGTGTCTCTTCCCCTCCTCTCCCTCCCGTGTCTCTTCCACTCCTCTCCCTCCCCTGTGTCTCTTCACCCCTCTCCCTTCCCTGTGTCTCTTTCCCCCCTCACCCTCATGTCTCTTTCCCTCCCCCTCCCTTATCACCCTCCTCAACCCCTCTCCTCAACAGCCCTCCTCATTCTCCCTTCTCATCCTCAACCCCTCCTCATCCTCTCTCCTCAACCCCCTCCTCAACCCCCCTCCTCACTTTACCCCTTTCTAGTTACTTCCCCCTCTCCCTTTCCCCTCACTTACCTTCCATCAGCAGCTGCTCCTGCGTTCCTCTACGCGTCTTCTGGCTGCGCCGGGACACGGCCATTGCTAATGACGTGACGTGCATGTGACGTCCCGTCATAAGCATATGCTGGGTCCTGACGCAGCCGGAAGACGCACGGAGGAGTGCAGGAGCAGCTGCTGATGGAAGGTAAGTGAGGGGAAAGGGAGAGGGGGAGGCAATTAGAAAGGGGTAAAGTGAGGAGAGGGGTTGAGGTTGAGGAGGGGGGTTGAGGAGGATGATGATAAGGGAAGGGGAGGGAAAGAGACACAAGGGAAAGGGGGGAAAGAGACATAGGAGAGGGGGGAAGAGACACAGGCGTGGGGAGACACAGAGGGGAAAGAGACACAGTCTTAAAAAAAGGGCTGAAAAACTTGGCTTATACGGTATATAATTTTTTTTAAACAATAGCAGCCAGAACATGGACAAAGAGTGCAAAGATTGCCAATATTGAGGGAAACTTGCTAAAGCCTTTATTTGCTGTGGTTTACACATGTATTTTAATTATAGGTAATAGTGAATTAAAACTAGTTTTATTTGAAAAAAGGGATTCTCAGTCACAAGTTAACCTACCGAGTTGTACATTGGCATAATGGAGCTACTCAAAATAATGCTATTAGGAATTATTTAGTGTTAGTGCTCCTAAAAGATATATGAAACATAACTTTTTTTAGCCAATTAAAACAGCATGATTTAAACATTACACGAATTGTTGTTTTTTTTTTATTGAAAAATATTAAGTAAAACCTGTTTAAACTTAATTGAAAGGAACAGGAAAAGCAGAGACATACTTTAGTCTGTAGATGTCATTGCTTGGCAAGGGGCAAGCCCTCAAGAGCAGTTAAACTTCTGAAAATGTTTTTGTACTCAGACCTTTATTTGAAAAAAGAAAACACACTGTGGCTGATTATCAAATACCCTCATTCTGATTTCCCTTTAAGATGAAACCAACTTGTTGCTGGGGTGACAGTTCCACTTTAATGTGAGATTGCTTTCTCCTACTGCTGTTCTGTCATGTTACAAGAAACAAAAAGACGGGGAACCTTGTGAATCTCTGGACTACAACAACATTGTGCTTTTATCACCATTCTTTTGACTGCAAAGCCAGATAAAAACATAGAGCACATGCTTTTTGCATACAATTCCTCTCAAGTTTCTTTCAGTTCACTGTAAGACAAAGGCATCTTCAATACACTACATCCAGCATTATGTATTTCCGTGTAGTGTTTTTCTTAAAAGGGACATGGAAGGTTTCTGGATACCTTTGTATCTCTTTACATTAATTTTCTTTATTTCATTAAGATGTTTTCTGCCTCACATATTACAAATAGTTCCAAACTGGTTTCTCTCTGCAGCTCATGAAGACAGCGTGCTTCTCAGTACAACTTTCCTGTTATAGATACACCACTGCAGTGCGACGACAAACCGCTAGATGGCGCTGCCGATATTTAGCAGTCCTGACAATATGTTAGAGAAGTTCTAAGTGGTAGCCTAACCATTAAACTAACCCTAACAGTTTACCTAAGCCTTGACTCTATGATATGACACTGGAATACCGGCAGTGCCATCTAGCGGTTGGTCACCGCACTGCAGGGGTGGACTGGCGCCGTAACCATAAAAAAGGAAAGGATCGCACTTTTTAGCAATTCTTAAAGAACAAGTTAATGAAAGTAAATATAATATACATAGGTATATTATGTTCCTGTTGAAATCCAGAAACCTTCCATGTCCTTTTAAATGAAAATCATTTATTTTTTCAACTTTCCTTATTAATAAAACATGCTCTTTTACATTCATAATGGGCAGTTTGAAACTACAGTGAAACGCTATAAATTAGACTTTAAACTAATGAATTTTAACAGCTGGACACTGTAATACATTGTAAACTCTGCACATCAAACCAGCCATAGCTACTATGTGTTTTTAATATAGTATAAAAAGATAAAATAGTTACATTTGTAACGATTTATATCAAATAAATACTGAAAACATAAGTTACTAAACATTCACTTGTTTAACCTATCCAATTAATTGACAGTTTCTGTTTTCTGTATAGGGTTTAATGCAGAGTAAAGGTCACGCCCCCTGCGTGTGATTGATTGATAAGTTGATACTTTGTATCTATAAACAATCGCACAGTTTCAATCACTGAGCGTTCTATCCTCCCCCTCTGAGGCTGTACTTGGGTATCAAACTTTCCTAAATTCACATGATTATAAAAGCTTCAAATTAAAAACCTTCCCACAACGTGATGCAATATATAAAAAAGTCATTAGTGATACAGTGCAAATATATACAGAGATCACAGGGTAACAGGAACAGCAGATGCTATTTCACCCCTACAGGGACATACACAGACCTGCTAGAGCGCAGCCATCTTCTTACAGTTGCATTACAGGAAATGGACTACATGTCCCATGATTCCTATAGGCAAACACTATGGGAGATTGCTTGCATTCCACGTTCTGTGTCTGCTGCTGATGCTAAGTTATAGGCAACATTAAGTAATTGTAGCAATAAATATCATATACAAACGTTTAATTGCCAAACAAATGAGGTTGTGGAAATATTCTAGTTATATATTTTGTGGTTGGAATCTCTCTCTCTCTCTCTCTCTATATATATATAAATACACACATACATACATCTGATAGATCAAGGGCAAGGTGTAACAAAAGTATACAACTGGACTACTGAATGCTCTATTGAATAGATTAAAGGGACACTTAATTCATGACAGTAAGGATCCCCTAAAAGCATGTTGAAATACTTTTTGACATTCATGCATTTTTCACTGGGAATTCAATTAAGTGAAGTCTATGTTTACATGAGTCACTGGCTGCCCCCTGCTAGCCTGGCAGCTACAGTTCCAGGTAGTGAGCAAAAGAAAAACAAAGCAGTTAATCCTCTGCAAATAAGCCTGTGCAGATCACAGAATGCTGGAAACACCTAAATAGGGCACTTGTGGGTTAACGTTTGAGTGCATGCAGATAAAATCTTTATTCAATTCTCCTGAAAGGCTGCCCTAAAGTTGTTGTGAATCTTACAATATGCTTAAATAGCAGTATAATTAATAATAGGTTCACTCCCTCAGCTGACAAAACATGAAAGCAAATAAAGCAATGGATGAACTTTGGAAAGACAGTTGCATTCATTTAATAGCTAGTTTTTGTACTTTCTAACAAGAAGCTCCTTAATTAGCTTAGTGCATAGGTGGGCAAGTTGGATCCTTGAGAGCGTCACACAGGCCTGGATTTGAGGATTTCAGGATCACTGAATTATTGATAGTCTTGCATTTACACAGCAGCAGGGATATTCCTCAAATCCAGGCCTGTGCGGGGCCCTCCATTTCCAACCCTGATTTAGTGTATATATATATATATATATATATATATTTCACATATATAGTTGTGAGCGTACGAGTTGTTGCTAACGCTGCGGGCTCGCTACGCGAGTCGCGGCCCTCGCGAAGCGAGGGCACTGCCCGAGGGTCTCAGTTGCTGGCATGGAGCGCCGAAGGCGCTCCATGCCAGCACCTGAGGACCTCGCAAAGCGAGGGCCGCAGTTGCTGGCATGGAGCGCCGAAGGCGCTCCTTGCCAGCAACTGCGACCCTCGCAAACTTCACGTCGCAACCCAAACAGTACGACACACACATTACGACACTTGCAAACAACATACGACACACGTTCACACACATTACGGACTCGCAACACTCGGACGCAACTCGCGAACATTACAAAATGTAAAACACAATACATACACACACCACATACATAAAAAACTTACCTAAACCAAGAGGGAGCACCCAGCACCTCAAAAATACAACTTACACCTCGATTTTACTTCAAATAAAACAGTTTAGAGACTAAAAAAAAAACGAAGCGAGAGAAAAAATGGCCGCCGAACAAAACGAAAACGGGGCTACAGCACTCTAAACTCACAAAACACCACAAGAAACTCGCAAAACACCACAAAACACCTACGGATATTCCGATACAAATGTATAACACACATTACTCGCCATTTTACGCCAATGCGGAAGTACACGACAACGGTTTGGGCTCGCGCACGCACAGTGTTACACTGCACACATTCAGCACGCTTACACAGCAGATCCACACCACTAATGCTGCAGCAACATCAAAACACATTCACAGCTCTTCCACACAATGCTTTAAAATAGGTAAAGTATATTCATTTATTAATGTATTATATATTTCATTATTACACACTAAACAGCATTAGCTACCTTACAATTTCATTGCCGTCATTTTTTGACGGGCAATTCGCTAGTATATATATATATATATATATATATATATTGTAACAGAGTTGGAACACGAATCCAATATCTCCGCTGGTATACTGTTAAATATCCAAGAAGCACTACAGTCTCACCATCCCCAACCTCCCATATTGGACGACACTTAATTGGGAGTAAAAAGAATACTGCCTTTATTTTGTTGTGCAGAAATATATATACACATCTCTTTCCACAGGCAATACACATCCCCCATATTTGGCCACAAAATACACATAGAGAGACAATAGGTGTGGTCACACACCCCGGAGGCTACCTGGCTACTTTGATACAATCAGACATTGATCAGATTATCCTTCACCTTGTTCTATGTCTCATAATGAAAACACTTTATACAATAGACTTCCTTATCTTATGAGGAGTCTCCGTAATAGGATTATCTATTAGCCTAGTAGCTGTAATATTCTGAGCCAATATATTCTGTAGAACATAAAACAACATATCTACAGTACAGCAATGTGATCATATTTTAACCATAACCATAAAACAAGGTAAAACAGTGATGGGTTCCGTTATATATATAGGTGTGTGTGTGTGTGTGTGTGGGGGGGGGGGACAAATCCTTCCAGATTTTTCATTGTGGAGCAGTTCTGTTATATTTTTATACTATATGCGGGTATCCCCCCCAGGATGTTCTTTGGCTCCTACACCTATATGTGTGTACTTCAGTGGACCTTTATATACAATTTATAATTGATGATTTAGGAAAAAGCAATATTCATTATTATACAGTTGTTTTTAATATCCGTCACATATCAGGAAGCTGCTAAAGTTTCAGACATAATGTTTACCATTAACACAATGATTTCTATTCACTGAAGACTAATTGTGTAAGATGTATCCCTTGACAACAAGCTTTTACTGTTCGGGCAGCCTGTAAATTATTGGTTATTCTCTTATCATATTGGATATTTAGACCTGTCTCTCAGCCAAAACCCCCACACTCCTTATCAGGGAGGAGACAAAATCTCAGCTGCAGGCAGACACACCAATCTTTGAAAATTAATATTGACTATTGCTCTTATAAATTACTAAATAGGACTTGTATTTATTATCAAATCTTGTTCTTTTCAATGAATACTAGATAAATACCTGATTTCCGAGTCCCTTTACCTAAAATATTTATTATTTCAGGCTTTTAGGTAAAATGCAAAGAAGTGTGAAGTTGTTAGATCCCGTTGCAAACACTGTTCAATCTTTTAATAGCATATCTGAGCAGAACATTTCTTAACAGAACTGCTTCACTTCACAGTGTATTGGGTGTCAAGGGGATGGGAGAGAATCTGCCCAGGAGTCTGTCCTTTTTTCAGACCTCTCTAGATTTGCAGGGATGTAGGCAGATAAAGACTAACTTTGTGCCTTTATTTTCAAAAAATATACATCACTCTTTGCTTAAAGGGCCACTTAATTCGGCACAGTTCGGGCCATATCATAGTAAAGGTCTCTTAAAAGCATTTTGAAATATTTTGAATTATTGAAATATGTGCAGTTGTCACTGAGGAATCAAATACAACAAAATCTGTGTTTACATGTGTAATAGACTGTCCACATGCTTTGCATTACTGCAGCCAGTCAGGTTGCATGGGTTGTATGTCCCATTCAAATCACTGGTAAGACTGCTTATATTTCCAGTTTGAAGGAAACAGAACTTGTAATTTTTGTAATTTCTTATGGCAGAAAATTAATGTTTCTGCTCTCTGGCCTCTCTAGAATTTGAGCAATGTAGAGCAGCTGAGGGGTGTTAGTGCTCTGTACTCCAATGCTTTTTGTGTAGAGATCAGAATAAAAAATATTACCCTTTAACAAAGCTATCTTTGCAGGCATGGAATGCTGGACTCGCCTAAACAGGTCAGTTATGAGTTAACTGGTCAGTGCAGTCCTGAGTCCAGGGAATACTGCTATCAATCACTGCCTTCCCTATAGACAATCACCACACTGTGTGTATCTGTTATTACTCATGCAACAGCCAGCTGGCAGGATACACTTTGTATGTAAACAGAGGCTTAAGACTTTAGATTTTTCTATCTGTTATTAGTGTAATTTAAAATATATATATATAATTTTAATTTATAATCTTGTCCTGTTTCACACTACGGAGAGCACTTACAGTGAGGTGAATGGCCCTTTAACTATAATGTTGGGAGGTTTGCTTTTGTATCAGTATTTTTGTGTGTTGTTTTCACAAATCCCATGTACTAACTGTAACTTTTTGGAAACCAATAGATGCATAATAACTGCTGTTCACCTGACTTCTAAACATTTACTAAAATGTCCAAATTCCTGCATAAACATATGGATTTTTTTGTTTAATATTGTTTCAAAGATATCCTTAGCAGATAATTTATAGCTTTTCATTTAAGCTTGGGCTGTTAATGAAGACAGCGATACAAAATTGGTTTTAGGTAATAGACTTTAGAATTATACATCCAAGCTGATGACAACAACAAAATACAATTTTAAAGGGGCTCTGCCACCCCCAAACCAAGTTTTTAAAAATATTATTAAAGTTATGATATGGAAGTTTCCCCATTTTCCTTTTATCTAATGTAACACAAGCTGCTTATATCAGAAACACACATTACAATGAGTCATTCTATACACAGATTTATTTTATTTAAAAAAATAATATGGTTTCCACACCCCCAGAGCTGCTTACATAGACACCCTGTACTAACCAATAGTAACACTGCTTTTTTAGCCCTATACTAACCTTCCAGCCAGTAGCAACACAGTGCAAAGGTCCAGAGCAGCAAAGCCTGCGCAGCTTCCTTGTGCTGGGAATAAAAGATTACACATCCTGTGATTCTTTGCTGCAGAGATTGGATCCCTAGACATTGCTACAATGTTGTAGCTGACTCTGATTGCGCACAAGGAATTATACATTTTATGCTAATTTAGCTAGGATTTTTCTTAAAATGAACTCTCAGAAAACTGAAGAATTTTGCAAACTTTGGGGTAAGTTTTTTAATGTTTATTTTAGGATTCTTTATGTGCAAATTTTTTTTTGCATACACTACTCATTCTGCTCTATCAGATCCATAACACTTCTATATACCTTTAAAGATTATTTATAGAAGCCTTCTGAGCTGGGAGGACTTAGGCAATGAGCGCCAAAGCGAGGCGAGCAGTTGAGGCATGGAAGCAGGCTGGATTTAGGCTGAAATGAGCGCAAAAGAAGCTCATGCGAGCCTCGCTAAGCGAGGTGAGCAGTTGAGGCATTGAAGCACTCGGGACTTAGGCTGCAAGCAGTTGAGGAACGCAGGACTTACTTAGGCTGCAAGCAGTTGAGGAACGCGGGATTCAGGAGCCAAAAAAATGAGAACTCAGAAAAATACTAATGTAACAGCCGAACAGCGGAAATCGAAAAACACGAAAAAACTAAATTAAACCACACTAACACAAAGCACGGGGGAGAGCCAGGATGCCTGGGAGTGAGGTTGCAAGCGAATTTAAGCCAAATTTGCAGTGTTTCGTCACTCGAAAATTGGCTAAGTGAGAAAGAAAATGGCGGCCGAAAAACGCAAAAAATCCTGAAACTGGATGAAAACGAGGCTCTGCAATGCGAGGCGTGCAGACCTTAGAAAATGCACAAAGACAGTAACACTTGCACAAACAAAATCCGACCTCAGAAAAATACAGATGTAACGGCCGAATCGCGGAAGTAAAAAAACATTAAAAGCAACAAAAAAATAAATAAATAAATGAAAACACACTTACACACAGCACAAGGGAGAGCCAGGATGCCTGGGAGTGAGGTTGCAAGCGAATTTAAGCCCAATTTGCCGTGTTTCGTCACTCGAAAATCGGCTAAGCAAGAGAAAATATTGGCAGACGAAAAACTTGAAAAAATCTGAAAACGGAATGAAAACGAGACTAAGCACATTCCGACCTCGGAAAAATACAGAACTCTGAAAAATACACAGGACAAAGAAAATACACAACGGCAAAGACATTAACACTTGCACGAACAATGCCAGGCACGCAGGACTTTGAAAATAGAGACAAAGGGGGAGAAGGAGAAACAGGGGACAGGGGGGAAAGAGAGTCAGAGGAGTGGGGAAGAGACATAGGTGAGGTAGAGGGGGAAAAATACACAGGGGAGTGAGAGGGGGAAAGACATAGGACAGGGAGAGGGGGCAAGAGATACAGGGGAGGGGTGAGAGACACAGGGGAGGAAGAGGGGGGAAGAGACACAGGGGAGGGGGAAAAAGACACAGGGGAGTGAGAGAGGGAAAGACATAGGGCAGGGAGAGAGGGGTAAGAGACACAGGGAAGGGAGGAACAGACACAGGGGAGGAAGAGGGAGGAAGAGACACAGGGGAGGGAGAGAGCAGGGGGGAAGAGACACAGGGGAGAGGGGAATATACACAGGGAAGGGGGGAAGAGACACAGGGGAGGGAGAGCGGGGGGAAGAGAAACAAGGGAGGGGGGAAGAGACACGAGGGTAGAGGGGGGAAAGAGACACATGGGAGGGAGAGGTTAGGAAAGAGACACAGAGCAGGGGGGGGAAAGAGACACATGGGGGAAGAGACACAGGGGAGGGGTAAGAGACACAGGGGAAGAGGGGGCAAAGAGACACAGGGGACGGAGATGGAGGAAAGAGACACAGGGGAGGCAGATGGGGTAAAAACAAGAGAGGGGGAAAGGAGACACAAGGGAGGGAGAGGAGGGGGAAATGAGACACCAGGGAGGAAGTAGACAGGGGGAGAGATTCGCAATGAGAGAGAGATGTAAATGTTACAGGCAGTCAAATATTACTCTTACATCTGTATTGCTGCTCATTGGCTGAGCAGATCAGGTAAACATTTGGATGATTTTTTCTGGTTTGACAGCTTCATTTGGAAAAAGAAAGCACACAGTAATGCATTATCAAATACCCTCTTTCAGACGCTGCAAAAAAAAAAATGATTTTGGTGACCCTTTAATGTAACTATTCTACATTATAAATCAATTATTTGTCATATAAAAACATTTTGTAATGTTTAAATGTGATCCTTTACTTGCATGTTGTTGGGATGACACTTTCCCCTTAAAGAAAATCTTAACAAAATACAATGTATTGAACTGATTTTCTTTGACCTATACAATTTTCACTACAGAATATTGAGCCCTTAATGGTAAATGTAATTGCTGCAGAGAACAACACATTCGAAATTGGGTCAGTTGAATAAGGACTGTCTTTTATTATTAATAGTGTATTTGGCTTACAGCCAGGACTGTACACGTTGTCTTTACAAACCCATTTATACAAAAGGGACAGAGAGTGGATCAATAAAAAGCACAGTCTGGATATAGTTAGCTGAAAACTGGGTTATATCAAATAAATGTAAAATATGTTTAAAATTAAAGAGCATTAATGCTCGCTGTACATTGTAGTACATTTTTTTTAAGTAAATCATCAGTGAGATATTTCGTTTTGCTTGTGCTATATTATTAGGCAAACTAGTGGCTCTTAAAAACAAAGAAGCTGCTTTGATGTTCTAAGCTCCCCAGTATTATCATGCAGTTAGATCGCCCTCCACCACACACTGATCAAGCATTCTGAGCAGCTAATAAGCATACTGTGCCGCACATTAGCATATACCAAATAAATTGCACGGACACTTTAAACATAGAAACATAGATCTGATAGCAGATATTAACCAAAACGCCCAGCTAGTTAGCCAATAGTATCTACCTAGAAACTTTGCGTAAAGGACCACTGAAGTGTCATATTTATAGAATGCTCCTTTGAAGAACTTGACTTGATAATGGACAGTATGTTTTTACATAGTTTAAAATAAATAATAACAGGCTTTAATTTGTAGCTATTGTATTCAACCTTGCTTTAAAGGCAGCAGGCATTTTGCCTGTGTTCTAAAAAGAATTAGAAATCTGGGAGGATTAGGATGGTTTCTACTTAGTTCTCTAGAAAGACTGCCACTTTAAAAGTGACTTGAGACTAGAATTAAATTGAGGAATGAAGCAGACTATGGCCCTCATTGAAATTTGCAGAAGTTACATATTGATTAAATTGAGAAAGGTCGCAATTACAGGGCTGAAGCCTCAAAACTGTAAACCCTGGTTTCTAGGTATCCGAACAGATGAAGGGCGCCAAACTCAAGCAAGCCCGTAATTGTCGATCCTGTTACAGCCCAATTAACCAACAGTAATTGGGGAACGCCAATAAACGCTGTGGGAAAGGCCTTTAAAGGCTACTGGAAATTATAAGTCCCTGACTGCGCTGCACCTGAGTAAGTAAACACACAGGTCTAGGCGTTGGTAGGTTTCTGATCTTTAAAGAGAGAGAGAAGGAACTTTTTTGTGAGTTTTTTGCTATTTTGACCACTAAGATATATTAACACTTACAGCCTTATTAAATTGCAATTCAGTAAATTTAAAAGGGCTCTATTTAAGCACATAGCATATTATTTACAGAAGTTTTTAGTTAGTGAAGACCTTGCTTTTGGATAGAAGTTCACTAACTAAAAACTTCTGTAAAAAATATACTGTGTGCTTAAATAGAGCCCTTTTAAATTTACTGAATCACAATTTAATAAGGCTGTTAATTTGCAACACACATAATTACTGATATCACATAATTCACACATATAGACTAATACGTACACAAAGCTATACATAGCGGTAGTCCACAGCACATCTACCCCCCATAACCATACTATAATACACATAATACACACATTCTTGTTTTAACTCATACACATACACATATATATTATATTGATTTATCCTTATATTTATTTTATAATTTCCAGGAGAGCAGAGGAGTGGAGGAGGAGAGTGAGGAGGCAGAGGAGGAGAGAGAGGGGAACACCGGAGGAGGTGAGGAGGAGAGAGAGGAGAGGAGGAGAGTTAGTGGAACACCAGAAAAGGAGAGGAGGAAAGGTAGTGTTATGGAGAGAGGGAGACAAGGAGACAGGTCAGGGAGGGGAGTAACTGGTGTAGGAGAGCAAGAGGGGGGAGAGATGTGCCCCCAGATGTAGGCACACAAGGAGTAGGGGGAGAGGGTTAGGGACCTGAACCCAGGGCACAGTTGGAAGGGCAAGTGGCTGTGGCAAGGTACAGAACCCCTAATTATAGCTCAGAGGAGATGACAATCCTTTTAAGAGAAATCTGTGCCTGCTTTAGTTCATACATTGTGGAAGGGAAGTGAGGCGTAGCCAGAAGACACATGCCTGGAGTGAGGTGCTACAGCTGTTGCTGCATTGAGTATCATATACACCATCACACCCTCACATACACACACATGAACCCCACACACACAGAAAACTGACATAAAATAGCACTGTAAGCTCTCTGGTTATGACTAAGGATATATGGGGCAGCAATAACCATGTAAATCCAGGAAGCAAACATATCATTCTCATAATTGTTATCAATGAAATGTCTGTCCAATACCTGCAGTAAAAAGTGATTCTGAATAGCAGTCACCAAATAGATCAAGATTGATTTGACATCCAAAAGAGTGTACGTGTATGAGTGTGCACACTGCGGCATATGTGGATACAGACTCTAAAGGACTTCATGTGCATGTTATGTACTAGCCTAACCTGGTCCATGTCTCATCTGCATGTAAACAACCATTGCTGAGAATATGTCACACATTGTACAGATTGGTCAGTCTCACACACTGCACAGCAGATTCAGCAAAGCACGTGTCCGAATGACATGCAGATGGCACACCACACCAGCTGTACATATATTGATATGAGACATGATTCACAATGCTTATGATGCAGGGCAATGTTTATCTGTGTAAGACAATCACCACAGCCTATTACAAGTGACCATGATGTCAGGGATATGGAAACACACAGCTATCAGTTGTGTAGAAAACCCATTTAAACACTATTGTTCTTTAATTTCGGTACATAGGAGGACAAGGCCGCCCATAGAGACACAGACGGAGGCCACAACAGAGAAGGAGCCACATCCCCCCTGGAAGTGGTGGTTGAAGGCCAACACATTCCAGAGGGCCCGGGACCAGCACAGGAAGCTAGCCCATCAGCAGCAAGATGGACACACATTTCAACATTGTGGAAATCACCCCCTGGGCCCTCACAGTCATCATCAGCACATTCTCAGCCTTGTCAGCCATCCCCCCCTCCACTTCCACCTCGCATGTCATGGAGCCAGCAACCACCACCACCTACACAGATGCCTTGGTCCTGGACACAGCCATCAGCAGGCCCACCAGTGCCACCTGCTCTACTACCTTGGAAGCCTTGCCAGGACACCGCCACTCTTTCACTTCCAACATGGGCTCCCCCAACTTTGCCTTCACCACCGGCACCTCTGCGATCACCACCGGCACCTCTCTCATCCCCACCGGCACCTCCAACGTTGATTGAAATCATGGCCCACCTTCAGAGGGAAGACGCAATAAGTACCACCCAAAGAGCTGAGCTGGCACAACACCTCCAACGACAGGCTGAGCTAACCATCTCCATCCTTGGGAGCAAAAGATCGCTTTATTCTGAGATGAGGAGGCACAACCAAAAGATGGAGAGTAATAGGATTGGTGGAACGCCATCTCATATATCTCCAGTCTTCGTTTCCTCAGTAGCAACCAACATTGCAAACAGAGCCGGCGGCCTCCTCATCTCAAACCTCATTGATGACACAAGCTGATACCTGGCCACGCAACATAGTGGCACCCTTCTCTACAACACCACCTAGGCGTGTTAGAGGGAGGAGGCACGGGGGCACAGAAAGTGGTGGCCCAGTACTGAGAAAGAGGAGGTAGTTGATAACATCCACTAAGTCCTCCTCATCATCACTCCTCACTGAATATTAATTCCCGTATATACTCGAGTATAAGCCGACACGAGTATAAGCCAAGGCACCTATTTTACCACAAAATACTGGGTAACTGGAGTATAAGCCGAGGGTGGGAAATGCACTGCCGCCTGTGTCCCTTTTGTACCTTCTGTGCCCCCCTCTCTCTCCCGTGTCTCTTCTCCCCTCTTCTCCCCTCTCCCTTCCCTGTGTCTCTTCTCCCCTCTCCCTTCCCTGTGTCTCTTCCCCCTCTTCCTTCCCTGTGTCTCTTCCCCCTCTCCCTTCCCTGTGTCTCTTCCCCCCCTCCTCATTCTCAACCTCCCTCCTCAACCCCACTCCTCATCCTCAACCTCCCTCCTCAACCCCCTCATCCTCAACCTCCCTCCTCATCCTCATCCCCCTCATCCTCAACCCCCTCATCCTCAACCCCCATCCTCATCCTCAACCCCCTCCTCATCCCCCTCCTCAACCTCAACCAACCTCCTCATCCTCTACCCCCTTCTCAACCTAACTCCTCAACCTCAACCCCTCTCCTCATCCTCAACCCCCTCCTCAACCTCCCTCCTCATCCTCAACCTCCCTCCTCATCTTCCCTCCTCAACCTCAACCCCCCCATCCTCAACCTCAACCCCCCTCCTCAACCCCCCTCCTCATCCTCCCTCCTAATCCTCCCTCCTCCTCTTCATCCTCCCTCTTCATCCTCCCTCCTCAACCTCCCTCCTCAACCTCTCTCCTCAACCTCACTCCTCAACCTCACTCCTCAACCTCCCTCCTCAACCTCCCTCCTCAACCCCCTCATTATCCTCAACCTCCCTCCTCATCCTCAACCTCCCTCCTCATCCTCCCTCCTCAACCTCAATCCCCCATCCTCAACCCCCCATCCTCAACCTCCCTCCTCAACCTCAACCCCCCCATCCTCAACCTCAACCCCCCTCCTCTAGCCCCTCCTCATCCTCCCTCCTAATCCTCCCTCCTCCTCTTCATCCTCCCTCCTCATCCTCCCTCCTCAACCTCCCTCCTCAAACCCCCTCCTCAACCCCCCTCCTCATCCTCAGCCTCCCTCCTCATCCTCAGCCCCCCTCCTCATCCTCAGGCCCCGTACTCATCCTCAGCCCCTCTCCTCATCCTCAGCCCCCCTCCTTCTCCTCAACCCCCTCCTCAACCTCCCTCCTCAACCTCAACCCCCCCATCCTCATCCCCTTCTCAACCTCCCTCCTCAACCTCAACCCCCCCATCCTCAACCCGCTCCTCATCCTCAACCTCCCTCCTCATCCCCAGCCCCCCTCCTCATCCTCAGCCCCTTTCCTCATCCTCAGCCCCCCTCCTCATCTTCAACCCCCTCCTCAACCTCCCTCCTCAACCACAACCCCCTCATCCTTAACCCCCTTCTCAACCTCCCTCCTCAACCTCAACCCCCCTCATCCTCAACCCCCTCCTCAACCTCCCTCCTCAACCTCAACCCCATCTTCAACCCCCTGCTAAATCTCCCTCCTCAACCCCTCCACTCATTCTAACCCCCCCCCCCCCTTCATACTACCCCTCTAAATACCTCCCCCTTCTCCCCTCACTTACCTGCTCCGGCCTCCGCTCATTCCGGGTCTTGATGTGGCGGGCACCTATTTTACCACAAAATACTGGGTAAAATGAGTGACTCGAGTATAAGCCCCTTCATCATCAACCCCCTCATCCTCAACCTCCCATCCTCATCCTCAACCCCCATCCTCATCCTCAACCCCCCCATCCTCAACCCCCTCCTCAACCTCAACCCCCCTCCTCATCCTCAACCCCCTCCTCAACCTCCCTCCTCAACCTCAACCCCTCTCCTCATCCTCAACCTCATCGTCAACCCCCCTCCTCAACCCCCCTCCTCATCCTCCCTCCTAATCCTCCCTCCTCCTCTTCATCCTCCCTCCTCATCCTCCCTCCTCAATCTCCCTCCTCAACCTCTCTCCTCAACCGAACTCCTCAACCTCCCTCCTCAACCTCCCTCCTCAACCCCCCTCCGCAACCCCCTCCTCATCCGCAACCTCCCTCCTCATCCTCAGCCCCCCTCCTCATCCTCAGGCCCCGTCCTCATCCTCAGCCCCTCTCCTCATCCTCAGCCCCCCTCCTCCTCCTCAACCCCCTCCTCAACCTCCCTCCTCAACCTCAACCCCCCATCCTCAACCCCCTTCTCAACCTCCCTCCCCATCCTCAACCCGCTCCTCATCCTCAACCTCCCTCCTCATCCCCAGCCCCCCTCCTCATCCTCAGCCCCCCTCCTCATCCTCAGCCCCACTCCTCATCCTCAGCCCCCTCCTCATCCTCAAACCCCTCCTCAACCTCAACCGCCTCCTCAACCTCCCTCCTCAACCTCAACCCCCTCATCCTCAATCCCCTTCTCAACCTCCATCCTCAACCTCAACCCCCCTCATCCTCAACCCCCTCCTCAACCTCCCTCCTCAACCTCAACCCCCCATCTTCAACTCCCTGCTAAACCTCCCTCCTCAACCCCTCCACTTATTCTAACCCCCCCCCCCCCCCCACACACACTACCCCTCTAAATACCTCCCCCCTCTCCCCTCACTTACCTGCTTCGGCCTACGCTCCTTCCGGGTCTTGATGTGGCGCGCATGTGACGTCACATGCGCGACACATCATTAGCATATAACGGGGAGAAGGCTATTTAGAGGTGTAGTATGAGGGGGGGTTGGAATGAGGGGGGGTTTGAGGATAAGGAGGGGGAGGGAAAGAGACACGGGGGGTAGAGAGACACGGGGGGTAGAGAGACACAGGGGGATGGAGAGACACAAGGGGTGGGGTTAGAGAGACACAGGGGGTTTAGAGAGACACAGGGGGGTTAGAGAGACACAGGGGGGTTAGAGAGACACGGGGGAGAGTGACTCGAGTATAAGCCAAGGGGGCCCTTTTTAGCCTTAAAAAAAGGCTGAAAAACTCGGCTTATCCTCGAGTATATACGGTAGTATAAATGTTGACATACTATTGCCTGGCTACAGAGAGTGTACAGGATCTCCCCAACCTTGGAATCCATACTAGTGAGGTGGGGCAAAGTATAGGTCCAAGCTAGTATTTAGGTTTAAATTAATGTACCTGAAGGGGCCCGGCCAGTAGTTAGAAACTGCCGGGTAGGAGGGTTTTTGAGTCTAGGATTAAATTTAAATTGAGGGGTCTTAGGGACCTCGGTTTAGGCCAGCCCAATGCCGGGGGGGGGGGGGGGGGATAGGGGTGAGTGGACTACGGGAGGGGGCCTTTCTGTGAAGGTTAGTGGATCCACCATGGGTCTAAATTATAAGGAAAGATCCGAAAGGGCTTGATGTTGCCTTGTACAGGAGAATGGGAAGGGGGTTAAAGCCTTTTCTCAGGCATATAGTGGATACAGTTTAAGATCTGACTCCCAGGGACAATAACCATAGGGGGCATACCAAACCTGTTCCAGGGGAAAGTCGACTTGGTGTGGGTAAAGTTCCAAAGTTGCCCTGGGAAGTATGTAGGAGTTCAGCATATTCTACTGGGAAGTGCAAGCCTAGAGTAATGACTCCGGATTGCAAGTCTTAAATAGTCATTGATGAACATCAGGGAAAGCGATCCAAAATTAGGTTTTCGTGGGTGAGGAACGCACAACCGGATTACTAGGAATGTCCAGCGAGGGTTTAGAAAGAAGCGTAGAGACGTTTGCTGTGACCTCTATTCGGGAAGGCCTTCTGTGGTTGCTTAGGTTTCGAGGCTGTCACCCATTGCGTAGTCGGGCGTTGAGAAGGCAGCATTTTTGCAGGTTCCACCGAGCTGGGGTCCAGAGGGTTTGGGGGTCACGACAGTCCAGGATCTGGGGCTAGATTGAGTTGAGCCAGGAAAGCCATACATTCTTTCAGTGAGAAAGCTGTATAAGCGGATGAGCCCACTTGAAAAGAGAGGCTGAATGGGAAGCCCCATCTATATTTAATTTTGTTGAGAATGAGGATTGCAATTGCGGGCTTCATGAGTTTACGTTTACAGAGCGTAGATGTGCTAGATCTGCATAAATCTGCAGAGTGGAGCCGTCTGGACCCACAATGGCGGGGGACTTTCTGGGTTCCTGTAGAAGAAGGTCTCTTGCATTCTGGCGGAGAAAGTGGACCAAAATGTCCTTTGGTTGATCAGAGTTCGGGGGACCTCCCAAGGCTCTATGAGCTCTCTCGATTTCCCAAGCTGACTCTGGGGTCGTTGGTAAGATCGACTGAATAGTTGTTTGCAGGTACGGCAGAAGATTAGTTACCGCTTTAGGACTGCTGCGGAACATTGAATCGTCTCGAGCGGTTCTCCAGGTCTTCTAGCTTGGCTTCAAGGGTGGAAATTTGCAGTGAGTGTTGGTCAATCACCTGCCTATCAGAAGATTGTGACTCGATGATTTGATCTGTTAGGTTTTCCAGGTGGTTGGTGCCTTGACCCAAGTCTTGGATTTCCTGCTTGATTTTCCTGACCGCAGTGGATAGGCGTGCCTTGTAAGAGAGCATCTTTTTTTGCCACTGTCGCATCTGTCAAGTCCACATGTGGAGGGCAATCCAGGGTACCCTCGATGTCCGAGCTGTCTGAAGAAGTGGGATCTGGCTGTCTTTTCCTCGTTAGATAAGGATCATGTCCAAGAGGTCTCCAATCTGGTCATATCAAGTCATTGGGCCCGGGGCCTTCAGGTACACTTATAGTGATATTCAAGCATTATGATAGGAAGACTTGGCTGGTGAGAAAGCGTGGGGAGAAAAAAGTATTTTCCCATGAGATAGCTGAGAGGAGCAGGTAATGATGAGGGGTGCAGGGAGTGCTTAACAGGAAGGCCTTATAGCTCTCAGTCAATGTTGTAAAGAGCTGTAAATACTTTGTAGGCCCACCAGATGGCAGTGTGGTGTAGTTTTATTGTTGCAGGTCTGAATTTGCAGGCCTGAAATTTGTCCACTAGATGGAGCAGTGCAGGCGAATTAAGTGAGCTATTTCTATCAAGTTGTTATGTTCAGACCTTTGTCTAAAACATGTTGGGCGTGCCACCCTAGGTTGTGCCGTCCACCCCAGAGCAAGTCTTCCAGCCCTTGGAGTAATTCCCAGCCACTATGTTTGATAAAAGACAGTTCTGGCAAGAATGTACTGTAGAGATAACAAATCACAGTGGATTTTCTTTTGGGCTTATAGTCCTGGAATCCTGTAAATCACCAGATACAATAGATTAGGGCTTTCATTTAATCCCTGGGTGCTGGCTTGTTGTGTGACAGCTCTCTGTACCTTGCTTCTAGGCCTTTAACACTGTGCAGGCACTGGGGTTGAAAGTGTTAGGTACTACTTAGTGGTTCATCACTTTGGCTCTTAGAATCCCCAGATTAGAGGGTATCTGTGCAAGCATGTTAGCTTTTGTTTCTTGCCTTTGTTATACTTTGTCAATATGAGTGTGGGCAGACTTTGACTCCAAGCCCTTTAGGCTTCACTCTAGAATTGGAGGTGTGGGAGGTGTATGGGGCCCCTTGATTGGAAGGTCTGATCAGAGGGTGATAATCTGGGACCTTATAAAGCAGAAATAGTCTGCATTCATTTTTCACAGTCTCCCACATAAAAGGCATAGGTTATATCCGTATTATTTTCTAAGATATAAGCTGCTGGGTCTTTTTTTGATTTACATAATTCACAATTATACAGTTTATTGTGAGTACAATACAGATTTTATTCTATATCTACAAATCATTACACAGAAAAGATCTCCAATAATGTAAGGCATCTAGATTAGAACTGTATAGGTTTGATCCAGACAAGCAATTTTGGTGTTTATCAACCTTAAGTATGGATGGTGTTTATCAGAGTCTCCTTTGTTCTGGTTCAGCAGCAAAGAAGAAAAAGTTTCCAAACTTGATTTTTAAAACCAGCTGGGTCCTCCTGTGCACAATCCTGGTCATATATATCAATTTGGTGATAGATAAGTCACTATATATGATCTTATATGTTTTTTCAGCAGAGCTCATGCAGCACACATCCTCTTTCCTTGAATGTTAGCTCCGCCCCGAATTGTAGCAATTTAATAGCGATTGTAACGTTTGCACGCTTGAAAGATCAAAGGCTTGGTCGGAGTTATAGTTTTGACACCCCATAGGGATTTTCAGCATGTAACCCGCAGATTGATTGCGGGCAGCTAAATGAGGCCAATTTGATAGCAGTAACTTTTGCGGGCTACATTACAGGCTACAATAACTACAATTTCTGAAAACAAATTTGAAATATTATTTTGTTAATGTGACAAATTCATAGCACTGTGTAAAGTAGATCAGGAGCTGCACAGAGTTATTTTGCGCATTCTTTTAAATGGCATGAAGAAGTCAGGCTATCAATTTAATATCTTGTATGTCTAATAATATTCACAATGGCTTTATAATTAAGATGTCTATTTGTTTATTTGGCTATCATACAGCTATATACCCTTAGCTTTGTCATGAAGGACTAAATATAATGAGGTCTATGAAGAGTGTCTAAGCAGTCTCAGAAGCACCAACTTGATTTTTAGTTTTCAGTCTATTTTAAATTAATGTATGTGGCCAACAGCATTACCTGCCTAACAATTTTATTGCCCTGTCATTTTTTGGGGGGGGGGGGGGGGGGTACAACATTTTATTGCACCAGGGCCCTCCATTCACTATTTCCCCCACTACTATTATCAGTGTATTTTTAACACTGTGTGGCCATTGCCCATGTCTCTATTTAACACTGTGTGGCCATTGCCCATGTCTCTGTTTAACACTGTCTGGCCATTGTCCATGTCTCTATTTAACACTGTGTGGCCATTGCCCATGTCTCTGTTTAACACTGTGTGGTCATTGCCCATGTCTCTATTTAACACTGTGTGGCCATTGCCCATGTCTCTGTTTAACATTGTGTGGTCATTGCCCATGTCTCTATTTAACACTGTGTGGCCATTGCCCATGTCTCTATTCCACACTGTGTGGCCATTGCCCATGTCTTTATTTAACACTGTGTGGCCATTGCCCATGTCTCTATTCCACACTGTGTGGCCATAACCCATGTCTCTATTTAACACTGTGTGGCCATTGCCCATGTATCTGTTAAACACTGTGTGGCCATTACCCATGTCTCTGTTTAACAATGTGTGGCCATTGCCCATGTATCTGTTTAACACTGTGTGGCCATTACCCACGTCTCTGTTTAACAATTTGTGGCCATTGCCCATGTCTCTATTCCACACTGTGTGGCCATTGCCCATGTCTCTATTCCACACTGTGTGGCCATTGCCCATGTCTCTGTTTAACACTGTGTGGCCATTGTCTATATCTCTGTTTAACACTGTGCGGCAATTGCTCATGTCTCTATTCCACACTGTGTGGCCATTGCCCATGTCTCTGTTTAACACTGTGTGGCCATTGCCCATGTCTCTATTTAACACTGTGTGGCCATTGCCCATATCTTTGTTTAACATTGTGTGGCCATTGCCCATGTCTCTATTTAACACTGTGTGGCCATTACCCATGTCTCTATTCCACACTGTGTGGCCATTACCCATGTCTCTATTTTACACTGTGTGGCCATTGCCCATGTCTCTATTCCACACTTTGTGGCCATTGCCCATGTCTCTATTCCACACTGTGTGGCCATTGCCCATGTCTCTATTTAACACTGTGTGGTCATTGCCCATGTCTCTGTTTAACACTGTGTGGCAATTGTTCATGTCTCTATACCACACTGTGTGGCCATTGCCCATGTCTCTGTTTAACACTGTGTGGCCATTGCCCATGTCTCTAATTAACACTGTGTGGCCATTGCCCATATATTTGTTTAACATTGTGTGGCCATTGCCCATGTCTCTATTTAACACTGTGTGGCCATTACCCATGTCTCTATTCCACAATGTGTGGCCATTACCCATGTCTCTATTTTACACTGTGTGGCCATTGCCCATGTCTCTTTTCCACACTGTGTGGCCATTGCCCATGTCTCTATTCCACACTGTGTGGCCATTGCCCATGTCTCTATTTAACACTGTGTGGCCATTGCCCATGTCTCTATTCCACACTGTGTGGCCATTGCCCATGTCTCTATTTAACACTGTGTGGCCATTGCCCATGTCTCTATTCCCCACTGTGTGGCCATTGCCCATGTCTCTATTTAACACTGTGTGGCCATTGCCCATGTCTCTATTTAACACTGTGTGGCAATTGCTCATGTCTCTATTCCACACTGTGTGGCCATTACCAATGTCTCTATTTAACACTGTGTGGCCATTGCCCATGTCTCTATTTAACACTGTGTGGCAATTGCTCATGTCTCTATTCCACACTGTGTGGTCATTACCCATGTCTCTATTTAATACTGTGTGGCCATCGTCCATGTATCTGTTTAACACTGTGTGGCCATTACCCATGTCTCTGTTTAACACTGTGTGGCCATTGCCCATGTCTCTATTTAACACTGTGTGGCCATTGCCCATGTCTTTGTTAACACTGTGTGGCCATTACCCATGTCTCTATTTTACACTGTGTGGCCATTGCCCATGTCTCTATTCCACACTGTGTGGCCATTGCCCATGTCTCTATTCCACACTGTGTGGCCATTGCCCATGTCTCTATTTAACACTGTGTGGCCATTGCCCATGTCTCTTTTCCACACTCTGTGGCCATTGCCCATGTCTCTATTCCACACTGTGTGGTCATTGCCCATGTCTCTATTTAACACTGTGTGGCCATTGCCCATATCTCTATTTAACACTGTGTGGCCATTGCCCATGTCTCTATTTAACACTGTGTGGCAATTGCTCATGTCTCTATTCCACACTGTGTGGTCATTACCCATGTCTCTATTTAATACTGTGTGGCCATTGCCCATGTATCTGTTTAACACTGTGTGGCCATTACCCATGTCTCTGTTTAACACTGTGTGGCCATTGCCCATGTCTCTATTCCACACTGTGTGGCCATTGCCCATGTCTCTATTTAACACTGTGTGGCAATTGCCCATGTCTCTATTTAACACTGTGTGGCCATTACCCATGTCTCTGTTTAACACTGTGTGGCCATTGCCCATGTCTCTATTCCACACTGTGTGGCCATTGCCCATGTCTCTATTTAACACTGTGTGGCCATTGCCCATATCTCTATTTAACACTGTGTGGCCATTGCCCATGTCTCTATTTAACACTGTGTGGCAATTGCTCATGTCTCTATTCCACACTGTGTGGTCATTACCCATGTCTCTATTTAATACTGTGTGGCCATTGTCCATGTATCTGTTTAACAATGTGTGGCCATTGTCCATGTATCTGTTTAACACTGTGTGGCCATTACCCATGTCTCTATTTAACACTGTGTGGCCATTGCCCATGTCTCTATTTAACACTGTGTGGCCATTGCCCATGTCTTTGTTTAACACTGTGTGGCCATTACTCATGTCTCTATTCCACACTGTGTGGCCATTGCCCATGTCTCTATTTAACACTGTGTGGCCATTGCCCATGTCTCTATTCCACACTGTGTGGTCATTGCCCATGTCTCTATTTAATACTGTGTGGCAATTGCTCATGTCTCTATTCCACACTGTGTGGCCATTACCCATTTCTCTATTTAACACTGTGTGACCATTGCCCATGTATCTGTTTAACACTGTGTGGCCATTACCCATGTCTCTGTTTAAAACAGTGTGGCCATTGTCCATGCCTCTATTTAACACTGTGTGGCCATTGCCCATGTCTCTATTCCACACTGTGTGGCCATTGCCCATGTCTCTATTTAACACTGTGTGGCCATTGCCCATATCTCTATTTAACACTGTGTGGCCATTGCCCATGTCTCTATTTAACACTGTGTGGCCATTGCCCATGTCTCTATTTAACACTGTGTGGCAATTGCTCATGTCTCTATTCCACACTGTGTGGTCATTACCCATGTCTCTATTTAATACTGTGTGGCCATTGTCCATGTATCTGTTTAACAATGTGTGGCCATTGTCCATGTATCTGTTTAACACTGTGTGGCCATTACCCATGTCTCTATTTAACACTGTGTGGCCATTGCCCATGTCTCTATTTAACACTGTGTGGCCATTGCCCATGTCTTTGTTTAACACTGTGTGGCCATTACCCATGTCTCTATTCCACACTGTGTGGCCATTGCCCATGTCTCTATTTAACACTGTGTGGCCATTGCCCATGTCTCTATTCCACACTGTGTGGTCATTGCCCATGTCTCTATTTAATACTGTGTGGCAATTGCTCATGTCTCTATTCCACAATGTGTGGCCATTACCCATTTCTCTATTTAACACTGTGTGACCATTGCCCATGTATCTGTTTAACACTGTGTGGCCATTACCCATGTCTCTGTTTAAAACAGTGTGGCCATTGTCCATGCCTCTATTTAACACTGTGTGGCCATTGCCCATGTCTCTATTCCACACTGTGTGGCCATTGCCCATGTCTCTATTTAACACTGTGTGGCCATTGCCCATGTCTCTATTCCACACTGTGTGGCCATTGCCCATGTATCTGTTTAACATTGTGTGGCCATTGCCCATGTCTCTATTTAACAAGGTGTGGCCATTGCCCATATCTCTATTTAACACTGTGTGGCCATTGCCCATGTCTCTATTTAACACTGTGTGGCCATTGCCCATGTCTCTATTTAACACTGTGTGGCAATTGCTTATGTCTCTATTCCACACTGTGTGGTCATTACCCATGTCTCTATTTAATACTGTGTGGCCATTGTCCATGTATCTGTTTAACAATGTGTGGCCATTGTCCATGTATCTGTTTAACACTGTGTGGCCATTACCCATGTCTCTATTTAACACTGTGTGGCCATTGCCCATGTCTCTATTTAACACTGTGTGGCCATTGCCCATGTCTTTGTTTAACACTGTGTGGCCATTACCCATGTCTCTATTCCACACTGTGTGGCCATTGCCCATGTCTCTATTTAACACTGTGTGGCCATTGCCCATGTCTCTATTCCACACTGTGTGGTCATTGCCCATGTCTCTATTTAATACTGTGTGGCAATTGCTCATGTCTCTATTCCACAATGTGTAGCCATTACCCATTTCTCTATTTAACACTGTGTGACCATTGCCCATGTATCTGTTTAACACTGTGTGGCCATTACCCATGTCTCTGTTTAAAACAGTGTGGCCATTGTCCATGCCTCTATTTAACACTGTGTGGCCATTGCCCATGTCTCTATTCCACACTGTGTGGCCATTGCCCATGTCTCTATTTAACACTGTGTGGCCATTGCCCATGTCTCTATTCCACACTGTGTGGCCATTGCCCATGTATCTGTTTAACATTGTGTGGCCATTGCCCATGTCTCTATTTAACAAGGTGTGGCCATTGCCCGTGTATCTGTTTAACACTGTGTGGCCATTGCCCATGTCTCTATTTAACATGGTGTGGCCATTGCCCATGTCTCTATTCCACACTGTGTGTCTATTACCTGAATCTCTCTACTCTCTCTTTCAGCCATTTTCCAGGTATTTCTTCAACCCTTTTTGGTAAAAAACAAAGCAGCCAGCAGTATGCATTTAATCAATACAATCCAGCTTGCATTTAAAGATATATAATTATATTTATACAATGTACTTTTGCTGTCCATCTAATTGCATCTATCCCTCTCTAATAAGTTACTTTGTTGTCGCCTAGACAAAACCAGATAAATAACAATGTAAACTTTTGAACTGTAGCAGGAAATCAACACCACATAGCTGGCAGGGGTACAGAATCTGCTTTTCACCAGGGTTCGGTGTGAACATATCAAGTTCCTGGCAAGTACCCCTTGTCCTAGTCACTGGAACAGCAACAAGACCAAGTAGTACTAAGTTTCACATTGGAATGTGAAATCTTCTATAACTATTATCTAGTTTCTAAGAAATGTCAAACAGTATCTGTATTGTTAAATGGACATATTTTCAGTTAAAGAGCTTGTTTGTACCACTGCAAAAGCCTTTATGTCTGGAAAAGTAGTAATTTAAAGTTTAGGAATTATACATTTAAGGGACATAGAAAACCATTGTTTGTTCAAGCATTTAAAAAAGCATGTTTTAAACATCAAAAAAGCTGTTTTTGCATGATAAAATATTAAGTAAAACATATTTGAACTTCATTGAAACAAACAGGAAATGCAGGGAACATACCTTCTGAAATGTAAGTGATTGATTTGCCCTGAAAATCTGATAAATAACCCCATTAAAGCACCCTGCTCTGTTTGTTAGCTTGACCCTTGCCACAGCATCACTATTAAACAAGGGAAATGTCAGTGTTAGTTTAGTATAGGAAATTACATCAAACTGATGAAGTACTTGTAATTATAGTTTTAATTTATAACATATTTGGAACATATGTTGTATCACTTTAATTATAATGAAAAGATAAGCAAGACTCCTCACTAAAAGCTGGAAAAATATGTAGCATTTTGCTTGATGTTTGAGTATAGTTGTGAGACAAGTTTAGTGAAATTGTCTAGAGTATAAGCAGATTCATGCTGTGGGGTATCTATTAATAAATGAAAGTGCTTGCTAAAAAAAAGTTTTTATCAATTATCAGTTCTAGTTATTTAAATAGTGTGATAAAAATACCTGACTACATAGTCCCCTTAAGTGCCATAGATTAGAACTGTAGTAGGCAACAGGTGAACTGAGTGCCGCCTGTGGCCCTCTGGGCTTCCCATGAGCCGTCAGTCTGTATTTTGGAATAGGAGATTTTACCCCTGTTCAGCAGTACATAGTCCATTATATCTCTCTAAAACTAACAAATACCCAAATGTACTCATAAATATTACTTGTTATCCATAACCCAGTTACAAAGTCATTCCTTTCCTATAGCAATTTTAACATTTTGCTTTGGGTAAAATAAAAAAAAATAGATTTAAAGCACTGTGAGACTCTTTTAGTTTTATAAGGTACACTAAATGTATTTTCTTCAAATGCAGAATAAATATCTTATGATCACTACAGTGGTCATGAAACTCTCTGGGTTTCAACTAAAATCTCAGCGTGGTATCTAAGTTTTCAGGGTTTGGCAGGCTATGAGAACAATCATTTCTTATCTTGTATTGATTGGCTGGATATTGATTACATTGCAGTGTATGCTGAGAGTTGTAATCCTGCAATTAGTCCCGTAGTACAATATTTTGAGGCTTAATCTCCAACAGGTAACTCATGGGCTCATAATGACTCACCAGCTATTTTGTAAGATATTTTGCCTCAGGGGTGGGTGGTAGGCAAGTCCCATCACCCACCATACAAAAGTCTGCCCTATTATGATGAGATAAAAAGGACCATACAATATGTTTTTTTTTTTTATGCTGAATACATGGGCAGTCTGTTTACGATTTTCCATTGCTACTCCTCAGCTGTACTTTCTTCCTTTTAAAGCTTATGTTCGATGATATTTTTTCTTTTTCTATGTAAAAACAAGGTTAATGTAATGTAGAATTGATTTCTTTTAATCGTGATGTTGGAAAAAACTGCTTAGACTCCCTTGGATGGCAGAAAGATCCAACGAATCAGTAGTACAGGAAATCAAGACAAACTGTTCACTGGAAGGTATGATAATAAAGCTAAGGCTCAAATATTTTGCCAATATCATGAGTAGACAAGATTCCCTAGAGAAGACTCTGATGCTGGGAAAGGCAAACAAAGAGGTAGACAACAGAGGTAGAGGTAATTGAAGCAACGAACATGAGCTTGATGGAGCTTATGGGGAGTGGCTGCAGATGTGCCTGGCATGCTGTGGACAATAGGGTCATGAAGAGTAATACACAACTGACACAAACACCCTTTGCCAACAATAACTGCAAAAATGACTTGAATTTGCTCTGTATTGACCGTCTTACTACTACTGTAATTTACAATGTATTTAACCCTTCTACCTCCCATTTCCTCGGTATACAACATTTTGGTTGTCCAACCAGATGTTGGTCCCATTTAGGTTGAATAATCAAGACTCAATTTGACATGCATCCCATATTTTGTAACTCTGTATATTACACTCTGCATATAGCTTCAAATCCCATTAGAGCAGTGTTTAAAGGTATATCTAAGTTTCCCTGTTGTTACCTCTCTCTAATCTAACACATACTTCTATATCAGACACACACATCACATAGAGTCATTCTATACACACACAGATTTGTTTTATTTAAATATAAAACTTGTTTTCCACACCCGCAGAGCTGCTTACATAGGCACAGTGCATCTACCAATAGAAACTCTGCCTTTAAGTACATATTTTAACCCTTTACTAACCCTTAAGGCAGCTCAATGCAGAGATCTACAGATCAGTGTCTGACTCCTCCTGTTTCCCTTCTACTGGGGACTACACATCCCATGATTCCTTCCTGCACAAACTGCCATTAAATGTATTAGCTACCTTTTGAAAGCTTTCTACCCAACTGTGGAGGAGAGTGGAGCCGGGAGCAGATTGGAATGGGTGAATCTGGAAGTGGAGCCGAGATGCTTGGATAGGAATTATTTTATATCCCCTTATGAGATTCAACTAAAAGGTAGTATCAGGGAAGGGATGGGTTACCATCGACCTCCCCCACTCCTCCCCCCCTTTAATTTTTGGTCTATTTATTTTCTATTCTGCTTTCTTTTTCTTTTTTTATCATTTGGTTTGGATATATCTCTACTTTTTGCCTAGAGCAATTAGGAAAATTATTGGTCAATCAAAACGTGTAACTTTTGGTTACTTCAGAATTCCCTTAATATATAAAAAGTTTTATGTAGGTGTTACATAACTTAGGCAGGTGGCTACATTTTGCTCCTGAATATCATGCCTTATATTGTGTATTGCTAAAGGGTATACATTTCACAGAAAAATTTACAACATTTTTGAGGACTGCATTTAAACACTGTACTATAGCTTAAATTTCACTTTCTTTCTGTGTCCTTAATAAAGACAATGAAACAAAAAAATGTATTAGATGCCTGTGATTGGCCAACATGAATCATGAATTTTATGCAAATATTAGCAGAGATTTACAGGGGTGCTAAATAACAAAAGCAGTTATTTCCAAACTCAAAATATTTAGCAAACATCAGGATGAATTTGTTAATGTTTATTTTGGTATTTTCTCATGCAAACATTTTTTAATTCACTACTGATTATCCTCTATCAGATGCATTCATAATCCAGGAAATTTAAATATGCATTTAACTGGATGGCAGATTATCTGAAGGTATTTAAAAATATACAAATGTGCTGTCCACGCTGGCTAAATTGGTGGCAAATTAAACCTTATTTAAATTATTTTAAGCTGTTTTTTTTATCATTGTCACAATACATAAGCTTGCAAAAAAAACATGTATTCTTGATATTCTTGAGATGAGGAGTAATTTTAAGTGCAGTACAATCTCAAAATGTAACATACAATGAACTTAATCTCAACGATAAATCTTCTTACACAGGGGATTAACATTATCATTTCCTTTGCAGCATTTCAAATGGAAGCTTTCACAATTTCCGTTTTTTTGGTTTGCCAAATAGCAGAAAAAATAAATGAAAAAATTAACTAACCTCCACTATCACTGCAAAAAAACTGTTCTCTTCATCTCTGAAGCTAATCAACAGACAATTTTCCTTAAAGCTTGACTTGATAAAACAAAGAAAATACCACTGCATTTAATCTGAACATTAGAAACAAAACATGCTATTTGATTGATTTACACATAACATACAAAAAAGAAAATTTATGATCCAGTCTGTGATGAAATTAATCTCTTGGCAGCTAGAAAAAATGGTGTTTAGAACACTATCTATGTATGTGTCTGCAGTGGTGGAATTAGTGAATGGAGGCTCTGTTGCAGGTCAATTTACATCTTACCCCTAATTTACACAGATATAATAAACAGATAAATAAAAATACATTATTTATCAATCTTTCTCTCCTCTTTATTCTTCTGTTTTTCCTTCTTTAAAATTCCCCTCCTTAATTTATTTCCTGTCCTTTCTCGTCCCCACCCCTTCCTTTTTAGCCTACTGCTTTACCATTTCCCCCTCACCTCCATTGTTTACCTATCACATCTCCATTCTGTACCTAACACATCTCCGTTCTGTACATATCACATCTTCGTTCTTCTCTCCTTTTCTCCACTACTTACCTGAAATTCTTTTCTCCCTCTCCATTCCTCTACCCCCTTCTTTATTCTTTATGTTCCCCCTTCTCCATTCTTTACTTTCCCATTGTGCCTCTTCACCTACTCCATCCACCCCTCCTCCTCTATTTTTCCTCCACTTATCCTCTGCCTTGTTTCCAATCTCCCCATACTCTGTCCTTATCATGCTTCTTTTCTATTGTTTTCCTGCCCATTCTCCATTATCCCCTTCCTGCTCCTTTCCCCTCTACCTTTTTCCATTCTTCTCCTCCAGTTCTCTTATTTACCCATATACTCCATTACTCCCCTTCTCTTTCTGCATTCTTCCTCTCTCCTCCTCCATTCTTCGCTCTCTTCCACCATTTTGTACCTTCTCATCCTGCCCCTCTTCCTCCATTCCTCACTGCTCCTGCCTCCTGCGTTATTCTACTGCCCCGTCTCCATTCTGCTCCTTTCCGCCTCTATTTTTCCAGTCTACTCCCTCCTCCTTCATTATTCCTAAGTCCCTTTTCCGTTTTCTCAGTGTAATTCATTGTTTGCCTTCCTCTTCCATTATTCCTGTCATGGACACCTTTTCCTGTTCCTGGATCTTAGCCCATTGAGCCACCATAAAGGACAGACTGCTTGGCTCCAGCCACTGGACTATGTGCATACATACCTTCATTGTATTGTAATCTGTTTTGGTCCATTGTTTGCCAGATAAAGTTAATGTACTCTATTTGAGGTCTGGACCACTAGACATGGAACAGCATTATGTGAATTTGGAGGTTGGCCTATTGTTCACAGGTGACAGACAGGATGCCAGGATGCCAGACTATTAGACCCCATGTGGAGTTAATCTCCTGTGTTTGTCTGCCACTCTATGTTTGTTGTGTTGTATACACCACCTCTGATTCTAACCCCTATAAATATTGTTGACTTTCCAAAAATAAATGAGTTCACTGCTGAGACATATAAAAATTGTATGTTCTCTTATTTGCTCCTGGTGGCTGCGATACTGATCCTATCTCCACCCTACAAGTAACTTGTCCTGATCACTACCACATGAAGGTTACTGAGACTCCTGGAAGTGCTGATTCCTGATGGAGAGACCCTGACTGATACAAAAGCCAGATATCAGGGTGCTGGTGCAGAGATTTCCAAGAACCCAAACTGTCCTTGTAGGTAGTTAACCTGTAGCCTATAATAAGTGGCTCTGGGCAGTAATAGCACCTATCCGCGGATCACCACAATTCCCCCTCCACAATTTGCTCCTGCCCCTTCTTCATCTCCCCTGTCCTTATCCATTCTTCTCACCAACTACTCAATTTTTCATATGACCCTGCTTGTTTTGGCAAACTTTAGTATTTTTAAGATTAGGGAGATTTTCTTGTAAAAACTGGAAGTGAAAAATATCTGTAGAAACTAGCTTTAAATAGTAATTTTGAAATGCTTGAATACTCTACAGCTGGAAAGTCTGCAAATACCAAGGTCTACGTGTATATGTGAGAAAAAAATAAGTCAAGGTCTAGGTTCCATATATTTTTATATACTGGCACTTAGGAGGGCACAGGATTACATTTTAAATAGTGAAGGTGATCCAAAGAAAGGACACCACTGAAGTGTCGTATTTATAGTGTATTCTTATGATGAACATGATTTATTAAAGGCCAAAATATTTTTACAATTTAAAACAAATACAGTTTTATTATATTCAATTCTGCTTTAATGGAGGCAGAGCTATGTGTTTTCTTCTCACAGGATTAGACATCTGGGAGCAGTGTTGTATTTGGATATGATTTCTATTTGTTTATAAAAAAACATTCTCAATATTAAGTGTCACTTGACATTAGGGCTAAATGGAAAAGAAAATCACAGGATGACCTTCCCCTTAGGCTCCAGTCAAGCTAGAAGTCCAAGATGAAACTTCCCAGAAACACATTTATTATCTGGTAAATTTCAGTTTCTTTAAAATTGCTTTATGCTCATGCCTTACATAGCTGCTAATGTTTATTTTCTTTTAATATTTCACATACAGTATTTTTTTCCAAACTATATGGATGCTTTAATGGATAGAGACAGCAGAAGGTAAATACAACATATGTACTACTACAAATTAGGTTGACAAGAAACTACTCAATGGTTCTGATTTTGAGCCTGATCCACATAACATTTTTAATTTCTGCAATAACTAGGAATATATATGTATATATAGTTGAATAATCAGAGTATTGCAGTGAATAGTGATACCTTTTTTATTGGACAAAAGTATTCATAATAAAGCGACAAGCTTTCGAGAGATAATGCCTCTCTTTATCAAGTCGAAAAGCGACGGAGTTGGAACACGAAGTCCAGTATCTCCGCTGGTATACGGTAAAATATCCAAGAAGCACTGCAGTCTCACAAGCCCAGACCACCCATATTGGACGACACTCAATTGGGAGTCAAAGAATACTGTCTTTATTTTGTTATGCAGAAATATATATACACCTCTTTCCACAGGCAATACACATCCCCCATATTTGGCCACACAATACATATAGAGAGACAATAGGTGTGGTCACACCCCCCGGAGGCTACCTGGCTACTTTGATACAATCAGACATTGATCAGATTATACTTCTCTTTGTTCTATGTCTCCTAATGAAAACACTTTATACAATAGACTTCCTTATCTTATGAGGAGTCTCTGTAATAGGATTATCTATTAGCCTAGTAGCTGTAATATTCTGAGCCAATATATTCTGTAGAACATAAAACAACCTATCTACAGTACAGCAATGTGATCATATTTTAACCATAAGAATTAAATAACCATAAAACAGGGTAAAACAGTGATGGGTTCCGTTACACACCTCCCCCGTGACCATAAGCCGGCATACACGGTCTGATCCCAATGGATCGGCCTGGGGATGTCCGGACAAAAGTATTTGTTGGTCAATTCTCTAGTTTGACAACCCATCAGCATTACTGCAATTCACCTTTGCTCACATTTCAAGAACAAAACAAACGCACACATCATACAGCATTCACAGCAATAAACATTTAAAGGAGAGGAAAAATACATTTTACAAACTGGTTTTACAGAGGCCTCTATACTGGAGACAATGGGGAAAGTAATCCAATTATCCAGGGATAGAGGCAGACTCCATTGGGCACATGGTTGGAAAAAAACATAAACCACTTTAAAATACATAAAGTCACCTTTTACACATAACACACAGACATTTCACATATCCCCAGATAGCTGGGATCTGAGCGCACAAAACTACTGAATAGCGCTCAGATCCTATTCACACAGTTCAATTGCCATGTAGCTAAAGTCTTTCCCATAGTCTTTCATTATATGAATGGGCTCCATGGCATAGCTATCTGGGGTATCACCGCTCACACAGGGCAAGTACCGAATGACCCCACTGTATTTAAAGGGCCAGAATGAGTGACATACACTCTGGTATGGCCGAATACTGTTTTTAAAGGGCAATATGTCCCAGGGCCATAGTCGCAGGGCAGGAGGCTGGCAATAAGTCCTCTCCAGGACAAAGTGGCGAAGGGCACTTCGTCACAACTATGTATATATAAATATATATATATTCCCAGAATGCAGTGTAATAACTGTTTTTCTCGGAACTCTGAGCTGGAAGCAGGTTTTTTAACTTGCTTTAGACGTTCAAATGTGAACACAGATGTACTATTTATTTACTGTACTACTGTACGGTGGAGGGCTTCTATCACTCTTTTGCCCACCATATTATAAATGATTGTTGTGGTGAACTACCTACTCATAATTTCCACAACACAGGCTGAGATCCCGCTCCATGCTGATGATAGCCAGTAAGCTTGAAACAGCTGTACATGGATTGGATACTCAGCCTGTGTTTATTCCAACCTTGGCTTTGACTTAATGCTGTGTAATACAGCATGCATAAGCTTAAAGGAAGCCATGTTTGATAATGGCTACGGAATGAAGAGCGAGGCATTTGTGGCCACATTTGTGTGTCCCAGCTCAACTTCCCAGAATGCAGTGTAATAACTGTTTTCTTGGAAATCTGAGCTGGAAGCAGGTTTTTAACTTGCTTTAGACATTCAAATGTGAACATAGATGTACTTTTTATTTACTATATATATATATATATATATATATATATATGTATATATATATATAAATATATATGTATATATATATATATATATATATATATATATATATATATATATATATATATATATATATATATTTGTAGGAACACATGTTTTTGTAGATTTAAATCCTAATATAATTTTATTTTGTACATCTATTATGATTTATAATAAATATTATCTCATGAAAAAAAAATCTTACTGCTTTTATATTGCTTTCCTGTGAAATACAGGGAGAACTACCCTATATCAACCTTGTTACCTAGTCTAACCGTAAAACCACATGCCACCCACAAGATCTTTATTTATGCTTCTATTTTTTTCTGTTCTTTTAGTTCTAAATAAAGACAGCAGAAACCTCTGCTTTCTCCCTACCTACTAGAATCACAAAGTGCAGCCTGGAAACAACCTAAACAACATGAAATAAAGGATTAAATATCACTCTTTCACTGCACAGTGCTTTAAATATTGTTTTAAAACAGGAAAAACTTAGCATCTAAATTTAATTTTGAAAGTCACACAGAAAACCACAAGGTACCAATCTTACTTTAACACTCTCTGTCTCGTAAAAGGAAGTTAGAGTCTGAAATATATTTTCTGCATTTAACGTACTAAATGTATATATATATATATATATATATATATATATATATATATATATATATATATGCACTGTATATGCTAAGAGCATAATTAGATAGGACAGTTTGTTTTTCTTTAGAAAATGTTGATGCCTTTTCTGGTTCTTTGAGACACCCATAGTACTGTGTTAAAGGTTTTATGTGTAAGTGGGGTGTTACATTTCTGCAATATACCTTGAGACTTCCTGTTGCTAAGCATATTTGGGGGACAGTGTTTATTGTTAAACACCAAAATCTCCAATGATGTAGCAAACCCTCGTCCCCACCCCTTCTTCTACTAACCAAGGCTCCAACATAGAAGGAAGGACCCAGACGACTAGCAGAGCTGCTTCACTCCACCAGGTATTTGGTGTCCAGTGGATACAGAAAGCAGAGATGTTAGAACTTACTATACACTGAAAAAAATGTAAAATTAAGATTTTCTCTAAAAATATTTTTATGCTCAAAGAAGAAGGAAAGAATGAAAATGTTTTACCATAAAAAATGTTTTTATGCTCAAAGATGAAGGTAGGAAGGAAAATGTTTTACTATAATAAAGAATACTCCTACCTTCACTTTACAGATTGCATTTGCTTATGTTTCCTCATGTTATTGAAATATAGAGCAGCATAGTACTGCTAAATTATGAATCTAGCATCTCTGGAGTTTGACTTGTAGAGAAAAAACGTGACCTTGACTTTAACCACACTGAGTGGCTGACAGATGTGCCTGTTATGCTGCGCTCCACAGGGTCACAGAGAGTCGGACACAATTGAACAACAAAAACAAAAATGCCATGTTAGAATGCTAGTCTGTCTGTAGCTTGAGGGGGGGGGGGTAATCCTATGGAGGATTACTGTTCTATTGACCTCTATTATCAAGTCTGCTTTTTGGATAGGCAGGTTTCAGAAGCATTCAAACTAGATGTTTTCTGAATTCATAGTTCCTCCAACACCTCCAAGGTTTCTAATCATTTCAGGAACAAAGACCAAATGTTTGTCATCATAAAATCAACATTTAAGACAGTTAAAAAATAAACACTGTAATTATTTATTTCAAACTCTGTAAAAACATTTTGCACATTATAAAGTCAAGTTCTTCAAAACAACATAGTATAAATATGAAGTAATTTTGCTCAAGTAATTGATACATAGTGTATTTGGTTTCAGAAATATATTTCCTACTTTGGAAGGTATGTACTCAGGGTCATACTTTGAGAGTCTAATAAACTACTGATGATACTGGAGAAATCATGTCCCACTGCTCAGCTTGGCTTGGTAGAGTATAGTGCAGTGCTTTTAATTGGCACCATTGGGTGTTAGAAAGTCCCCTGCCAGCGTTATGAGAAAAATAATCCCTTTCACAACAATAGTATTTAGGCAAAGCTTTTTTCTGCTGTGTCTATGGAGAATGTGGATTTTCTTCTCTTGAGATCTGAATTACAGTTAGAAGTGTGCAGTAAAGCATACTTTAAATTAACTTCTGCTAAATACGTTATAAATTGAAAGAATTATTTAATTTGTTTAGAATTGTTTATAATCTTGTACCCCTTCTGGATCTTGTTGTGGTGAAGGGTGTTGAATAATTCAATGAAGCTGTGAGCTATGCCATGTAGGGTCACAATATGGGCAGGCCATAGCAGAGAGTTCAGATAAATTGCGGTCCATTGGAGAAGGAACTGGCATCCCAATCCAATATCTTTGCCAAGATAACCTTATGGACAAGCACAACAAGAGACATAACAATACAGGACTGGAAGGTGCCTATTATATTCCTGGAGAAGAGCACATGGCAAGTATTTCTCTGGATAGCAAACATCCTCTCATAAACAATCTCAGAGAAAATTTGACACATAAACATCATCAGATGGACAATATAGAAATATACTTTATAGCGAAAGATGGAGGAGCTCAATACCGTCAGTTAAAACAAAACCTGGAGCTGACTGCGGCTCAGACCATAAACTTCTAACTGCAAAATTCAGAGTTAAACTGAAGAAAAGAGGGAAAAACATTAGACCAAGCAGAAACAAAATAATATCCCCAGTGAATATGCAGTGGAGATAAGGAATAGATTTAAGGGACTGTACATGGAAGATAGAATGCCTGAAGAACTGAAGTTAGTGACATTATTCAGTAAACAGCAACAAAAAATATCCCTAAAAGAAAGAAAGCTAAGAAGGTAATCTGAATGTCTGATTTGGCTTTGAAAGTAGCCCCGGAAAGGAGGAAAGCGAAAGGTAGTGGAGATAGGAAAATATTTGTCCAACTAAAAGCAGAATTCTAGAGGAGAGCAAGAAGAGACAAGGAGACATTCTATAATGAGAGATGTACAAAGATAAAAGAAGATAACAGAATAGGAAAGTCAAGAGATCTCTTCAAGAAAATCTGGAATTTCAAGGAAACTTTTCATGTGGGCTTTATAAAAGACAAACATGATAGGCACTTGACAGATGCAGATTAAATAAAGAAGAGATGGGGGGGGGGAATACATAGAAGATCTATACAGGAAGGATCTTAACAGCAATGAGCTGGAGCCAGACATCTTGGAGAATGAAGTGAGATGGGCCCTAGGAAGCCTTGTTGATAACAAGGCTGCAGGAGTTGATGGCATCCCAACTTAACTATTTAAAATCCTAAAAGATGATGCTGTGAAAGTGTTGCTTGTCTTATGGCAACAAATGGCAACAAAACTCAACAGTGGTCAATAGACTGGAAAATACTAGTCAACATCACAATCCAAATAAAGGCAGCGCCAAAGATTGCTCCAATTTTAAACAATTGCACTAATTTCATATTCCAGCAATACGTGTCTCCAGCAATATGTGTACTGGAACTACCAGCTGTGCATGTCAGTTTCCACAGAGGAAGAGGCACAAGACATAAAACTATTCAAAACCCTTCAACGGTGTGGTTTACAACCAAATGTGGCAAGTTCTTAAAGAGATGGGAAAACCAGATCATCTAATCCACCTCCTGAGGAATCTGTATGTGGACTTAGAAACCATGGTCAGAACTGAAAATGGAACAAGGAGTTAGATTGTCACCTTATTCAATAAACGTACACGCAAAAGAACATAATGCTTAACACCAAGCTGGATGAATCCAAAGCCGGAATCAATATTTCTGGAAGACATATCAACAACCTCAGATACGCACACGATACTACCCTGATGGCTGAAAGTGAGGAGGAACTAAAGGACCTTTTGATGAGAAGGAAAAAAGAGAATGCAAAAGCATGCCTGCTGCTCAATTTAAAAAAAAAAACAAAACAAAGATTATGGCAAACAGCAATTTCAGTTCCTGGCAAATAAATAGGGAGGAAGTGGAGGCAATGACAGATTTTATTTTCCTTTTCCTGGGATCCAAAATCTCTTCCGATGGTGACTGCAGCCATGAAATTTGCTTCTGCAAATTTGCTACTGGGGAGGAAAGCTATGGCAAGTTTGGACAAGCTAGTAAAACTATTACATTATTAACAAAGTTAGAACTATAATATTCCCAGTAGTAACATACAGATGTGAGAGCTAGACCATAAAGAAGGCTAAGCGCTGTAGAATTCAGTAGAATTGTGCCTTGGACTGCAAGAAGATCCAATAAACCAATACTTCAGGAAATCAAGAAAAACTGTTCACTGAAAAGTATAATCGTGAGGCTGAAGCTCAACTATTTTGATCATATCATGTGAAGACAGGATTTCCCAGAGAAGACCCTGATGCTGGGAAAGACTGATGGCACGCCAAAAAGGGAGAGGCAGAGATGGGTAGATAAGGTCATGGGAGCAATGAACATGGTGGTGTAGCCTCCTTCCTGTGGTACTGACCTTCTCAGCCGTCGTGAACTCCTTGTGCTGACGCTGTTCTGTCTCTGTGGGTGCCCTCGCCTCTCCCTGGGTGGCGCCGCTGGTGCTCCCGCTGTGTTCTTGCGAGACTTGTAGTGGCGGACCTTTGCATCGAAAGTCATGTCGGCATAGCTGCTGAGACTGAGGGTCATGGCTGTTTAACCTCCGAGGACCACCATGAGGGAGAGTGGCGTTTCCAGCAGGCGGCCATGCAGCTAATTCTTACTTCAGACGGCTGGCGACAGAACAAGCTGTGCACACTATGCACACAGTATACTGCAGTGTACTATTGTCAGCTTTGTGCTTAAAAGGAGGTCTGAGTCAGTGCTGCGTAGCTGGGGATTGAATGAGAGCTCTGAACATTTGCTCATATGTGGATTGGACCTCTACCATTTTCAAGGTTCTGTGAGTAATACTCTTTGGGCTATAAGGACTTTTTTCTACCCTTTTTTAATATCAATTTACACCTAATATTCCACATCTCTCAGCTCCCCACACTGCATTAGTTTGTAATTGGATATATAAATTATTACTATTAAAAACTTTCTTTAATCGCTTGCTGGCACACTTAATTGTCTACACACTGCTGCAGCACCTCTGTCAATTTTACCGATTTAGTGTATATATCTGTACTAAATGGGATAAGTTCTAATTGAAGACAAGCTTCCTATGGTATACTTACTTCTCATATTTATCTGCCATGCAATATTTTTATGGACTAATATGGATAAGTCCCAAACGAAGATAACCTTCCCAACCTTATACGTTTTATAGGCCTGTTTTTAATAGTTCCATACGACTTATACAAAAATACTCACACTTCTCTAACAATTTTAAAAAAAAGTCTTTGTCTAGTAATAATCATGCTGGCAAGGAACAAAGTTAAAGATAAGAAGCTTTCCCAGAAATCTACTGCTTTTTTTTTACCTAAAAGCTCCAACAAGTTACAAGAGGTTTCATAACCAAATTCACCTTAAAATATTAAAACACCAGAACGAACTCAACAATGTTATTTGAAAGTTCTCAAATCAGTGACACAGAAATTTTAAATGAAGACCTATTAACTCCTTCTAAGATGAAAGAGATTTCCATGACTTTCAGCTCAGCTTAATGGCTGATGTAAAACATCAAATCATGGAAAATGCTTTAGCTATCAAGGAACTTAACTCCAAAACATCACAAATCAAATCCTGGTGTGATAACTTGACCATTGAGTATAACTCTCTTCTATCTCACTCCCAAAAGTTAGTAGACAACTTAAATGATCTGAACATCAAATTTGCAAGCATGGAAGACAGGATGAGAAGATGTAACCTCAGAATTAGGGGAATTCCTGAAACCATCCTAAATGTAGATCTTGACTCTTATTTGCAAAACTTGTTCAATATACAGTACTTGCTCCTGCACTCTCTCATCATGATCTTAGACTGGACTCTTATCACAGAATTTCTAGACTATCACATCTTGATATCTCCTGGTCTAGGGATGTAATAGTCAAGTAGTACTTCTTTTCATCTAAACAAGTAATCAGTAAAGCTTGCTATGTATTAAAATCTCTTCCTTTCCCTTATCAGGATATAAAAGTTTTTTTTAGATATATCAGCAGCAACATTACTCAAAGGCAGAGAATTTTCATCTATTACTCTGGCTTTGAGGTCAGATAACTTTCCATGTAAGCTAAAACATATATAATCCATACAATTGGGACTCAGGATTTATTACCCATCTTAGAATAAAAATATATTTTCAGCCAAGGAAAATTATGGAAGAAAATCTGAAAATAATATCTAGTCAGATTAGATTGAAATTTCTGGAATGGAGGGAGGTGAGGTTGTCATGGATGGCAAGGATTGCTATTATAAAAATGATTATTATCCCAAAAATGTCATATGTGTTTAGGTCCATACCGCAAACAGTTCCAAAATATATTTTACAATATCTCCAAAGAATGTTAGATAATTTTTTTAACATCAAAGAAATTCAAGAATGGAGGACTTGCCTATCGTAAAATTCTTGATATTCATGCTAGCATTATTCTCTCACATATATTAAGCTGAAAACATAGATAACATTAGAAAGATTTGGATAGATATTGAAGAGGTCCTGTTAGATTTAATGCCTCTCAAATTGGCCATTTGGCAATTAAAATATGAACATTTGAAATTTTTGAACATACCTAAATGGATAAATTCTCTAATAAAATGTTGGTATCTTAACATGAAGATGAACATGTCAAGCTACCCTTCATTAGGAGCACCTATAGAACTGTTAAAATATGCAATGAAATATTTAGATATATATCTGTTGGCAAAAAATAAGGTTGATAGAATTGGTGACTTGGGAGGAGTTAAATAATAGATATAATATCAAGAAAATCTTGTGGCTAGAATATATATCATTAACAAAACCTTTAACCTTCTAAGATATAAGGCAGATAATCATAAAGATTTAACGACAATAGAAAAATGAATTCAACTAGCAAATCACTCACATTTGATATCTAAATGCTCCAGGGCAAAGGAGACGCTAGACCAACTTGAAAAATCTAGCAGAATGGTTGCATGGGAAAAAGATTTAGGGAAGAATTGGAAGGCTAGGGTTTGGCATAGGTCATATCTTCTAGTAAAATAACAGTTAGCTATGTTTCGTATTGGGAAATGTTTTTTAAAACACAATACTTTCGATAAACACAAACAGCTCAGGTGTTGGAAAGGTTGTGGGAAGAAAAGTACACTGTTACATCAGTGGTGGGAGTGTGAGTTTATTAAACCTTTCTGGAGACAATGTACTAAACAACTTTCTGAAATTTTGGGAAAGGATATCAATTTGGAGCCTGAAGTGGCAATATTACATCTTAATCTTGAGACTATATCCTCACATAATAAACATTTAATTACTCATATCCTTTTAATAGCAAAATGGACTTTGATAAAACATTGGAATCTAGCGACGCTCCCTTGTTGGACTAATGCTCAATTTAAGATATCCAAAGATAGGGAACTAGAACGTAATGGGAATGAGGCAAATGTTAGAAATAAATCCCTCATAAATAAATGGATTCCCTGGGACAATTATGTTAAGAAATATGGTAAAGCATAACAAAAGAAACACTAATTAAAAGATCACTGAGGCTACCCTATTTTTTGGGAAAGGGGGGGAATGGTGGAAATGCTTTCTTTTCCTTTTGAATTGTGGTAATTTTTCTTCTTCTTTTTTCCCTCTCTGGAAACCAAGATGTAAATGTTCAAAATTAAATCACCATTAGAAGGGCGAGACTTGTTATCTAAATGGGGTATTGCCACCAAATCGCCCCTTGGAGGTGCCAACGCATTAAAACCATTGACACCAGAGTGGCAGAAGACATAGATCCTCTTATCTTGAGAGACTGGTTTTCTTTTTTCTGTCATATTTTTTATTGTTTTTTGTTTCTGAAGCGCATTTTACAATCATGTCACTGAATATTTGTACCCACTTAGTTTCATTATAATTTACTAAATTATCATTGCTAACTCACTTCAGCACTTTAGAAGTACTTAGACATTTAATAATTATATTTTTTATTGTTTTTTTTCTATAACTTGTACTTGATAACTATGTTATTTACCCACTGGGTCTCATTATAATTCACCAAAATATATCACTTAAGTTGTAGGCTTACCTGTCATTGGAAACACTATTAATATTAGCTCTTTAAACAATTTATATTTTACTTTTTGTATTGTTATACCGTCTCCTCTATTGGAGTGGTTATATTAATCAATTCTTATAATTTTTTAAAGAACCCAAAATATCACGGAATAAAATTTGGTTTACTTATTTTTAAAAGTAAGAAATTATCTCTATTAAATTAGCTTGTATAAAACTCTATTTTGCATCATAAAAATCAGGTTATGCCTTTTTGTAAAGATTTGACACACAATCATTTTCATATTTAGTCAATTAGAACCTTACAATATAGTTGGGTTTCTCACATTAGCTAAGTATTTCACAATTAGTTAAGTTTTTTTGATCATTTTGTAAGACTATCAACAGTCTTACTGAACAACAAATTTTGAAGTAACAAATTTTTAGATAATATAATCACTTATCCTCACCTCCTTCGGCCCATATCGGCCTCACACTTCCTATTATCGGCATAGAGCCTAGTAACAGTTCTCAAATATTGTTCTTTATGTCCTTTATAAGTATGTATGTTAGTATGAATGGTTATGTAATCAAAATATCAATTACTTGTTTAAAGGTTCCTAAGTACAGGATAAGGTTGGGTTGTTTCCAGAATCAATTTTTCATTATTCATTTGTATGAATCAGATAGAATTAAACATAAAATTGAGGTTAGCAAACTAGCACTTTAAATGTCAGTTAAATGTATTACTTTCAACGTAAAAGGTCTTAATTCCCCTAGTAAGAGGAGCTCTTTATTGAGACTGATGAAACAACAAAGTTGTGATATTTTATTCCTCCAAGAAACGCATTGGGACGGGAACAAGATTCCAAATTTATGTTCTAATGATTATCATCTAGAATACAATTCCACATTTAAAAAAAACTCTAGAGGTTTCAGTATTATTTAGTAAAAAACGTATAATTAAGGAAGAACTAGTCGAAATAGACACTTATGGTAGATACATTTTTTGGTTGGGTGAGATAAATAATCAGAGGTTCATATTGGTTAACATATACTCTCCAAATGTAAAACAAGTGCATTTCATAAAAAAATTGATGTATAAAATTAATAAATATAATTATGGATGTGTAGTTATGGCTGGAGATTACAATCTTACAATTAATCCTGACCTTGACAGGAAAATGTATAAACCTATTAAAAACTGAATTAAGATCCAAAACGACTCAATTTTACTACATAATCTGATCACTGATAACAATTTATATGATGCTTGGAGGATTTTGTTTCCTAACCAGATTGATTTTTAATTTTCTTCTCCAATTCACAAAATGTACTCTAGGCTACATTTTTTCTTGGTGGACAGACCTACTATGAATCTAATAACTTATGCTGAAATAGGTACTATCACTATCTCAGATCATGCTTATGTATCATTAAAGATTAAACTAGACTCAGACAAAAAATTAAAGCCGGTGTGGAAATTAGATGACTCACTGATTATTAACGACAATAATAGGAAGTATCTTTTTTCTCAGATCGAATAATATTTGGCCCTCAACAATAACTCTGTTTCATCTAAAAGTTTGTTGTGGACTACTCAGAAGGCATACATCAGAGGTATCTTAATTAAAATGAAAGGTAATTTAATAAAACAAAGAAGTACTTCTTTGCATAATCTATTGATCCAGTTGTATAATCTTGAGAAAGTTAACAAACTAAATCCATCGTAAAAAAATTCTAATGAGATTAAAAACCTACAAAAACAAATTAACAGAATTAATCAGTTAATATCTGATAAGGCCTTATTTCGCTTACAACAAAAATGTCATCAGTATGATAATAAAATTAGCAAATTACTAGCAAATAAGATCAAAGTTAAAAAATAACACACTAGAATTGAGGGGGGTTTTAGTCAAGGAAAATGGGTCACGAAACCCTTTGATATTGCTAAAGCTTTTGCTTCATACTATTCAAAACAATACAATCTCACAATATTCAGAAGCCAAACAGGCTTTAAAGGAAGACATTGAAAACTTTTTAAGGAAATATAATCTTCGAAAAATTAGTCCATCTCAACTGGAGGTGTTGAATGTTCCCATTTCCAATTTAGAAATTAGTAATACCATAGAACAGCTAAAAAAACTACACTACTCCTGGTCCAGACAGTTACAGTAACTTATTCTATAAAAAGTGCAATTCAGTTCTAACCGCATTTTTAAAAGGTCTATTTAATGAATTTATGTGTTTAAGCAAAATTCCACAGGAAATGTTAAAAGCCACAATTATTGTTATTCCAAAAAAAGATCAAGATCTTCAAAAATGTGCTAGTTATAGACCCATTTCATGAACGCAGACTTGAAACTTTACTCTAAAATTTTGGCTACTAGACTGGGGAATATAGTGCATACCTTGATATCCACTGATCAAGCCGGCTTTATTCCCGGAAGACATGGTTCGGACAGTGTCAGAAAACGTATGAATTTAATATCTATTTCTAAGAGTTTGTGTACTCCCACCCTATTCATTTCTTTAGATGCTGAAAAAGCTTTTGATAGGGTGGGATGGGAGTACATGAAACTGACACTGTCTGAAATGGGTTTTGGAAATTTCGGCTCACATGCAATCAGGCTCTTTACTTTGTTCCTTCTGCTTCTGTAACTTTGTTTCCCAAAGTTTTGAAATTACGAATTGCACGAGGCAGGGGTGTCCTCTCTCTCCCATTCTCTTCACTCTTCTGATCGGACCATTAGCCTTAGCTATCAGAACTTCATCTAGCAATGGAGGGGTGAGGGTGGGAGAGAGAGAGTACAAGACCATCTTATTTGCTGATGATAATATTTTGTCCCTTACATCGCCCAGTCAAACCTTGAGTCATTTGGATCAAATTATCTGTAGATTTGGTTTTATATCCAACTATAAACTAAATGCTTCAAAATCTGAGATTTTGACAATTAATCTCTCTAATAAGATCAGGGAAGAATTGGAGATAAAGTTTCCATGTAACTGGCATTCAAATTCCTTCAATCATCTGGGAATTACATTCTTTGAAGACATCAGTAAGATGCCTTCTATCAACTTAGGCAAAGTTGTTTTCAAATGTGATAAATCTATAAAAGCTTGGAGTGGTATTCATTTGTCGTTCTCAGGTAGAGTGGCCAGTATTAAAATGGTCATCTTGCCGAGAATTAATTATATCTTACAATCTATTCCTACTTCCTTTCCAACGGTTTGGCTTACACGTTTTCAAATCTTAATTGACAAATGTATACATTCTGGTAAACATACTAGGTTAAATAGATAAATTATGGTTAAAAAAAAATCTGCAATGGTGGTATTAGCTATCCAGTACCGTATTTATCGGCGTATAACACGCACCTCATTTTAAAAAGGAAATTTCAGGAAAAAAAAAAAAATTTCAAATAAAGAACTTTGAAGCAAAATAAGGGTAGCTCAGAACTTTTTTTAATTAATATTATTAACACTTATAAGGAAATAACGTAAAATGACAGTAAAATCAACTGTTTTAACAAAGAAACTTGGATATTATATGTTTTTACAAAAGTTTACTCAGAAATCGCTGCTCCTCCTCAACCCCCTCCTCAACGCCCTCCTCAACCCCCCCATCCTCAACCCCCTCATCCTCAACCCCCTCCTCAACCTCAATCTCAACCCCCCTCCTCAACCCCCTCCTCGTCCTCCCTTTTCAACCCCCCCATCCTCAACCCCCTCCTCAACTCCCCATCCTCATCCTCCTTCCTCAACACCCCTATCCTCAACCCCCTTCCTCAACCTCCCTCCTCATCCTCAACCCCCTCCTCAAACCCCCTCCTCAACCCCCCACCTCAACTCCCCTCCTCATCCTCAACCCCCCTCCTCATTCTCAACCTCCCTCCTCATCCTCAACCCCCTCCTCATTCTCCCTCCTCAACCACCCCATCCTCAACCCCCCATCCTCAACCCCCTCCTCAACCTCCCTCCTCAAATCCCCTCCTCAACCCCGCTCCTAAACCGCCCCATCCTCATCCTCCTTCCTCAACCCCCCTATCCTCAACTCCCCTCCTCAACCTCAACCCCTCTCTTCAACCTCCCTCCTCATCCTCAACCTCCCTCCTCATCCTCAACCCCCCTCCTCAACCCCCCTCCTCATCCTCAACCCCCCTCCTCATCCTCAACCCCCTCCTCAACCTCAAGCCCCCTCCTCAACCTAAAGCCCCCTCCTCAACCTAAACCCCCCTTCTCAACCTAAACCCCCCTAAAGACCTCTCCCTCTCCCTTTCCCCTCACTTACCTGCTTCTGCTCCGGCCTCCGCTCTTCTTGACCCGGCGCGCATGTGACGTCACATGCGCGCCACATCATTAGCATATACCGGGTGCCGGCACCCTGTATATGCTAATGGCGTGACGTCACATGCGCGCCACGTCATTAGCATATACCGGGTGCAGGCACCCGGTATATGCTAATGGCGTGACGTGCCTTGTCATTAGCATATACCGGGTGCCGGCACCCAGTATATGCTAATGACGTTGTGTGCATGTGACGTCACGTCATTAACATATACCGGGTGCCGGCACCCGGTATATGCTAATGACGTGGTGCGCATGTGACGTCACAAGCGCGCTGGGTCAACATGGAGGCCGGAGCTGAAGCAGGTAAGTGAGGGGAAAGGGAGAGGGGGAGGTATTTAGGGGGGTTTAGGGTGAGGAGGGGGGTTTAGAATGAGGAGGGGGGGTTGAGGATGAGGAGGGAGGAGGGAAAGAGACACGGGGGGGTTAGAGAGACACAGGGGGGTAGAGAGACACAGAGGGGGGGGGGGTAGAGAGACACGGGTCCTTAACATTATATCGGCGTATAACACGCACACATCATTTGCCCCCTATTTTCAGGGAGAAAAAGTGCTTGTTATAAGCCAATAAATATGGTAATTACATTTTACTATGCAGCCAATAGATTATCACATGTCCTGTAATCGCTTGATCATAACAATAAATATCTATGGCAACAAATTGAATGTTCACTTATTATGATTCATGACTTGAAGTTGTTGCTCTTTTCTGAAACATTTCTGGCTAAATACTTAATGAAATTAACTTGGTATCTCAACTTTTTGTTGGCTAACGTATGAACAAATAAAATTATGGGTAGATAAGCAAATCGACAATAACGTTTTTGGCAAGCAGATGAACCCGGTTGAATTGCTTGTTCAAAAAATGGATTTCTCCCACCTTGTATCTAAATGTTTCCATAGTATACAATCTAACATTGAAAAAACTAAGTCTGCTTCTTTGATGCTGTGGGAGCAAGACTTCACCACCTCAATTTCCCTAAGTAGTTGGGAAAAAGCTTTCAGAGCTACTTATACATTTATAAAAAATGCTTCTCAAAGGGAGGTATACTTTAAGAGTTTAAACAGATGGGCCCTCATTCAATTGCGATTCAGCCAATTGAATAGGGGTCTAAATAAGCACATAGCATATTTTTTTTAAAGAAGTTTTTAGTTAGTAAAAACCTTGCTTTTGGATAGATGCTAACTAAAAACTTCTTAAAAAAATATATGTTATTTGCTTATTTAGAGGCCTATTCAATTGGCCAAACTGCAATTGAATGAGGGCCATGGTATATAGTCCCTCTCAAAGTATATCAAATCTCCCATGACATCAAAGATAAACTTTGTTGGAGAAACTGTGGGGGTATTGGCAACCAATTTCATATATGGTGGGAGTGTCCTCTTATTAAACCCTTATGGGTTGAGTGCTTTGAATTTATCTCGATGACACTGAAAAATAGTATTTGTCTCACCCAATATGGTTGTCTATTTTATATTTTCTTTGACACTCTTAAAACCAGAGAACTTGCGTTTATCATTCAGATCTATACTACAGTCAAATCTGCCATTATTGGCAGATGGAAACAACCCAACCCTCCTAGTTGGGCTGAAGTCTTTAAAAAAATTAACTATACTATAGACTTAGAAAACCTATATGAATACGGTAAAATTATTATTTCAACAGAAATATAATGGTTGGTTTAGGATTATATCGTGGAACCTTGAATGTTTAAACAACTTGATTTCATATGAGACCTTTTTGACTCTTATTCGGGTACTATTGTAGGTTATGAATCTGATGTGAATGAATGAGGCTATTTCTGTTTGTTTTTTTTTTCTTTTTTTCTTTGTTACTGTATAATAATCTGTTATACTTTTGTTCAATTATCAGGCATAGCATTCTCTGTCTATTTTTTGTATTGTTCTCATTTGAAAAAAAAAAAAAAGAAATATAAAAAAACAAAAACATATTATTTTTTAAGTTTTCTCTCTGTGCTCCTAAGATATTCACATTACTAAAGAGGTGCTTTATAATATGTAAGGGATTGATATTCTCCTTCTGACCAAACTGGGGGTTTGTGGGACTTTTATAGCCTTGTTCATTTGAAAACTCTCATAGATAGTTATATCTTAAACTACCTTCCTGGTGACAGCATTATATTATATATTTTGGGGTATGTGTTTAATGCAGTTCTCCTATATTATGTATGTCTTATTATAAATTACTTGACAGAGAGCCTGCTATCATATTACATACTGCTCTGATTTGTATGCACAAGAACTTACTGCATTTAGTTAGAGTTAAGAATTAATATGACTTGCATTGCGATTATTCTATACTACATAAACTAGCGACTTGCCAGTTAAAAATGATGGGGCAATAACATTTTAAGCCATGGCAATGCTGTTTGCCACGCAATGTAAAGCTTTTTCTACTCTGAGGACCTTTGGCGCTCATTGCCAGCCTCTCCTGTTGGGTACTTTTGCCCCTCTGAGCAACTTTGGCGCTCATCACAAAGACAGATATATATATATATATTTTGTTAACTAATAATTAATTAATTAGTTATGTAACGGAGTTGGAACACAAATCCAATATCTCCGCTGGTATACGGTAAAATACCCAAGAGGCACTACAGTTTCACCATTCTTAACCTCCCATATTGGACGACACTCAATTTGGGAGTTCAAGACTACTGACTTTATTTTGTTATGTGCAGAAATATTTATACACATCTCTTCCCACAGGCAATACACATCCCACATAGTTGGCCACACAATACACATATAGGGACAATAGGTGGGTCACACCTCCCTGAGGCTACCTGGCAACTTTGATACAATCAGACATGGATTAGATCATCCTTCTTTGTTCTTATGGCTGAGAATGAAAACACTTTATACAATAGACTTCCTTATCTTATGAGGAGTCTCTGTAATAGGATTATCTATTATGCCAAGGTCTGCAATAGTCTGGGCTAATATTCTGCAGAGCATAAACCAACATACATACAGTATAACAGTAGGATCATATTTTAACCATAATAATAACCATAAAACAGGGTAAAACAGTGATGGGTTCCGTTACACACCTCCCCCGTGACCATAAGCCGGCATACACGGTCTGATCCCAACGGATCGGCCTGGGGATGTCCGGACAAAAGTATTTGTTGGTCAATTCTCTAGTTTGACAACCCATCAGCATTACTGCAATTCACATTTACTCACATTTCACATATCCCCAGATAGCTGGGATCTGAGCGCACAAAACTACCGAATAGCGCTCAGATCCTATTCACACAGTTCAATTGCCATGTAGCTAAAGTCTTTCCCATAGTCTTTCATTATATGAATGGGCTCCATGGCATAGCTATCTGGGGTGTCACCGCTCCCACAGGGCAAGTACCAAATGACCCCCCTGTATTTAAAGGGCCAGAATGAGTGACATACACTCTGGTATGGCCGATTACTGGTTTTAAAGGGAAATATGTCCCAGGGCCATAGTCGCAGGGCAGGAGGCTGGCAATAAGTCCTCTCCAGGACAAAGTGGCAAAAGGCACTTTTTCACCCATCTCCCCTTTGGGGGGAAGTCTAACCAGGCACCTGGATATTTCGCTGTGGTGATGGGGCAACACGCTGAGGGGACTTGAGGGGCAGAGGCCAGCGACACTCTGCCCTGATGCCAGATCTTCTGCTGGTATAACCTGCAGGCCATTCTGCTCTGTACAAGGGACAAAGGGAGAGCAGAGGCCAACTGCACTCTGCCCCGCTGTCAGCTCTTCTGCTGGGGTACTTGGGACATATTCCGGCTCAGTAGCCAGGGAAAGGTGGGGGTCAGTGGGGGTTAACATTTCTCCTGTTAACCCTGGGGCCACATTAGGAGTTTGCTGGGGAGGGGAATTTGTACTTACCCCGTCCTCCGGTTGTCCCAGTGAGGTTAGTTGGGGATCTGGACAGGCTGTCCAGCATTCCGGTAGGTCAGGCACAGAGACCATGGTCCCATCTGCGCCGTCTGGGAGATTGGTGTCTCCCCTTGTTAGGGTAAGCTGTCGCTGGGGGGAGAGGGCGACACCTTCAGCTCCCTGGGGTTCACACTGCCGCTGGGGGGGCTGTCGCTGGGGGGAGAGGGCGACACCTTCAGCTCCCTGGGGTTCACACTGCCGCTGGGGGGGAAGGACGACCCCTTCGGCCCTCTGGGGTACACACTGCCGCTGGGGGGGAAGGGTGACACCTTCGGCCCCCTGGGGTACACACTGCCACTGGGGAGGAAGGATGGCACCTTCTGCTCCCTTGGGTACACACTGTCGCTGGGGAGGAAGGACGACACCTTCAGCTCCCTGGGGTACACACTGCCGCTGGGGAGGAAGGACGACACCTTCAGCTCCCTGGGGTACACACTGCCGCTAAGGGGGAGGAACGACACCTTCAGCCCCCTGGGGTACACACTGCCGCTGTGGAGGAAGGACGTCACCTTCTGCTCCCTGGGGTACACATTGCCGCTGGGGAGGAAGGACGTCACCTTCAGCTCCCTCGGGTACACACTGTCGCTGGGGAGGAAGGACGGTACCTTCTGCTCCCTGGGGTACACACTGTCGCTGGGGAGGAAGGACGGTACCTTCAGCTCCCTGGGGTACACACTGTCGCTGGGGAGGAAGGACGGCCCCTTCTACTCCCTGGGGTACACACTGCCGCTGGGGGGGAAGGACGACACCTTCAGCCCCCTGGGGTACACACTGCCGCTGGGGAGGAAGGATGGCTCTTCTGCTCCCTGGGGTACACACTGCCGCTGGGGGGGGAAGGATGACACCTTCGGCCCCCTGGGGTACACACTGCCGCTGGGGAGGAAGGACGTCACCTTCTGCTCCCTGGGGTACACACTGTCGCTGGGGAGGAAGGACGGCACCTTCTGCTCCCTGGGGTACACACTGCCGCTGGGGGGGAAGGACAAAACCTTCTGCTCCCTGGGGTACACACTGTCGCTGGGGAGGAAGGACGATACCTTCTGCTCCCTGGGGTACACCCTGTCGCTGGGGAGGGGAATTAGTTGGAGTATTCCACGTGGAGCGGTTTCTGTTTTCTGGGACAGTCTCTCTACATGTGGCCCTGCTGGTTACACGTGTGGCACCTGATGTACCGTGGAGGGATTTGATAGTTCCCACCACCCGGACGCAGTGCTGGGGGGGGGGGGAGTTAATGGTAGGAGGTGGGTTAGCAGCTCCCAAGATGGACCGCTCCCGTGCCCGCTGCTTTTCCATTATGTATTTGTGGACATCTGTCATTAACCATTCCAAGGTTTTTATGGGAAGCGTACCTGGCAAAAAGGTCTGCTTTGGAGTTCTCTTCCAAACTCAGTCTGTGTGGCATTAAGAGGTACTGTAACCGCTGCCCGGTCTCCCTCCATGAGTTCCTTTCTGTCTGCATCCCTGTAGTCCGCGGCCGCCTCCTCCTCCTCATCATGGAATGCTGTCCGAAAACTAGCCGGTTCCACCCTGCTGTAGCCAGGGGCGCTGTACGGATACTAGCGTTGCCCTCAATTTGTACTCCACGGAATGGTGTCTCCTGTAGCTGTCCTTCTGACCGTGGGAACAATTCCGCCACTTGCCACCAAATGTAACGGAGTTGGAACACAAATCCAATATCTCCGCTGGTATACAGTAAAATACCCAAGAGGCACTACAGTTTCACCATTCCCAACCTCCTATATTGGACGACACTCAGTTTGGGAGTTCAAGACTACTGACTTTATTTTGTTATGTACAGAAATATTTATACACATCTCTTCCCACAGGCAATACACATCCCCCATAGTTGGCCACACAATACACATATAGGGACAATAGGTGGGTCACACCTGCCTGAGGCTACCTGGCAACTTTGATACAATCAGACATGGATTAGACCATCCTTCTTTGTTCTTATGGCTGAGAATGAAAACACTTTATACAATAGACTTCCTTATTTTATGAGGAGTTTATTTATAGTCTGGGCTAATATTCTGCAGAGCATAAACCAACATACATACAGTATAACAGTAGGATCATATTTTAACCATAATAATAACCATAAAACAGGGTAAATCAGTGATGGGTTCCGTTACAAGTTACTTAATAAATTAATATACTTGACCTATTTCTAATTTATATATCCAGCAATCAATAGCCTGAAGAGCTAACATTCTGTTTTTATTTTCTTGCAGCATACAATGTACAGTTGGAGTGTTGGTTCCCTGAGGAGAAAGTGTAATGAATGTCCCAAGTGTGCATTAGAAATAAGCTGCGTGCGCCAGGGCAAACCATTGGTTTAGTTGTGTAAAGCGCCATTTTAGATTCGTAATGTTATTATTTGCAAGTTAGTGTTGTAAACTGGCGTCGTTTGTCTATGTGTTACGCGGCTCGCAAGCATTTACCGCCATGTGTAATAGTCTATTTTGTACATTGTACGTTCCTGTGTGAAAGTGCTACGCTGTTGGTGGTGTTTTGCGCGGTCCGTGTTGCCTCGTTTTCTTTTTGTTGCGCAGCCATTTTTTCTCTCGGTTAGGCGATTTTCGAGTGCCTAAACTCGTCCAAATTGACTTACATTTGCGTTGCAACTCACTTCTGGCCGTCCTGGCTGTACCCCCGTGCTGTGTGTGATGTTTTTGTTGTATTTTTTTTGTAATTTGTGTGTTTTTAGTGTTTTTTGGTTTGAGCGGTTCAGCCGTTAATTTCGTATTTTTTCTATCTCTTTTTTCTTTGTAATAGTGTATTTTCTACCTCGTACGTTCCTGTGTGAAAGTGCTACGCGGTTGGCAGTGTTTTGCGCGTCCAGGAGTATGAAGCCTCGCTTTCATTTTTTCCGGTGGCCATTTTTTTTCTTGCTTAGGCGATTTTGATGTGCCGAATTTGGCCAAATCGACTTAAATTCGCATTCCACCTCACTCCCGGATGTCCTGGCTGTTCCCCCGTGCTGTGTGTGATATTTTTGTTGTATTTTGTTTTTGTATTTTGTGTGTTTCTAGCGTTTTTAGCTTTGCACGGTTTGGCCGTTAATTTCGTATTTTTCCTATCTCGTATTTTTCTTATCTGATATTTTTCTCTCTCCTTTGTAATAGTGTATTTTGTACCTCATACGTTCCTGTGTGAAAGTGCTATGCGGTTGGCAGTGTTTTGCGTGGTCCGGGGTCGTGGAGCCTTGTTTTCATTTTTTTAGTGGCCATTTTTTTTCTCTCGTAGGTGATTTTCGAATGCTGAAATTTGGCCAAATCGATTTAAATTCGCATTCCACTTCACTCCTGGATGCCCTGGCTGTTCCCCCGTGCTGTGTGTGATATTTTTGTTGTATTTTGTTTTTGTATTTTGTGTGTTTTTAGTGTTTTTAGCTTTGCGCGGTTCAGCCATTAACTTCGTATTTTTCCTATCTTGTATTTTTTTGTTCTAAGTCCCGCATCTCGTAATTTTTTTTCTAAGTCCCGTGTTGTGCAACTACTTGCAGCCTAATGCGATCCCACATTTACTAAGTGGTTGGTGGCTAAGTCCCGCGTGTTTCATTGTCTTCACTGCTCACCTTTGTGCTGCAAGTTTTAGTGTCTTATATGTGATGCTTACTGTTTTTCTGTTATAACGTGTTTGGCATATAGCGGCTGCTGTATAAATGAAATTGTAGAATTCACATGAAGATGTACACTGTGGTTTGAAGACTAAACACATATCTTGTGATTGCTCTTTATACACAGAAACATTTCCTAGTGTAAACGAGAAGGCACTCGTAATATCATAAACTTTGGTGACTACTTTATAAGTCATAAAAAAAGGCAAACTGGAATATGGTTGCTCACTTTTCACATTCAAGAAAAACAATAAAATGGTTGTGTTTATTACCCACATTGTGTTGTTTTTATTGTGTTTATGAAGAGTGGAGCAAGCAGTATCCCTTTCAATCTTAAGCTTACAATCTGATGGATGTATTCCATATTTCAGTTGAATAAAGTTGTAATAATTGGGTAACTGGTCATAAAAAGTTGTGCGCTAATAGCCCCAGTAAAAGGCTATCTGGGTAGCTCATTATATGTTGCTCCACGTTTTGAACTTTCTTGTTTTCCCTCCCAGGCTAAATGGAGTCTACTAAATAAAGGCTGTGTGCCTGCTGTCAGGCACGTTCTCATCCTACACACCCTAATTTCAGCCACCTCCACACCATGCACCCAATTCAGTTAGATCATTGAGCCACTCAAATGTCCTGGGGTTGTTGTCCTCTCTGCTATTGGTTGGCAGCACCGGCCTCCTGACCAATAGCAGCAGCGTCGGCATAGGAGCTGGAAATTCCACCAATGTGGGCTGACACTGCCCTATTGGTCTGCCCAAACCCCCAGTAGAGATACTGAAAACATTGGCTGCATTGAGCTTGGACAATGGACTACCAGAATGTGAAATTCAAAAATGCACAATATTTACTTCTTGTTACAATGTTACCAATCCCTTTGTTGTTTGGTACTGTAAAAAGAACGGTGTCACCCAATAAAGTGTTATACCCTGTTTTGAGAATATATCCATAAAAGCTATATTTCCTGGGTCAGGCAGGGAATATATCATTTTTGCAGCTTGCTTCATCTTACGTTCCTGTTACCAAGACTTGCCTTTTGTTGAGTCTGTGTGCCGATCAATCCTCTCTGGAAAAACAATGGAATTCCTATGTTAGCCAGTATATATAGATTTTCTTCCAACACAATACTTATGACTTGCAAGAAATTATTTAAAAGAGCTTCTTATTTTAAGCTTTTCTGTGACCATTTAAGACGTGTAGGTATATTCATGAATTGCTTACAATGGAATGTTTTGCTATTTTAATCTTTCCACCTGTCAAAACTAATTTGGTAAGGGTCAGACATGGAACACTAGGTGCCCAACTTTGACACTCAAGGTTTCAGCTGAGGTCTCAAGGAAGGCGGTTAATATCTCAGTCGGGCTATGCACACAATCATGAGTCTCCTATTTTCCCTCTGCTACTAATTGCAGCATGCTAACTATAACTACATATACAGGAGCCACTAGAATAAAGCATGGGCTAATGCAGAAGTTTCCTAACCTTTTCACCAAGGACCACTTCAAATTTTGCAAAGGGTGCAGCTCCTGCTCAACAGTTAGAAGTTGTTATATCACACTGGAGCATAGCTTTTATACTTATAAACAATACAACTTAATATTTACGCACTCTACACTGCTTATTTGTTCTTTTTATATATTTTCTTACTGATATCATTTTATATCAGTTTTTTGTAACTCCAGAAGTTCCCACAGACCCCATTACTTTTTAGGCATGTTTAAAAATTATTAATAATATTTATATAATTGTAAATAATCTTAGACCACGTGATAGAAGCTCATGGACTACAGAAGACAATTTGGGAACCTCTGGTTTCAAGGACAGAAAGCAGATTAGTGACATGAGAGAAAAGTGGTAAGGACAATCATAGCAAAGGAATTCAGACATGGCTGGGAAATGCATATGAATGTGGTAAGGGGGCACTCTAGTCTAAGAAAGTCTTTGTTATCCAATCATTCAGTTGGGTCCAACTCTTTGTGACCTTGTGGACTTTAGCACATCAGTTTTGACTATTAGCATCTGCTTCTCTGAGCTCTTGAAGTTCATTCTTATTGCATCCCTAATACTATCTATCCATCCTTTTTTCTGCCATCCCCTCTTTCTTTTTATCTTCCATCTTTCCTAGCATTGCAGTGTTCTCTAGTGACTCCTATATTCTTATTATGTGGCCAAAGTATTTGATGCTTAACTTTACGATCAATCCTTCTGGTGAGTAGTCTGGTTTATTGATTGGTTTGATCTTCTTGCACTCCAAGGAGCTCTCAGTAGTTTCCTCCAACACCAGTGTACCTTCTTTATGGTTCAGCTCTCTCAACTTTATGTTAATACTGTGAAGTATAGTATAGTGTGATGTCTTTGCTCTTTAATATCTTGTAAAGATTAGTCATAGCTTTCCTCACAAGGACATACTTTGATTTCCTAGCTGCAGTCACTATCTGTGCCTAGTAAGATACAGTATGTTACTGTCTATTTACCAAAGATTAATAGGGCTGGTTCACATAATCTTAGTATTTTGTAAGTTAATCAGCAAACCAACTTGTATACTTAATTTTTTCACCTTCATCAACTCACTCCTCAAATTATCCTCACTCTGCTATCTAGAGTTGTATCATCCTCATATCTGATGTTGTTGAAATTTCTCCTGGAGGTTTTAATTCCAGCTTTTTATTAATTTAACCCATCATTGTATTTAGAGCTTGTAGTATTCGAGCTGTGCTAAAACCAATGGAGTTCTAAGGCCAAATGTGCGTCTTTGGCTGACCCATAGTGATTGTGGGTGGGAACTTGTTATCCCATTGTGAGTAGCTAAGAGAATATGTAGCACTATTAAGATTGGTTTTAAGTGTGAATAGAATAGGGCCCATAGTTATTTTTCATGCATTAATGTATTTATTTTGTCCTATAATATATTTCTCTCTCTGTAATATGGGCATTATCTAGTCGTGAATAAATCAGCTTTCATATTAAGGAAATGTTGATTGATGTAAATAACATAGCAAGCAATTTAGTGAATTTACTTTAGAAAACAAAGTGCACTGAGGTAAACTGTCAATACTTTGAAGCACCTAAACAGCACTGAATGCAGAAAAAGGCGGGAACTCGTATCATAAACTGACAACAACAAGGAACCAATCCCCTTCCTCTCATTATTTCAACTCCCCAATGGCATGCTATTTGGTGGGCGGAGTTCACAGCTTCTGTTGACCAATTAGAAACGGCAGAGCTCTGTTGACGGTCCAGTCCCACTCTTGGAGAGTGGGAGGCAGGGAATCTCCGGGGCGCCTGCGTGTTTGTCCCGCCCCTTCAAGCTGAGCACTGGCCAATCAGCGTGCTGTAGGTTAGGTAGTGCGTGTGGCAGGGTTGCCTGGTCTGGAGCAGCGGGGTCTCTGAGCGACTCCGGTCTGGAGAGGATAGGAGAGTCCGGGGAGGGTTTGGACTGAGCCCGGGGGAGCATCACAGGATATAGAGAGCTGGTCGTTCCGTGGCACACTGATAATTACATACGGACACACTGTATTTACTGACAGGACATGGAGGGCCCCTCCCGGGAAGGTGACCTGCTCACTGTGAGGCACGAGCTGCGGACAGGTGAGGCTGCGGAACAGCACACGGATGTTATTATTATTATTATTAGTCCCACATTGTCCTGTCACAGCCAGGAGTGTGAGTGCTGAGACTGGGAGCCAGTGCTATTATTATTATTATTTTTATAGGTCCCACATTGTCCTGTCACATCCCGGTGTGTGAGTGCTGAGACTGGGAGCCAGTGCTAATATTATTATTATAGGTCCCACATTGTCCTGTCACATCCCAGTGTGTGAGTGCTGAGACTGTGAGCCGGTGCTATTATTATTATTATTATTATTATTATAGGTCCCACATTGTCCTGTCACAGCCCGGTGTGTGAGTGCTGAGACTGGGAGCCAGTGCTAATATTATTATTATAGGTCCCACATTGTCCTGTCACATCCCAGTGTGTGAGTGCTGAGACTGGGAGCCAGTGCTATGATTATTATTATTATATGTCCCACATTGTCCTGTCACATCCCAGTGTGTGAGTGCTGAGACTGGGAGCCAGTGCTATTATTATTATTATTATTATAGGTCCCACATTGTCCTGTCACAGCCCGGTGTGTGAGTGCTGAGACTGGGAGCCATTATTATTATTATAGGTCCCACATTGTCCTGTCACATCCCGGTGTGTGAGTGCTGAGACTGGGAGCCAGTGCTATTATTATTATTATAGGTCCCACATTGTCCTGTCACATCCCGGTGTGTGAGTGCTGAGACTGTGAGCCAGTGCTATTATTATTATTATTATAGGTCCCACATTGTCCTGTCACATCCCAGTGTGTGAGTGCTGAGACTGGGAGCCAGTGCTATTATTATTATTATAGGTCCCACATTGTCCTGTCACATCCCAGTGTGTGAGTGCTGAGACTGGGAGCCAGTGCTATTATTATTATTATTATAGGTCCCACATTGTCCTGTCACATCCCAGTGTGTGAGTGCTGAGACTGGGAGCCGGTGCTATTATTATTATTATTATTATTATTATTATAGGTCCCACATTGTCCTGTCACATCCCGGTGTGTTAGTGCTGAGACTGGGAGCCAGTGTTATTATTATTATTATTATTATTATTATAGGTCCCACATTGTCCTGTCACATCCCAGTGTGTGAGTGCTGAGACTGGGAGCCAGTGCTATTATTATTATTATTATAGGTCCCACATTGTCCTGTCACATCCCAGTGTGTGAGTGCTGAGACTGGGAGCCAGTGTTATTATTATTATTATTATTATTATTATAGGTCCCACATTGTCCTGTCACATCCCGGTGTGTGAGTGCTGAGACTGGGAGCCAGTGCTATTATTATTATTATTATTATTATTATAGGTCCCACATTGTCCTGTCACATCCCAGTGTGTGAGTGCTGAGACTGGGAGCCAGTGCTATTATTATTATTATTATTATTATTATTATTATTATTATTATTATAGGTCCCACATTGTCCTGTCACATCCCAGTGTGTGAGTGCTGAGACTGGGAGCCAGTGCTATTATTATAATTATTAATATTATTATATGTCCCACATTGTCCTGTCACATCCCAGTGTGTGAGTGCTGAGACTGGGAGCCAGTGCTATTATTATTATTATTATTATTATTATTATTATAGGTCCCACATTGTCCTGTCACATCCCAGTGTGTGAGTGCTGAGACTGGGAGCCAGTGCTATTATTATTATTATTATTATTATTATTATAGGTCCCACATTGTCCTGTCACATCGCGGTGTGTGAGTGCTGAGACTGGGAGCCAGTGCTATTATTATTATTATAGGTCCCACATTGTCCTGTCACATCCCGGTGTGTTGGTGCTGAGACTGGTAGCCAGTATTATTATTATTATTATTATTATTATTATTATTATTATTATTATTATAGGTCCCACAATGTCCTGTCACATCCCAGTGTGTGAGTGCTGAGACTGGGAGCCGGTGCTATTATTATTATTATTATAGGTCCCACATTGTCCTGTCACATCCCAGTGTGTAAGTGCTGAGACTGTGAGCCGGTGCTATTATTATTATTATTATTGGTCCCACATTGTCCTGTCACATCCCAGTGTGTGAGTGCTGAGACTGGGAGCCGGTGCTATTATTATTATTGGTCCCACATTGTCCTGTCACATCCCAGTGTGTGAGTGCTGAGACTGGGAGCCGGTGCTATTATTATTGGTCCCACATTGTCCTGTCACAGTCTGGTGTGTGAGAGCTGAGGGTGGGAGCCAGTGCTATTACGTATAATAGTTGTCATGCTTTGGGAGGTGCATACGAGTTAGGCTACGGGCGCTCATCTCTTGTAAGCCTTGTGAAGCGAGGCGCGCCATTAACGCGTAGGACTTAGCCAATAAGCTTCAAAGGCGATAATCGCTGCGTGGCGAGCCGTTAAATTACGAGACGCAGTACTTAGAAAAAAATTAATACGAGACCCGGGACTAAGAAAAAAATAAATAAATACGAGACCCGGGACTTAGAAAAAAAAAAATATGAGACAAAGGATTTAGAAAAAAAAAAATACGAGACGCGAACAAAAAAATTACGAGATTAGCGGCCAAACGATGAGAAGCAAAAAAACAAACTAAATACACCCAAAAAAATTACAAAAACATCACAGCCAGGACGCCTTTGAGTGAGGTGCACTCGAAAATCACCTAAGCAAGGAAAAAAATGGCAGCAAAAAAAATAAAAATGAAAACGAGGCTACAAGACCCCGGACCACGCAAAACACTGCAAAACGCGTAGCACTTTACACACCACACTACGACCTACAACGTCCACTATTACAAAAGCCGGAAAATGCTCACCGGACGCGTACCACATTAATAACATTACGACTATACAATGCCGCTTTACACAATAAACCAACGGCTTTACCTCGCGCACGCAGCCTATTTAGAATGCACACTTCAACATTAATTACACTTTATAAGCAGGGCACCAACACTCACACTGTATATTGTATGCAGACGCAAAATACAAACAGACTGTTAGCTCTTCAGCCTATTGCTCGCTGCATAGATGAATTAGAAATAATTAAAGTATATTAATTGATTTAAGTAATCATTCATTATTACTTAACTACATATACACAGAAATATATATCTCTCTGAGGACCAAAAGTACACGACAGCAGAGGCTCGCAATGAGCGCCAAAGGTCCTCCCAGTACAAAACGGTTTCAATTATGTGTCAAACGGCATTCCCATGGCTTCAAATGTTATTGCCCCATAATTTTTGACGGGCAAGTCGCTAGTGAATATTATTATTATTAATGTTATTAGTCCCAGATAGTCCTGTCACAGCCCAGTATGTTATTGCTGAGACTGGGAGCCGTTGTTGTTATTATTATTATGATGTCTGTTCACATTCCCCTAAGTGCTAGGACTGAGAGCCAGTGCTGCTGTTGTTGTTGTTGTGGTGTCCATATTCCCTCGTGTGGTGCTTGGACCAGAGAAAATAGGACTATTTATTATTAATATAATTCTTACTAGCGAATTGCCCGTCGAAAAATGACGGCAATGAAATTGTAAGTGAGCTAATGCAGTTTGGTGTATAATAATAAAATAACTAATAGATTAATAAAGTAATATACTTTACCTATTTTGAAGTAATATATGCAGGAAGCATTGTGTTGAAGAGCTGGCAATCTGTTTTGATGTTGCTGCAGCATTAGTGGTGTGGAGCTGCTGTGTAAGCGTGAGGAATGTGTGCAGTGTAATAGTGTGCGTGCGCGAGACCAAACCGTTAGCGTAGCTGTGTACTTCCGCATTGTATATGTTATTGTTTTAAAATGGCGGCTAATGTGTTGTATGCGTCTGTAGCGGAATATCCGTAGCTGTTTTGTGGTGTTTTGCGTGTTTAGAGTCCTGTAGCCTCGTTTTCGTTTTGTTCGGCGGCCATTTTTTCTCTCGCTTAGAGAATTTTTTAGCGTCTAAACTCTTATTTTGAGTTCAATTAAGGTGTAACTTTATTTTTTGAGGTCCTGGATGCCCCCTCTTGCTGTAAGTAAGCTTTTTATGTATGTGCTGTGTGTATTTATTGTGTTTTTGATTTCTTGATGTCCGCGGGTTGCGGCCGATTTTTTGCGAGTTCGTAATTGCTCGTAACGTGTCTCGTATTTTGTTTGCGTTACGACGGAGAGTTTGCGAGGGTCACAGTTGCTGGCAAGGAGCGCCTTTGGCGCTCCTTGCCAGCAACTGAGGCCCTCGCTTTGCGAGCAGCGGCCCTCGCTTCGCGATCCCGCAAGTGTTAGCAACAACTTGTATGCTCACAACTATATATGTGATACTCCCTGTCTGAGTGTTGGATATGATAGCCAGGGCTTAATATTGTTGTTATACTTGTTACATTGTCCTATCATAGTCCCTTGTGTGGTGCTGGGACCAGGGCTATTATTATTAGTGACTTGCCCGTCAAAAATGTCAGGATTTTTTTTTTATAAAGGCTGGCAATGTTGTTTGCCACACAATGTAAGGATTTTGCTCCTCTGAGTAATTTCGGCGCTCACTGCGAGCCTCTCCCCCCTCCGTGTACTAAAACTTTCCTTTTTTTGCACTAATCACCTTTGGTGCTCATTGTGAGCCGTCGTCCCCCGACCCTGTGTACCTTAGTGGCCTTGCGATGACCGTTAGTTCCTTGAGTTAAATGTTACTGGCTTGGATTAACTGTTACTGGCTTGCATTAAAAGTATTACTTTGAGCTTGTTTTTACTTCCTTCGCCCTCGTTTTCGTTGTGGTTCCGTTTTTTTCTGACTCCATTTTTTTTCTCGCTTGGGCTATTTTCGTTCGTGAGAAATCACTAAATATGCCTCCAATTAACTTGCAACCTCACTCACAGGCTCCCTGGCTCTCCCCATGTGCTATGTGTGAGTGAGTAAGTGAATTTGAAGTATATTTTTTGTTTTTAGCAGGTCTTTCGAGTTCCGTGGTTCAGCCGTTAAAGTCGTAATTTTCCAAGACCTCAGTAATGTAGTAGGCACCTTCTGAGCTGAGGGGCTCATCTGCCAGTGCCATCTCGTTATGTCTCTGGTCGTGCCTGTCCATAAAGTTTTCTTGGCAAAGAGACCGCAATTTGTCTGACTTCTCTGCCATGACCTGCCCATCTTGGGTGACTCTACATGGTATAGCTCATAGCTTCATCGAAGTACACAAGCCCATTCACCACGACAAAGTAGCAATACAGAAGGGGAGGTATTTATGACATGTGTAATTAAATGATATCTGCACATTACAAGTGAGATGCTTCTCTCATGATAATTCATGTTTGTGGCGTGACAGCATGTAACTGCTTTTATTTTTCGGCACAAAAACTGGTAAAAAAGAAAGGGTTTGTTTATTACATGACAACTCAATTACTGTACAAAAGTGTAAGCAACATGCAAAATTGTCCTTGTCATAACAAATGTGTATATGGATAACTCAATCCTTATACAAAACATGTTTATTACTTGTTTACATTTTTTTTTTTATTCTGATATGATTCTCAAGTCAGGGTCATTAAAAATGAATTTGCCAGCTCAATCTGTGTACAAAAAGCATCCTTTTTTTTTCTTTTCATGTTTATTATATGACTACTTTATGCTTTAGCAGTAATGCCTCTTATTTAAGTTTTGTTACATGACTGCTAAAACACCATACAAAAATACGTATCATTCCTATTTATTATATGATAGCCCAATCAGGAAGCCAAAAAACATGTTTATTCATATTTACTTACGGTAATTCTAACATGATATAAACATGAAGCTTTGCTTATTACTCAAGTTTTTATATGTCAGCCAGTTCAGATTTGTATTACTTCGGTTTGTTACATGACGGCTACATAAATCCTTGTACGAAAGGAATGTTCGTTATTTAAAATAATTACATAATAGCTGAAATACTGTACAAAAGGGATGCTTGTTATTTAGGTTTATTACATGGCAGCTCAGATACTATTAAAAAAAAAACATGGCTTTAGTGCAATATATTAGGACGGCTTGAATAAACATGCTTATTACTCAAGTATGTTATGACAGCTCAGAAAATAAACTAAAGCATGTATTTTAGTCAAGTTTATAATATAAAGGTATGTATATTATATGACAACTCGCACTACAAAACAACCTCGTTATGGAAGTGTATTTAATAGCTAAAATGTTACACAAAAACATAGAGCCTCATTCAATTGCAAGCTCACAATTGCCTCCAAACTGAACTTTTGGCTGCAGGTCACATTTTTTTTCTAAATATTTAGATGTATTCTATTTTGTCTAACTCACAACTGCCCTCTCACAGCCTCCACATGCAGACCATGAACAGTAGGATTTCAGGGGGCATGATCATATACCATAATTTACTTCTAAGACACTCATAATACCTGGTCAATAGTCAATGAGACTGTCATCATGACATCCATAAAACATGGAGTGTATACTACAACTAGTGTTTATAAGTAAAATGTATGATTGGGCTCGCAATGTAGAAATCACTAAAAATCATTAAAGCAACTGTTCTAGTCCATGCGGGTTCCATGATATGTATTAACCCCTTGATTCACAAGATCAATATAACACTGAGATAAAAGTTAAAAATAATATTTTTTTTATTGCAGGTTTGTGAGCTTGAGACTAGTGCATTTAATTCTAATGTCTTTGATTGCTTTGCCATTTTTTTTTTTTAAAGTACAGTAGTGTGTGGCTATTTGCTTTTGCAGTGTTACAAACAGTTGTTTAGTACATTGTATAACTTTTAGATACATTTGCGATTTTACGGGTTTGAAGGCAATTGCGGGCTTGTTGAATTGTAATTAAATATGGATTTTGCTTCATTAGCACTGGTAACATTTGCAGGCTTGAAAAATCAAATGGGGAGATGGGACATAGTTAAATTTTTTGACAACCGCAGGGATTTTTGAGCCTGTAACTCGCAATTGGAATGCAAGGTGCTAAATGTAACCAATTGAATATCAGTAATATTTAGGGCCTGCTTTACAGGCTCATGTTGCAATTTTGGCCATGTGAATGAGGCTCCTAATCATTGAAACATCTGGTATTTTGGTTATCTCTCTAAACCCATTGCTTACTGTTCTGGATTATAAAACATGTATAATATTGATTATTATGACACCCCTCATTATCATTCAAGTGTTATTATATTGCGTCTTTTATAAGCTGTATGTTCAATATTAGCCCTAATTCTAATTCAATTGTTTTATCAAACCTTGTTATAGCCACTTAAAAAAAAAAAAAATTATCATTCCTTTTTATTATGACTGCAATATTTTGTATAGTGACAGCCTCCCATATATATTAGACACATTTAATATCTGATAATGGGGCCTTTCCCTCTTCATCTACGCAAAAGATTGGCAGCAGTAGTGCAACCGCCAACCGCTAGATGGCGCTGCTGTATTTTTTTTTTAATTCTCTCCCCCCTGCCCCCCCACTAGTGATGCACATTGCATATAAGGTGCTGACAGAAGAGGCCTTGAGCTATGAGAGGAGCACCCGAGGCCCTCAAGGGTTGAGTGCCCGTGCATAATATAGCAATGGCCTCGCTGTCGATTCAGCAATGTCAAGTTACGCCATGTCGGAGGAGGGAGTAATTACGGCCTCACCTGAAACCGGACGGCGCCATCTAGCGGCTACTTGCTGGCACTGACATGTACTTTTGTGGATAATTAAAAACCCATTTTCTCATTAATACAATGGTATAGTGTTTTTTTTTTTTTTTTTTTTTGTGCAGTTTAACAGTTTGTGTTTCGTAAAGTGTTACCTGTTTTTAAAAAGAGAAGTTGAATCATCTTTTTACGGTAATCGTAAACACTGAACAAAAGAAAAACACATGTTTTAAAAGCAAGCAAATGCCACAAACATAACATTGATTTTTCAATTAGATTTGTCTTGTGCCTGATTAATCCTCTGCTCCCTTCATTGCAGTCGAGCCAAAATCCACCTTAAAGTGATCAATTTTCCCTTTTGTAAATTATAATGATAGTTAATATCCCAGCAAGATTAATTTCAGTTCCAACTTTGTGATTCTGCAGTTGGAGATTGTTTAATAAATAATAATTTTGGCTCCATAATAAAGTAAGTACTTTATTTAATTCTTCACTGTGCTGGACGTTAAATGTAATGAGCCCATGTTTTGTCTCCTCATATTATTTTTTCCATTATCAATGTAGGCTTAGGATTTGTAGACACAAAGCTTTTTATCCTCTACAAAACCTTTTTGTTTTTAATATATTCTCATAAATTGGGGCCTGTCAGGTGCTCCCCCTCACCTTTGTCATTGTCCGCAGTTTATTTCATATGCCAGAAAATGTAAATACTTATTGTACATCTGGCTTACCACTTAGTAACGATTTATACATCACATTTGTATCATTCATATTATATACAAAAATCATTTCTCAATGTAACATTCTCAAGTTCCTATTTTAAACATGTGAACCAATGCATTTCCCTCTTTCATCTGTACTTCCCTAATTGCTTGTTGGCGGTTGATTAACTTTTTTTCTGTGTTTGCAGCAAATTCATGGTATACAGCAGTGAAAGCAAGAGTTTAGATCTGTCATTTTCTTCATCATCCCTTTGGTTTAGAGCCCATAATTTATTTTTAATGTAAATTATCTTTTATGTTTTCTTCCATCTTGGCAACATCCATCCCTTCTGTGGCCTTCAGTATCCAATAAATATGAATTATTTCTTATCTAGCAGTTACACAAAGAACAATTTAGTTCATGCATTATTTCTGGTGTTAAAAAAAATAAATACAAATAAATGGGTGTTTTTTAAAGTTTCTTTTATTGATTTAATAGTGCATGCTTTATCACAGTTGGTTTTTTTTTTTTGCATGAAGAAAAAGTAAAACATGTTTTAAACTTAATAGAAACTAAGAAAAAATACACAGCGCGTATGTATATAGAATTCAGTAGCAGACAGGTATTACTTTATTACTGCTTATTGGCTGACACCGATCATGGGCAAGCCCACCGATCAGTTAAACAACTGAATACATTTTTGCCTGATGGGATCATCATTTGAAAAAAGAAAGTACATGACTTTAAGGGATTATGTAGTTTATTTGATGGTTTTTCTGGTTTACAGATAATTATCCATCATTCCAGCAAGTAAAAAAAAAAAAAAGAAGAAGAATATGTTGTAGAGACGAACCCCTGCTACCCTAGAGTTGAACACATTTATATGGAATTTAGGAGCAAGCCAGGTTAGTGATGAGCCAAGAAAGGGATATATATATATATATATATATATATATATATATATATATATATATATATATATATATAGTTAAGCCGTTCAGTTGTGTCTGACGCCCCATGACCCTATGGACCGCAGCATACTTGGCTCATATATCTCTGGTTGTACTTATCCATACAGTTTTCTTGGCAAAGACACTGGAGTGGGTGGCCAGTTCCTTCTCAAGTGGACTCCTGATTTGTCTGACCTTTCTGCCATGACCTGCTTATTTTAGGTGACCCTACATGGTATAACTCACAGCTTCATTGAGGTACATAGGACCCTTCACCATGACATGGTTGCAATTAAGAAGGGAGATTAGAGATAAATATAGATGTATGTGTATCACATATAGTTTTTATGAAAAAAAAAAAATACAACAAAAACATCACACACAGCACGAGGGAACAGCCAGGTCGTCTGGGAGTGAGCTGGAAAGCGAATTTAAGGCGATTTGGGCGACTTTCTCCACTCTAAGATTGCCTAAGCGAGGAAAACAATGGCCGCCAAAAAAGAAATGAAAACGAGGCTACACGACACCGGACCGCGCAAAACACTGCCAACCGCGTAGCCCTTTCACACAGGAACGTACAAACTACAAAATACACTATTACAAATGATGGAAAAAATGCTTGCGATCCGTGTAACACATTAATAACATTACGCATCTACAATGCCGTTTTACAAAACTACACCAACGGCTTTCCCTCGCGCACACAGCCTATTGCTAATGCACAGTTGGGTCATTTATTACACTTTAGCATTAGGGCACCAACACTCAAACTGTACATTGTATGCTGCCCGGAAAATACAAACCGATTTGTTAGATATATTAATTACAAATAGGTAGTATACTAATTTATTCAAGAACTAATTCATTAAATTTTAGTTAACTAAATCTAGATAAATATATATCTCTCTTTCTGATGAGTGACGAAGGTCCTCAGAGGAGCAAAAGTACATGAGAGGCTCGCAATGAGCGCTGAAGGTCCTCAGAGTACAAAAACCTTGACATTGTATGTCAAAAAGCATTCCCATGGCTTCAAATTTTATTGCCCTGTCAAGTCGCGCGTGTGTGTATATTACTCACACACGCGACTTGCTCATCAAAAATGACGGGGCAATAAAATTTGAAGCCATGGGAATGCTGTTTTTATACTGGGGTTTATGTTGGGGTCTACACTATAATTGTAGGAGCCATTGTTTCCTGGCTTCTGAGTTTGTAGTCCTGCTGGATCACAGCCTTTTAAAATATGTACATAATGCAATACTCTGTTTTTAGAAGCTTGTTTAAATCTTTACGTTATTTAGCAATGCCACAACCTAGCACAATTACCGTATTGGTCCGAATATAAGCTGCACCTTTTTTCCGATTTTTTTTTTTTTTTTTTTTTTTTTGAGCTTGCGAGTTAAGGGTGCGGCTTATATTTGTGTCCGTAAAAAAATGACAGCCGATTTGCGAGATTTGAGTTATGCGTGTACGGCTTATATTCGGGATCGCAAAATCAATGCCGATTTGCGCGCATGTGACTTAATTGTAGCAATTGAATACCAATTTCCGGTTTTAGTGATTCTAGCATCCTGTAAGGCCTGTAACCTGCAAAAGAAGTTACAGTACATGTTAGAAAGCCTGTTTCTTCCAATGGCTGATCACTTGGAGAGAAAAGCATCAACAAGCCTAGGAGTGAGGCGTAGTTATGATGCAAGTTTCAAAATTGCAGTTGTTAATTATGCAAAGACAACAAGCAACAGAGAGGCTGGGAAAAAATATGGCTTGGATGAATCCAATGTTCGACGTTGGGTTCCTTCAAAGGAGAAATTGAAAAATTCAGTTTCCACCAGAAAATCTTTCAGGGGACCAAAATAAGGCAAATATCCAGAACTTGAAGCGGGGGTTTATTCCTACATTTAAGATATGAGAAAAGATGGGATGCCAATTTCTCGTGAAGTAATCCAGCTGAAAGCTTTAGAACTTGCACGAAGTTCCCTCTTATTTATTTTTAAGGTCTTTGCAAGTATTGGTTGGTGCCGTCGTTTTATGCGGAGAAAGAGTCTCGCTCTTTGACGAAGCACTTCATTGGCACAGAAACTGCCGGCAGATTTTGAGGAGAAACTGACTAGTTTCCAGAGGTATGTCATCCAATTGCGGCAGCGTCACTCATACCCATTAGACCAGATGGGCAATGCTGACGAGACCCCAGTATTCTTTGACATGCCAAGCAATACAACAGTAAACCAGAAAGGGGCAAAAAGTGTCATTTTAAGAACTGGCAATAAAAATCTCAGAATAACGTGATGTTAGCTGTCACTGCTGACGGAGGAAAGTTACCCCCCTATGTTATTCTGAAGCGAAAAACTTTGCCCAAAGAAAGCATTCCTGATGGCTTAGTGATTCGTTGCCAGGAAAAAGGCTGGATGACAACTGAACTGATGGTCGACTGGTTGTCTGTAGTTTGGAACTGCAGACCTGGAGCACTGCTCACTAAGAGAGCCATGCTGGTCTTGGATGCTTTCAAGGGTCATCTCACTCCTGAAGTGAAGACTAAAGTTGCTGCACAGAAGACAGACCTTGTTGTTATACCTGGTGGCATGACTTCAAAGCTACAAGTGCTTGATGTCATTGTCAACAAGCCATTCAAAGACAACCTTCTCAAGCAGTATTCAGATTGGCTTCGGGAAGGGGATCATGCTCTCACACCATCTGGCAAGATTAAGAAGCCGTCAGTGACACTCCTGTGCCAATGGATTATAAATTCATGGTCTAGTATTTCTTCTAACTCCATCATCAGGGGGTTCAAAAATTGCTGCGTGTCCAATGCATTGGATGGTAGCGAGGACAACTTGCTATGGGAGGAGAATGAAGATAACAGTGACAGTGATGAAGTGAATACTGGTGACAAAATCAGTAGTGACACCAGTGATGACTGTGAATAGTAAAAAGTTACGTTATGTTTCATGTTTCCTGAACTTTCTGTTGATGTTACCATAATATTGGCAACCTGCCTAAAGAGTTACAGTTATAATGTTTTCCAAATACTGGATACCGTATATGGTACAGTATATGTTAAAATAAAATCACTATTTATTCCCTAAATCTATTTGACTTTTGTCTTTCTTTTTCTCTCTGACTTTTGTCTTTTTCTCTCCAATTTTAAGTGTGCGGCTTATATGTGAGTACTATCTTTTTTCTGTTTTTTCCCCTCGCATTTTACAGGTGCGGCTTATATTCGGACCAATACGGTATTACATGCTTTAATTGGTATCATTCGAACTATAATATATACAGTGTCCAGATATATATTTTTTAATGAATCCGTAATTAACATTGATGACTTGACACTTTGTATCTCTTTGTTATTTTATGGCTGAATTTCATGTCCTTTGCCATCTGTGTTCAGTGAAAACAGCAGCACATTGCCAATCTAAAATGAACATGTGATAAAGCAATTTCTCTGCTTTAGAATTGGGTTGTCTGCTATTTTGTGGTAGTTGTTTATTCATTTAAATTTAATACCGGGAATTTGCTTTCAAATCTCAGACAATACTTATAATTATTAGACCATTTTGTTCTCTCTCTTTTCTCAGAAGTGCTGATGTAACTGACCATGATGTGAAATCATTTATTGGATCTACTAATTTTAATGTTTCTATCCAGGTTTAACCGTGCAGAGTTAGTACAACCATCACTGTAGTTGGATTGGCTCAGTCATCTTTAAATATAGGGTGGATTATTGTAAACTGAATTTCTAATTAAAATTCAGATGTGGGATAATCTGTAGTGATGTGACTTCTTTTAGAGTAGTTGCTGCTGCAAATCTGTTGATTCACTAATCCTATCTATTACAATGCTGGATAAACAGTATGTTACCAAAAAATAAACTTTACACTAGACCAGGCTGACAAATCTATATGAATCTTAAAAAGCAGCAGGGTTAGGCGACAGCCAGCCAGGCTTTTTTAAGACCCAAGGAAGAGATTATATATAGAAATATGTATATGTAAAAAGTTGGGAGGCAGCAGTAATCCCTGGAATTTAAGCCCTGACTTTAGTAAAAAAAAAAAAAAAAGAAAACTAATCATTTTAAATATCTACAATTAAGTCCATCACTTTAAGAGCATCATGGAGTAGATTCACGAAACTATCCTGTAGGAAAAAAAGACTGTGCAGTATCTGTGATTGTTAGTGCTCGTCCTATGTATGGTGCTGCAGAATATGTTGGCACATTATACATTTAAGATGATAATAAAAGTGATTCTCCCCATGTTGTTGTTTTTATATCATCAATTTTATTTTAAACCATACTTGCATTTGTTCTGAATTTATGTTGCTTAATTCTTCCAACCACAATCCTCTTTTCACAAAATACAATCTACTTTTCCTACGTACTACTAAGTTGAACTTCCCAATTTATAATTTTCCTTCTCGTTTGCAACGTGTGATATTTATTTTCCCCCCCCCAAGAATTTAAAGTGGTAAAGCAGAGGTTCCATAACTGATATAATTTAATACTATAATTAAAAATAATTTTATCAATTCATTGTTTTTTTTTAAAAACCTATAATTTTCATACACTAAATGTAATTTCTTTGCAATGTTACCTGTCGTGCTACCTTTCTGATCCACCCACTAAGTTCTTGCTAATATGGAGTCATTTAAATAATTGCCAATTATACCTCAGGGCTCTGAATTGATTGTCTTCAGTGTAAAGTAATGTAGAAAATCCCTAGAAGTAATTTTATCTAATAAGTGTATTTATTCCATTAAGACCGTGCAAGCCCAGTCATTTTGGCTTCACATGATATGACATTAAAGACTATAGATCCAGAACGCCATTGGGTAATTAGCACTGATCAGCTTGTTGGCGAGATATCAAACTGTTGTTTAGCTTTTGGATCAGAAATGCTGATTGACAAACAAAATGTAAACATCACTGTAATTTTATTGTAGGAAAATTAATTTTTAATATTAAATTGACAAAGTACTTATTACCCATAGTTTTAAATTATACTATATTGGAACTTCAGCTGTGTTACGTCGAATATTACGAACAACAAAATATATGGTACTTTACATCACTATGTGCCGTAGTCATCTGGAGATTTCTAAATGTTTCTTTTCTCAACCAAAAGAATCACTAAGGCCACTATACTATATCAGGGATACATGCAGTTGAAAAAATTGTCAACAAATAATTTTTCTATTTGTCATTTTAGAATCATTTTTGGGCATTACTGCAATTGTTTTCACTCCGTTATTTTTATGACAAGGTTTCACAAATATCCTAATGTATTTCAATTTACAATTGGTCTCATTGTTATGAAAAACACACTTTCTTTGCCTCCATAATTTGTTTTTTTTTTTCTTCTCGTTGGCATTTGCAAAAAACCTGCCAGTTTGTACTTACAGAATGGTCCTGGCTTCTTTATGTGACCTGTTTTAGAGACAGACATTTGAAAATCATGTGGGAAAGCTGTTTATATTCTTTAAAACTGATAACCTATTGATTATAGATACCAACATAATTGTATAGCCCTCCCTGAAGAAACTGCACAGGTGATAACGCTGATAATATTTTAACTTTTTTGTTTTCAGGCTCATTTTTTTATCTTTTTTATTTAGTTCAAATGATAAAAATGAGTCTATATATATATATATATATATATATATATATATATATATATATATATATATATATATATTGTAAGCCAGCTGTGATTTCCATTATGCATTGGCAGTCACAGACTCCTATATCCCCTGGAACAGTTTCACTCTTTCCATTACTTAAAGTGCAGATATTACTGTATTTATTTTAAAACCCCTTGTCCCATACAGCTGATATCTGTTCACTTTAATACAGGAAATTAAGTAAGATTTAAGTTTTCATATATGACCAGTTGCTTTACCTCTGAGCCATCTCTCTACATGGTTAAAGCGACCTTTATCTCATACGAAGTGATCTTCATGGTGTGAACAAGCACATGATTGTATACTAAAATAACTTTTAAATCTTTTTTTTTTTTTTTTTAAGCTGCTGTTTACATTCAAGTCTATTCTGCCCACTGGCTGTTACAAAAGTAGTAACAGATTGCAGAGTGCATGTGGTGTTAGTCTCGGTGTAGAAGACCATGATTGATAGCTGCCTTCCCCTGGACTCTGTTTACACTGCACTGACCAGTTAACCCATAGCTGACGTGTTTTAGGAGAGTCCAGCATTCCATGCCTGCACAGATAGATTTGTCCTGAGTTTTCTGCATTTAAAAAAATAAATAAAAAATTGGAAATATAAGTAGTCTAACAAAAACCTTACCATTGACTTAAATTAGTGGAGGACCCTTTGTAACGGAACCCATCACTGTTTTTTACCCTGTTTTATGGTTATTTAATTCTTGGTTAAAATATGATCCTACTGTTATATTATATGTATGTTGGTTGATGCTCTGCAGGATATGAGCTCAGAATATTACAGACACCTAGCAGAATACAGAATACAGAATCCTATTAGGGTCTCCTAGAGGCAGGAGAGCCCTATTGTGTAAAGTGTTCACATTGTGAAAGACGGAACAAAGAGAAGCATTATCTTATCAATGTCTGTTATTGAATCAAAGTAGCCGGCTAGTCCCTGGGAGGTGTGACCCACCTATTGTTCTCTTTATGTGTATTGTGCGGCCAAATATGGGCATGTGTATTGCCTGTGGGAAGAGATGGGTATAAATATTTCTGCAATAACAAAATAAAGTCAATATTCATTTGACTCCCAAATTGTGTGTCGTCCAATATGGGAGGTCGGGAATGGTGAGACTGTAGTGCCTCTTGGGTATTTTACCGTATACCAGCGGAGATATTGGACTGCGTGTTCCAGCTCCGTTACACCCTTTCAACACGACTGCTTGCTGTAGCATGTTGGCAGCCTGTTTATAGATGTAAACCCAGATTTGTACCACATATGTATTTCTCAGTGACAAGCGGCCATTTAAGTGGGAGCATATAAATCTGTATACTTATTATGCTATTTGATGTCAAATAAACATTCCCCCCCCCCCCCTTAATTCTTCAGCCTGTGTTTTTCAGGGGTGGCTTGAAGCACATTAAAGTCTATAACAACTTGGACCTACATAAAACATAAATTCAGCAGCAATGCCAAAAGAACTGGAAGACACATTTTCCATATGATTTAACAGTCTGTGGGACAGAGTCCTTCAGGCGACTTAATTGTCACTTTAAAATGTTGCTTTTGTACACTGACCACTTCTTTAAAGGACCAGTGCAGTTTAGGAAAAAACTTTGTAAGAAACTAACATTATTATCTGCTGTGAACATTTTTGTATTTTTTTTTTTTTTTAAACTGCTTATGACTACATTTTTTTTGTTGCATCACATTTGGAGAACTGGTTGCTGGGAGTGTATTTGTAGCTTTCCATGCAAGGAGGAGTGAGAGAGGAGGGAACAGACAGAAGTCCAGAGCCTTTGTTTGATAATTGTATAATATTGAAATTGACACCACAGCCCTAACCCACACTGGCCCAAACTGCCTGCATTAGGAAATGTAAATACCCTCACACACACACAACTTCCCATAATGTATCAAAAATGCGTGAGAACCGCAGATTCATCAAAATTATTATTTTCTAATTAAAACTAGCTTTATGACTCTCTTCCTGCCTAATTATGATTTTAGTCAAACAGAATTTTTAAACAGATTGTTTTTCTTCCATTGTTCAGTGGTCTTTTAATGCATATTCCATGAAAACAAGAAAGATTGTATCTCTAAGTATTTTAATATATTTAATTTATGGATAAATTAAACTAGTGCTAGATTACGTGATTTATGGATTTCATGATTTAGTGGGCAAATTTTTCAGGATGTGATTGTTTGTTTTTTGCATTTTCTTGTACTGATGTCAGTAATCTGGCAAATTCACAGTCCTTTCTATACATAAATATCAATATGTGTAATCCTGAATTTGTGGCATCGTGACTGAACTGGAACACAGCTATGGTCTTGTAAATAATAAAGTCTTTAAAGAGACTCTGTCACCACAAAACCAAGTTGCTGTACACACCATTTGATTCTGAAGTGAGTTATTCCTGTGTTTTATGCCTGCTTATGCAAATGAGTGATGATTAATTAGCTGCTTCCATATGCTAATTAGGATTATATTCTGCTTATTTGTTTCTGGGGGCAAAACAATACTTCTCTAAGATTATTATTCTGTTAGACCCGCCCCCCAACCTTTTTAAGGTTTCCAAGTTGCAAATTAGCATATTGAGGTACACATTATCATAAATGAGCCACACTTATGGTTAGTAAAACGTATAGCACGTTTTTGATGCTCTGTAAGATCGCTCCAAATGAGGGTGTAGCCTTAATCCAAACAGGTGAATTTTAGATTCTTTAATTAGTTTAATTAATTAAATTATTTATTTTAGTTTCTTTAGAAACTGCCATAAAGTTTCTCATTTTTTGCATTTAGAATCTCTAAGTGTTTAGTGAGACTACAATTTACAAATGATCTTTATATCTTTTCCTTTGAAGCAAAAAAAAGTGAAAGTTGTCCTTTTTGTCTTTAATTGAATGGACATTTAATACTTTAGATTAAATAGCATAGTAGTTGTATAGATCCGTAGGCTCACAGGTATTGCATATGTCATGTACATAAAATCCCAAGTCCAAATCCCAATTTTTATTTAGCTCACAGCCTAAAGCAGAGAAGAGATGTAAGCGGTAATAGTTACATAGTAATTAAGATTGAAAAAAATACTTTTAGTCCATCAAGTTCAACCTTTTAAGATCTCTTATCTGCAATATCTCCTCTGATCTGCAATAGGATGGACAACTATAGATGGGAGTCATGGATGGAGTCAGTTACCAGAAATACATTATATTTCTAGAAAATATTAGAGTGTCTGTGCATATGAAGTCTACAGAATTTACATATTTTCTAGCAGAGTTTGTGATTTGTAAACAATTGCTAGCATGCAAAATATTGAGCTCTGCCTGTAAAGAATTTGAACATCTAAACATATTGTCATAATGGAAAAAATGCACACACATCTTCTGTGAGATCACTACCCCTCATAGTGCTATTTCTGTGCATGGATTACCATATCAGTCAGGTTCAAAAAATGCCTGATGGTAACATTATAGTTCCAGTACACAATACACAGGCTATTGTTTCAATGCATTATGAGTTGAATCCCAAATATTTGTTTCTCTTCAATTACATGTACACCCCTGTTGTGCAATAGTTCTTTGGAAAGGTAGAAATTATATGTTTTGTATCGGAGAGAAGTTATGCTTGGAGGCTTTGGTCATGAAATAGTAAGACTAAAGAATGCAGTGACAACGAATATAAGGCTTGTGCAACCAGCTTTTTAAAACAAATGCAACTGCGAAAGGGCATTCATCCCACTTACTTCAATCTCATGGTAGTGTAGGCGAGAGACTAAATTATCGAGTTGTTTAAGTGTTTCTGCTTAACCGGCTCTTGAGGAATATTAACAAGAGGGAATTGGTACTGTGCAACTTATGAAAAATAAGTGGTAGTATATCTTATCAAAACCTGTATGTGTGCTTTCTGATGATCAGTTGTCCTCTTAAAGTCACAAGTTAAAAAAAGAATAATAGAAAAACAAAAAACACAAAAAAAAAAGGGGGAGTTTACATTTAGGCAGGACCAAACCTTGCAGTTACTCTTGCAAGCTGCCTGCTGCTGAGCAAATGTGGGGCAAGATATCAAATTCTACTTTATAATTTTGTATCTAATGGTCCTTTTCACATGACTATTATGTATGGATATATAAAGTAACTTTGTTTATTGTAATAATCTGAATATAATAATATAAAAAGTGTGCTATTTGCTCTGTTCTTTTACAGTTAATAATATATTTATTAGCATTTTAAGGCAAATATCCTAATACTGTAGACTCTCCATTAACTGGAACTCAACCAACCAGAACTCTCAAGCAACCAGAAAAAAATATTGTATTTCTGGTAATTGACTCCATCCATGGCTCCCATCTATAGTTGTCCACCCTATTACAGCATATATCTCTTCTCTGCTTTAGCCTGTGAGCTAAACAAAAATTATTATACGAATGGGATTGGAACTTGGAATTTTATATTCACCCTACTCAAAACTCTCAAGCAACCAGATTTTTTTTTTTAATAATGTACTTTAACTAAAAAATACAATTTACAAGGCTCAACAAATGCCGGAAGCTAGGTTGTCATGCCGCAATGCTTTCAGGCACCGCAGACATGAGTGACTGAGCCTGTGCAGTGTTGGCGTTACATTCATTTAACAGAGCATCCTATGAGCAGCTAATCTAGGCCTCTTTTAATAGTAACTCTCAAACAACCTGAAACTACATTTATCCGGCATCTACCAATCCCTGAGAGTCTACTGTATTCATCTTCTCCTCACTAGCTATGTGTCTTCGTTTAAAGACCTTTAAATTAAATGTATCCATACTTTCTTATCAGATGTTCCTAAAAGTTATATTAAAAAGTCAAAATTTATTTTCATTCTCTTTGCTAGAGACCTTCGAAACCCACTTATACTCTTTTTCTCCTTTTTTGTAATTGCTACTTTTTGCTATGAACTTCACTATAATTAGTGTGGATAAGGAATTTAAATATTTTTAACACCCTTCTCAATATCATTTCCCTCTTCTGTTATTGCACATATATGTGACCCAAGTATAGTGAGATATTCATAACTGCATGCTACACCTTTCACATAAAAGTTATCATTTCTAAATAAATGATGGAATGAAGAAAAAAGAACATAGTGGAACTTTATAAAGTTTTATTCTTCAATGCAGAACCTCTGTGATCTTCAGGTTGCGTGATCCAGCCTCTGCAAACACTGGTGAGAGAAATAAATGAGTTCCAACAATTAAGATGTCTTAACCTCTTAGCTTGGTTGCAGTCCCAGGTACCTCTTCTAATAATCCCTCAATTATAACTTCTGAGCATCTCATATCTGGAGGTCAGTTATTGAGGGGAAGGGTGTTTATCTAGGCGATGTTTCAGTAACAGTTAAATCTAAGGATTTTGAGACTGCAGAAAAAACGTAATAATCATGAATTTGTTCGTGTTTAGCATTTCTAGGGAGTGTTCAGCTCATTTTAATTGCAGGTCTGAACTAGATCAATATCTTTAATAATGAATTTACATTATAGGGTGCAACCTTTTTATGAGTATATTCAGTCAGTTTCTGCTAAAACTCAGTTTACTTATATAATCAATTGAGCAAATATAGATAATGACATATTTTACAGCAATTTTGCTACATTGAATCCAGCTGTTTGAAATAACTGTTTCCTATCCTTTCATTCCCTTCTGCATCGCTACCTTGTGATGGTAAAGGGGCTTGTGCACCTCAGTGAAGTTGTGAGCTATACCATGTAGGGTCACCCAAAATGAAAAGGTCATAGCAGAGAGGTCAGACAAAATGTGGTCCACTGGAGAAGGAAATGGCAACCCACTCCAGTGTCCTTGCCAAGAACACCATATGAATAAACACAACCATATACACAGACGTATGTGCCTTGTGTGCTGTACTTATATGGTCACAAAGAGTCTGACACGACTGAACAACAACATCCTTTCACACCACAGATTTTGGCCTTAACCCTCCTGAGCCAGGTACTAGTCCTAGCCTTATACATTCAACAGTCTTCATCCATATGCATTCAAAACTACCATAGACCGATGGCACTATTTATTACCATGAATCTTCTGCGATATATAGAATAATTTCAACAAGCAAGGTTGTAATTATAGTGGTTGGCAGTAATTACATATCTGTTGTAAAGCTCACTCAAAAATGTTTTCTCCAAATACATTTTGTAGAAAATGACAAACCAAAATAATTATTATAATTAAGGGGTTTTATTGTTCCCCTTTCAAGTCATCCATTTTCAAGCCATCCAATTAGGAGAATACCCAGGTGGTATTGTAACGAGGAAATTCTCAGAGGGGGAAAAAAAAAAGTATGAAAGTAGAGTTCTCAGCTCCTTTATAGCTTGTCTATTTCAAGGATCAATTTTCTCATCACATTGATGCAACCATTAAAACCATTGTTCAGTTTGGTCATCACACATTATCATGCAAGACAGACGCAATGCATTCAATTGTCATCCATCCCCATCTTTTGCAAGAGAATTGTATTAGATGTGAAGGAAGAATATATACCGCCATCCAATTGATTTTGTTGAATTGCTTAAAGAAAGCTATTGGGTCAAAGATTAAAATGGAATTGTTGTATATTATTAAAGACATAAACTCGAATGCCCATATTCAGGGAAAAATTGTTCTTTTCCTACAGAAATCATAATGTTCAAAACCAGAACTACAGTCCCTGCTTGGTCATTTCAAAATTTCTACTAGAGTGATTCCACAGGATAAAAGTTTTATTCATAGCTGATTTAAAGGAACATGGAACGATCCAGGTTTTTAATATTAAAATAAACTACCTAAGTGTTTGCATAGTTAAACCTTGTTTTATTAACACGTGTTTAAAAAGCTTTTTAATGTCCTGTTTGTTAAATTTGTCAGTTTGTACTATTAAAACTTAAAGGGCCAGCACAACTTGCAGCACACCACTGGAAAGTTCTCAAATAACACGTTGAAATACTTTTTGAATTTTTTAAATAGTTGCCTTTTTCACAGAAAAACTATAAAAATTAAGTGATTTGTTTACATGAGACTCTGGAAGTGCTCACACATAGTCAAAGAAAGAGCTCTGTCTAGGGAGCAATAGCAGAAAGAGAGTTAAATTGCTGCTGCTTTCCTGAAGTTCAGTGAAAAACTATAAATATTTGTATTCACGGAGTCCACGCCACTCGGTGTCAGCAAATGTTGTTAATCATGGAACAGACAGGAGTGTGTTTGTGACACTTTAGATTTTTAGCTGTTATAAGTGTAATTAAAAAAAAATAATAGATCATTTTAACATAGAATCTTGTGCTCTTTCACACCATGAAGAGCACTTATAGTGAGGTAAATGGTTCTTTAACACATATTCAATACAATTTTGCCATCAAATCAATAATTCAAATTTGTTTATGCCTTTTATGTCTTGTTAACTTCTAAACTTTAAAGAAAAGTTTGATATATCTATTATGTGTAGTTTAATATCACATAGACAGGAAAAGGCTAAAGATTACTTTATGTGATATTCTGTTGAATAGATCTGTATGATAGGAGAGCTGCCATCAGATAGATACTATGGCGTGCAGTAAAACCCCAGTGTTAGCATCTTTTTTTACTTATTTTTGGTAACATCCTGTAACACATAATACAATGAGTTATTACTAGTTACTTTTTGCTTTCACTATGTTTATATGGTAGAGTTTAATTTGTTTATTTAAAAACTAGCAATAAAATCAGTAGGGGGATGTCACGATCCTTCTTCAAGGGACTTGATGTGAACCTAGTTCAAATCTACCCCAGCTGAATTGTGTAGTTCTTTTTTTCTGTGGCACAAAAGATGACTTCTGAAGATGGCAATGCCCAAAGGTATAGGCAGAGAATACTGGATACAGGTTACTAGTGGCCTATGGCAAGACCACTCCCCAATTCAGGATACAAACACAGAAACAGCCTCACACAGTGGATATGTGAAACTAGAACATTTATTGAATCCTAGAACCAACATAATTATACTATGCGAAGAAATCAAAGAAAAAAAGTCAAAATAATTAAGATATCTTCTTTAAACTTAACTAAACCACTGAATGTATTCACACACCATCCACTTTTAGTCTTAGTATGGCCACAATAGCATATTTTTAAATCCTCTATGATGTAGCATAATGTACATGGTCTCCACTGTATTGACTAACCTATTTTAATATGTGTGTTTTATGAACTCTCATTCCTGAGTTATTCAGTATTATTTGTTTGGCTCCTTTATGCTAATTTGATGTGTAATTTGCTAATTAGTTGCACAAATTGCTTACTAATTTAAGGGTGATGGGATATAACAAACAGATACGACTGTAGTAATTGACTTTGCCAAAACAGAAACAGTTTGTTACTATTTAAATCGGCTAAATTTTGGCCCTGCCTGTTTATATAATAACACAGGACAAGCAATGCTAAATATCTGAGAAATTATTTACTTTAAAATGGCTGCTACAATATGTACGCCATTTTGATGCTCTGTTTTTAAAGACGTAATTTCGGGGTGACCGTTTCATACTTTTCACCACAGCCTCAGAACACAGAAGGCTGTTATCTAAAGAAAATATATGGCTTGTGAAGTGGTAGAGTATATCATGTCTACCTCGTTACCATTAGCTTAGTTACTTCCACCATTTGTCCCCCGCTATGGAGTTCTAAGCAGACACAATACCTCAAAAATGCTTCTACGCTGCTAAATGTTTCTAGCACCCAGTTAGATTTTCTCCACTATAAACAAATTGTTTGTGAATATCCTGGAATAACTTTTTACAGGAAAGATATCTCTCTTTCTCCCTCCCAGTGATCATATAATTATTCCTCTGTAAACAACAAAAGTTAACCAGTGTGTGTGGCCCCTTTTAGGAATTTGGGCACTGCAAGTTGGGTGCTTCAAGGAAAGTAGTTTGTCCATCATTGCCTTAAGTAACAAAAAATTAATTGCTTACCAGTGAACTCAGTTTTGAGCCATTTCATAGGAAGTGACAGGTATTAAGGGGAGATCTCGAAGGGGGGTAGCGGGTATTTACAGGGGCTACCTGGGCTCATAGGGGTAGCAGATATTTAGGGGGATATCTGGGCTCATAGGGGGTAGAGGGTCATAAAACCCCTGCATTTGTTTTTTATAATTATTTAACTCTTACCCTGCCATGGGATCTGGTTTATACACATAAATGTGTAATGGCAGGGGTTATGCCACTTGCTGTGGTGTGTTCTCTTTGCTGTCTGTCTCTCTCTCTTTTGTGCGGTCTGTCTGTGTGTGGTCGCGCTCTCTCTCTGAGGTGTGTAATGGCGGCTGTTATGCCGCTTTCCGTGGTATGTGGTTCTTCTCTCTCTCCCTCTTATAGCTGTAAGTCCATTATGGTAGGCTTGTATTGGTATTTTAGATATACTTATATTCCTGTGTATTGTTCTGGCTCCCATGTTTGATATAAATGTGTCAACCACTTTTATTGGATGTCTCTTTTGATGAGGAACTTTTTGTAGCTACAAACACAATCTCATTACTACTCTCATCTCAACATAAATATAATACACTGTTGATGAATGTGCCATCCTCCAAAACTACTGATTCAGCTGTCTGTTTCACTCCTCCAACTCTCACATATTGTCATTCTAATAATTCTTGCAGTACTGATCTACTGAATATCTCTAAAACTTGCCAGTTTCTTAAATGGTAACTGTAACCTGGTCGTTTTAATGAACTAATATTGATAGTTACAAATATATATGTATATATATATATATCAATTGTTTTTTGTAGAAAGGTGAAAATAGAAACAATTGTCATGCAATTGTGTGCTGTCCTGGCCATATCCATGTTGTCTACCAATACAATCCTTCGTCTTTGAATATATCCTTATCAAGGATGTGGAAATTTTGGTGAATGATATTAGCCACTCCGTGAATTATGTTTTTGTACCATATAAAGTTGCCTTTGCTTATCTATCCTTCTAAAAATGTAAACCTTGGAAGTTGAGGCATTGTAAATAGGTGTAAATAGTCTTTAAAAGAAAATAATAGACATCATTGCATATAGAAGTTGATACATGTTTTTATTTCTTTTGACGTTATAAGAACATTTTGCCTATTAGTAATTAAAGCTTATTAAAATAGTATTTGTTAGTAAGTTTTCGTTAAATCAGGAATTGACAAATCCTCAGCTTTTTAAAGTTTACTACTGGCTTATAACTTTTTAGTAATTATACGCATACTTCTATGTAACAAGAATATGATTAATATTTATATACCGCATGTAACGGAGTTGGAAAACGAATCCAATATCTCCGCTGGTATACGGTAAAATATCCAAGAAGCACTACAGTCTCACCATCCCCAACCTCCCATATTGGACGACACTCAATTGGGAGTCAAATAATACTCCTATATATACATCTCTTTCCACAGGTAATACACATCCCCATATTTGGCCACACAATACACATAGAGAGACAATAGGTGTGGTCACACCTCCCTGAGGCTTCCTGGCTACTTTGATACAATCAGACATTGATCATATTATCCTTCCCTTTGTTCTATGTCTCATAATGAAAACACTTTATACAATAGATTTCCTTATCTTATGAGGAGTCTCTGTAATAGGATTATCTATTAGCCTAGTAGCTGTAATATTCTGAGCCAATATATTCTGTAGAACATAAAACAACATATCTACAGTACAGCAATATGATCATATTTTAACCATAACCATAAAACAGGGTAAAACAGTGATGGGTTCCGTTACACCGCATATACTCGAGTATAAGCCGACTCGAGTATAAGATGAGGCACCTATTTTACCACAAAATACTGGGTAAAATGAGTGACTCGAGTATAAGCCGAGGGTGGGAAATGTGCTGCCCTCTGTGTCCCCCTCTCTTTCCTGTGTCTCTTCTCCCCTCTCCCTTCCCAGTGTCTCTTCTCCCCTCTCCCTTCCCTGTGTCTCTTCCCCCTCCTCTCCCTTCCCTGTGTCTCTTCCCCCTCCTCTCCCTTCCCTGTGTCTCTTCCCCCCCTCTTCATTCTCAACCTCCCTCCTCAACCCCACTCCTCGTCCTCAACCCCACTCCTCGTCCTCAACCCCACTCCTCGTCCTCAACCCCACTCCTCGTCCTCAACCCCACTCCTCGTCCTCAACCCCACTCCTCGTCCTCAACCTCCCTCCTCGTCCTCAACCTCCATCCTCATCCTCAACCTCCCACCTCATCCTCAACCTCCCCCTCATCCTCAACCCCCTTCTCAAGCACCCTCCTTACCCCTCCTCATCCTCAACCCCCCTCCTCATCCTTAACCCCCTCCATAACCTCCCTCCTCATCCCCCCTCCTCATCCTCAACCCCCCTCCTCATCCTCCCTCCTTAACCTCAACCCCCCCATCCTCAACCTCACCCCCCTGCTCAACCCCCTCCTCAATCTCCCTCCTCAACCCCTCCATCCTCAACCCCCCTCCTTATCCTCAACCTCCTTCCTCATCCTCAACCTCCTTCCTCATCCTCAACCTCCCTCCTCATCCTCTACCTCCCTCCTCATCCTCTACCTCCCTCCTCATCCTCTACCTCCCTCCTCATCCTCTACCTCCCTCCTCGACCTCAACCCCCCTCCTCGACCTCAACCCCCCCTCCTCGACCTCAACCCCCCCTCCTCGACCTCAACCCCCCTCCTCGACCTCAACCTCCCTCCTCGACCCCCCCATCCTCAACCTCCCTCCTCAACCTCAACCCCCTCCTCAACCTCCCTCCTCGACCCCCCATCCTCATCCTCAACCCCTCCATCCTCAACCCCCCTCCTTATCCTCAACCTCCTTCCTCATCCTCAACCTCCCTCCTCGACCTCAACCTCCCTCCTCGACCTCAACCTCCCTCCTCGACCTCAACCTCCCTCCTCGACCTCAACCCCCCTCCTCGACCTCAACCCCCCTCCTCGACCTCAACCCCCCTCCTCGACCTCAACCCCCCTCCTCGACCTCAACCCCCCTCCTCGACCTCAACCCCCCTCCTCGACCTCAACCCCCCTCCTCGACCTCAACCCCCCTCCTCGACCTCAACCCCCCTCCTCGACCTCAACCCCCCTCCTCGACCTCAACCCCCCTCCTCAATCTCAACCCCCCCATCCTCAACCTCCCTCCTCAATCTAAACCCCCCTCCTCATTCTACCCCTCTAACTATCCCCCCCCTCTCCCTTTCCCCTCACTCACCTGCTTCTGTTCCGGCCTCCGCTCCTTCCGGCGTCTTGACGTGGCGCGCATGTGACATCACATCATTAGCATATACCGGGTGCCGGCACCCGGTATATGCTAATGCCGTGACGTCACATGCGCGCCACGTCAAGACTCCGGAAGGAGCGGAGGCTGGAGCAGAAGCTTCAGATGCAAGTAAGTGAGGGGAAAGGGAGAGGGGGAAGTATTTAGAGGGGTAGAATGAGGGGGGGTTTAGAATGAGGAGGGGGTGTTGAGGATGAGGAGGGGGAGGGAAAGAGACACAGGGGGTTAGAGAGACACAGGGGATGGGGTTAGAGAGACACAGGGGATGGGGTTAGAGAGACACGGGAGGGGGTTAGAGAGACACAGGGGGGGGGGGGGGTTAGAGAGACAAGGGGGGGGGGGGGGGGACTCGAGTATAAGCCAAGGGGGACCTTTTTAGCCTTAAAAAAAAAGACTGAAAAACTCGGCTTATACTCGAGTATATACAGTAAATAAGCATATTAGTTAAACAAAAAAAGTGGAAGGCAGGGCCATTGACCCTATGGCTTACCAATGAAAAAAGTCTTTAAGGCAAACTGCTTACCACTGCACCACCATACGCTGCTTCCAAATGTAGTGTAAATCTGTAATACAGTATATAGCAGTTACAGATTGCAGCCTTATTATGTATGCAGATTCTTGTGGGAGGGCTTCAAGGGCTAAACTAAAATTATATTTCACAATCTACAGCCTATATAGTATTCAAGGCTAACTTGAGTTATTCTGTACCTCCCCATTAGTCTGTGCTTTATGAATAAAGAATACCAAATATCTTGGACATGACAACCATCTGCAGTTTAAAATTTAATAGCAAGTTTGTGAAGGATGAAAAATAAGCTTTTTTTAAACTAACAGCTTAAATTAGTTTGAGAATCCCATTAATGCTTGAGACATTTTCCATACTTTTATAGAATTCATCATAGGATTGTTTATTGTTTTCTGCTAATAACTCAATTACAGTTTGAACATATTGTACCCACTTAAATATTTCGCATAATGAAGTGAAATTGCATTTGTTTTGAAGTGGATGTGATGCATTGTTAACCTCTTTATTGCATACAACTGGGAGTAAATTCTCTCCTTGGCACTACATAGGATTTTTATAACCAATGGAAACAAACCCTTCTTAAAGTACTTTGCCACTGGCTAAAGGCTGGTTTATTCCTAGAATGCAAGTTTTCTTTTTTTTGTTTCTTTTTTTTTTTTTTTTTTTTTTTAAAGGAACATTAATGCCCCATATTTACAGCATGTATACTTCAAGAGTGATCTAAATCTTTTTTTCGATAGTTCAAAGAAAATGCTGCCTTCAAATTTTTACTTATTATACACAATGGTTACTTTGTAATACCACCCGTGTCATCTTTATATAGTTGGATTTAATTTGTTTATTTAGTAACTAGCAATAAAATCATTATTTGAAGAGGGAATATACATGTATTGTTTAAGAGTACATCAGGGTGGTTTGGACCTGCTCAGGCAGATCCTATTTTTCTACATTGATTTTATTTAAGTACTGAATTTACAGCTGCACCGTTACTAAATAAACAACTGTGTGGCAACTACAGTGGCCCTTTAAAAAAAAAAAAAAAAAAATATGTGGACCTTACTGAAGTAGTGGCAAGGGATAATTTTAATATAACCTTTTTTTATTTATTCAATTTGCAGCAAACTTGACTGGGCATGCAGAGAAGGTGGGGATTGAAAACTTTGAACTACTAAAGGTCCTTGGAACAGGAGGTAAGATTTTCATGATATTTACATTTCTCTCTTTTAAGATTGATTAGTTGTTAAGTCAAATCCGACTCTCGGTGACCCTATGAACAGAGACACGCTAGTCACATCTTGCGTTTGATAGGTTATATTTTCAAATATACTGGAGTGGGTTGCCAGTTTCTTCTCCAGTGGACTGTGATTTGTCTGACCTCTTTTCTATGACATGTACATCTTGGGTGACCCTACATGGTAGAGCTCACAGCTTCATTGAAGTACACAAGCCCTTTGAAGGGGTTCTTCCTGTGACCTAAGAACAAAACTGGATATTCAAATACATCATTATATTAAAGAGAAAACCTACATAGCAAGATCAGTGTGACCAAGTCAGGGCTCTCTGTTCTGTCCTAATCTCTTACTACACATTTGAGAGCTGTTTTTCTTGAACAGCAATAGCGCTTTTAGTGTACTTTAGAAATTCCACCAGCATCTGTGGTTCTGCCCTGCAAATTATTTTTTTAACATAATTCAGGGTATTGTATATACTCGAGTATAAGCCGACCCGAGTATTAGCCGAGGCACCCATTTTACCACAAAATACTGGGTAAAATGAGTGACTCGAGTATAAGCCGAGGGTGGGAAATGTGCTGCCCCCTGTGTCCCCCTCTCTCTCCGTGTCTCTTCACCCCTCTCCCTTCCCTGGGTCTCTTCCCCCCTCCCTTATCACCCTCCTCAACCCCACTCCCCAACCTCCCTCCTCATCCTCAACCTCCCTCCTCCTCAACCTCCCTCCTCCTCCTCAACCTCCCTCCTCCTCCTCAACCTCCCTCCTCCTCAACCTCCCTCCTCATTCTCAACCTCCCTCCTCATTCTCAACCTCCCTCCTCAACCTCCCTCCTCATCCTCCCTCCTCATCCTCCCTCCTCATCCTCCCTCCTCATCCTCCCTCCTCATCCTCCCTCCTCATCCTCCCTCCTCATCCTCCCTCCTCATCCTCCCTCCTCATCCTCCCTCCTCAACCCCCCCATCGTCATCCTCAACCTCCCTCCTCAACCCCCCCATCGTCATCCTCAACCTCCCTCCTCAACCCCCCCATCGTCATCCTCAACCTCCCTCCTCAACCCCCCCATCGTCATCCTCAACCTCCCTCCTCAACCCCCCCATCGTCATCCTCAACCTCCCTCCTCAACCTCCCTCCTCAACCTCCCTCTTCAACCTCCCTCCTCAACCTCCCTCCTCAACCTCCCTCCTCAACCTCCCTCTTCAACCTCCCTCTTCAACCTCCCTCTTCAACCTCCCTCCTCAACCTCCCTCCTCAACCTCCCTCCTCAACCTCCCTCCTCAACCTCCCTCCTCAACCTCCCTCCTCATCCTCCCTCTTCATCCTCCCTCTTCATCCTCCCTCTTCATCCTCCCTCTTCATCCTCCCTCTTCATCCTCCCTCTTCATCCTCCCTCTTCATCCTCCCTCTCCATCCTCCCTCTTCATCCTCCCTCTTCATCCTCCCTCTTCATCCTCCCTCTTCATCCTCCCTCTTCATCCTCCCTCTCCATCCTCCCTCTTCATCCTCCCTCTTCATCCTCCCTCTTCATCCTCCCTCTTCATCCTCCCTCTTCATCCTCCCTCTTCATCCTCCCTCTTCATCCTCCCTCTTCATCCTCCCTCCTCATCCTCCCTCCTCATCCTCCCTCCTCATCCTCCCTCCTCATCCTCCCTCCTCATCCCCCCCTCTTCATCCCCCCTCTTCATCCCCCCCATCTTCATCCTCAACCCCCCTCCTCAACCCCCCCATCTTCATCCTCAACCTCCCTCCTCATCCCCCCATCCCCATCCCCCCATCCACCCGGTATATGCTAATGACGCGGTGCGCATGTGACGTCACATGCGCGCCTGGTCAAGGAGCGGAGGCCGGAGCACAAGCAGGTAAGTGAGGGGAGAGGTATTTAGGGGGGTTTAGGTGGAGGAGGGGGGTTAAGGGGGGTTTAGGTTCACGAGGGGGAGGGAAAGACACACAGGGGGGAGGGAAAGACACACAGGGGGGGTTAGAGAGACACACAGGGGGGGTTAGAGAGACACACAGGGGGGGTTAGAGAGACACACGGGGGGGGGGGTTAGAGAGACATGGGGGGAGAGTGACTCGAATATAAGCCGAGGGGGCCCTTTTTTGCCTTAAAAAAAAAAGGGGCTGAAAAACTCTGCTTATACTCGAGTATATACGTAGTTATTTTTCTGTTTAACTAAAGCACATTAGATAATTATGTTGTTTTAATGACCTACATAACCTTTTTTTGTCTGGCCACTATACAATGGAAAAAAAAATGTCTGAAGAACATAGTTTAACAAGGAAAAAGTCATAAAGGTGTTTTTTAATGAGAAAAGAAGAGATGCCTCTGCTTGAAGACTTGGGTGGAAATTGTGTGTGTGAGAAAGAGAAGGTTGTTTATGTTTCTGAAGAGCAATGCTTGCATTTATTGATGTAAGTAGTTTGTTTCTGGGCCTTTGAGTAGGAAGGAGTCTGGTGCCACTTAAAATTGGATCCACTTATCTAACAAAGCCGAGTCTTGACATCTCCCTGTACCCTCCTTACCACCTGTTGCTCCACTGATTTGATTCATAAAAAAAAAAAACACACCTTCATGGTCTAGCTCTCAGGAGGTGATGAAACAAAGACAAAATTAATTCTTCTTTTCATAGCTAGTCTTCAAAAATTGTGCTTTGTTTTTTTTTTTTCTCTAAAAAAGTTATTTTGGTATGCCCATGGCTTACACAGCTGATGTTGATGTTAGTTTATTACATACTTCATGTACAAGCGCCTACAGTGCTCATTTAAATGGATGTGACAAATATCCCAGTCGCTGCAGGAATGTAAAGTACATATATCAATATAACTGTAATTAGTTGTTACAAATTTTGGGTAGAAGTGTTCTACAACTAAACTTGAAAGTTGGGTATTCAAAAGCCTAAATTGAATGAAAAAAAATCTTTAACTAGCTAAAGCGATTAATTCTCATAGTGTCCTGATAAGCTGAAAAGGCACATCCAGTTTCCATATATATTTAAAAGGGCCAGCTTAAATGCTTTTAAAATTATTTGTTTTGTTTCACCATTACCACTAAACATACATGTGCAAAAAGCAGCAAAGTAAAGCTTTAGTAAGAAAAATAAATAAACACACTTTCCATCAATCATGGTTGATGCTGCACTGCACCCCTCCCCCCTCATTGTCACCTGGAAAGTAGTATGCAGACTATTTCAAATAATTATGATGGCTAGATAAAGGGCTCCGTTATCCCAGTTAAGATAATTTGTCATACTTTACAAATGTTTTCTTTTGCATGACTATTAGATTATATTTTTAAGAAATTGCCAATAAGGTGTCATGCACATTACAGTTAAAAACATTTTTTGTGACCTGTCTTTTTATTTTAGCAGTGAGTTAAAAGGAAGGGTAAACATGAAGGGAGCCTGCTAATTGTGTTTTCTTATCTGATCTTTGCCCAACTGAATGGGAATTACAGGCACAATGTGTTGGTGTTCAGATCTCCACAAAGCGGAAAGGCTCATTGAACCTTCGTTTTCTATTACATGTCAGGACAAAATAGTAGAAAACAATTCTTAAATGCAATTCTCTGCACTATAAACTGTGGACTACGGACAGTGAAGTCATTGCCTCAGAGAGTAGGTCCGGGTGCGTTTATTCTAAAGCTCTGCTGAATAGAGTGTAGCGGAGTAGGAAAAAAGGAGTTAAAAAAAATGTAAAACACAATTTATTGCACAGTTGACATACTACATCCTCTCCCATCTGACAGGTCACAAAAATATATAGCTTATTCACATGAGGACTATTCAAATGTAATATTTTAATAAACAGTCTACTGAGCCAAAGGTTTTTATATTTTAAGGATATCTACATTTGTTTTTTTTGTTTTTTTCATTAAAGAACATGTGTTGACAATTAGCCTTTAAGCCACAAACATTTTCTTTTTTAAGCCACAGTCTCTCACACTATAGATCAGCTACTTCTCACCACTTTAAAACAAGTGGGCACTGGTTATTTGTCAAATTGCTTCCGGGGCTGCGTTTTTTTATTTACATCAATGTCATTTTAAATATTTGCAATGAAAAATCCTATTTTGCAATTTTTCAGTCAGCTTTTCTGAATCGCCCACTAATAACTCTGAGACAATAAGGAAAGGAGATGGGGGAAAAGGAGACACAGGGGAGGGAGATGGGGGGAAATGAGACACAGGGGAGGGAGATGGGGGGAAATGAGACACAGGGGAGGGGATGGGGGGGAAATGAGACACAGTGGAGGGAGATGGGGGGAGGAGACACAGGGGAGGGAGATGTGGTGGAAAGGAGACACAGGGGAGGGTGATGGGGGGGAGACACAGGGGAGGGAGATGGGGGGAAGGAGACACAGGGGAGGGAGATGGGGGGGAAGGAGACACAGGGGAGGGAGATGGGGGGGAAGGAGACACAGGGGAGGGAGATGGGGGGAAGGAGACACAGGGGAGGGAGATGGGGGGGAAGGAGACACAGGGGAGGGAGATGGGGGGGAAGGAGACACAGGGGAGGGAGATGGGGGGGGGAAGGAGACACAGGGGAGGGAGATGGGGGGGGAAGGAGACACATGGGAGGGAGATGGGGGAGGAGACACAGTGGAGGGAGATGGGGGGAGGAGACACAGTGGAGGGAGATGGGGGAAAATGAGACACAGGGGAGGGAGATGGGGTGGAAAATGAGACACAGGGGAGGGAGATGGGGTGGAAAATGAGACACAGGGGAGGGAGATGGGGTGGGAAATGAGACACAGGGGAGGGAGATGGGGTGGGAAATGAGACACAGGGGAGGGAGATGGGGTGGGAAATGAGACACAGGGGAGGGAGATGGGGTGGGAAATGAGACACAGGGGAGGGAGATGGGGTGGGAAATGAGACACAGGGGAGGGAGATGGGGTGGGAAATGAGACACAGGGGAGGGAGATGGGGTGGGAAATGAGACACAGGGGAGGGAGATGGGGTGGGAAATGAGACACAGGGGAGGGAGATGGGGTGGGAAATGAGACACAGGGGAGGGAGATGGGGTGGGAAATGAGACACAGGGGAGGGAGATGGGGTGGGAAATGAGACACAGGGGAGGGAGATGGGGTGGGAAATGAGACACAGGGGAGGGAGATGGGGTGGAAAGGAGACACAGGGGAGGGAGATGGGGTGGAAAGGAGACACAGGGGAGGGAGATGGGGTGGAAAGGAGACACAGGGGAGGGAGATGGGGTGGAAAGGAGACACAGGGGAGGGAGATGGGGTGGAAAGGAGACACAGGGGAGGGAGATGGGGTGGAAAGGAGACACAGGGGAGGGAGATGGGGTGGAAAGGAGACACAGGGGAGGGAGATGGGGTGGAAAGGAGACACAGGGGAGGGAGATGGGGTGGAAAGGAGACACAGGGGAGGGAGATGGGGTGGAAAGGAGACACAGGGGAGGGAGATGGGGTGGAAAGGAGACACAGGGGAGGGAGATGGGGTGGAAAGGAGACACAGGGGAGGGAGATGGGGTGGAAAGGAGACACAGGGGAGGGAGATGGGGTGGAAAGGAGACACAGGGGAGGGAGATGGGGGGAAGGAGACACAGGGGAGGGAGATGGGGGGGAAGGAGACACAGGGGAGGGAGATGGGGGGGAAGAAGACACAGGGGAGGGAGATGGGGGGGAAGAAGACACAGGGGAGGGAGATGGGGGGAAGAAGACACAGGGGAGGGAGATGGGGGGGAAGAAGACACAGGGGAGGGAGATGGGGGGGGGAAGAAGACACAGGGGAGGGAGATGGGGGGGGAAGAAGACACAGGGGAGGGAGATGGGGGGGGGAAGAAGACACAGGGGAGGGAGATGGGGGGAAAATGAGACACAGGGGAGGTATATGGGGGGAAAATGAGACACAGGGGAGGGAGATGGGGGGAAATGAGACACAGGGGAGGGAGATGGGGTGAAAGTCAACACAGGGGAGGGAGACGGTGGGGGAAAGTCGACACAGGGGAGGGAGACGGTGGGGGGAGGAGACACAGGGGAGAGAGTGGTGGGGAAAAACGTATTCCCATCATTTTTGATGGGCAATTTCCTAGTGGAAACTTTACATGCATTTGTGATAAATCTCATCTGTCATTTAGCTGTCCCTTTTGAAAGTAAATCATTTCCTTTTTTATTTACTTAGGCACGACCTTGGAGACATCTGCAAATATGTTACTTTCCAGACCTACTTTTAAATCATTAAAGGCATATCTAAGTTTCATGGATTATGAATGCATCAGATAGAGGAGAATTAGTGTGTATATATATGTGTGTGTGTGTGTGTATATATATATATATATATATATATATATATATATATATATATATATATATACACACATATATATATACACACAGTGGATATAAAAAGTCTACACACCCCTGTTAAAATGTCAGGTTTCTGTGCTGTAAACAAAATGAGACAAAGATAAATCATTTCAGAACTTTTTCCACCTTTTAATGTGACCTATAAACTGTCCAACTCAAAAAAACAAACAGAAATCTTTTAGGTGGAGGGAAGAAAAAAAATAATGTGGTTGCATAAGTCTGCACACCCTCTTATAACTAGGGATGTAGCTGTGTCCAGAATTAAGCAATCACATTCCAAATTGTGTTAAATAGGAGTCAGCATACACCTGCCATCATTTAAAGTGCCTCTGATTAACCCCAAATAAAGTTCAGCTGCTCTAGTTGGTCTTTCCTGAAATTTTCTTAGTCGCATCCCACAGCAAAAGCCATGGTCCACAGAGAGCTTCCAAAGCATCCGAGGGATCTCATTGTTAACAATTATCAGTCAGGAGAAGGATACAAAAGAATTTCCAAGGCATTAGATATACCATGGCACACAGTGAAGACAGTCATCATCAAGTGGAGAAAATATGGCACAACAGTGATATTACCAAGAACTGGAGCTCCCTCCAAAATTGATGAAAAGACGAGAAGAAAACTGTTCTGGGAGGCAACCAAGAGGCCTATAGCAACATTAAAGGAGCTGCCGGAATATCTGGCAAGTACTGACATGTGACAACAATCTACTGTATTCTTCATATGTCTGGGCTATGGGGTAGAGTGGCAAGACGAAAGCCTTTTCTTACGAAGAAAAACATCCAAGCCAGGCTACATTTTGCAAAAACACATCTGAAGTCTCCCAAAAGCATGTGGGAAAAGGTGTTATGGTCTGATGAAACTTTTGAACTTTTATGGCCATAATTCCAAAAGATATGTTTGGCGCAAAAACAACACTACACATCACCAAAAGAACACCATACCCACAGTGAAGCATGGTGGTGGCAGCATCATACTTTGGGGCTGTTTTTCTTCAGCTGGAATTCGGGCCTTAGTTAAGATAGAGGGAATTATGAACAGTTCCAAATAACAGTCAATATTGGCACAAAACCTTCAGGCTTCTGCTAGAAAGCTGAACATGAAGAGGAACTTCATCTTTCAGCATGACAATGACCCAAACCATACATCCAAATCAACAAAGGAATGGCTTCACCAGAAGAAGGTTAACGTTTTGGAATGGCCCAGCCAGAGCCCATACCTGAATCCAATTTGAAAATCTGTGGGGTGATCTGAAGAGGGCTGTGCACAGGAGATGCCCTCGCAATCTGACAGATTTGGAGTGTTTTTGCAAAGAGTGGGCAAATCTTGCCAAGTCAAAATGTGCCATGCTGATAGACTCATAACCCAAAAAGACTGAGTGCTGTAATAAAATCAAAAGGTGCTTCAACAAAGTATTAGTTTTAAGGGTGTGCATACTTATGCAACCGTATTATTTAATTTTTATAATTTTTCTTCCCTCTACCTAAAAGATTTCAGTTTGTTTTTCAATTGAGTTGTACAGTTTATAGGTCACATTAAAGGTGGAAACAGTTCTGAAATGATTTATCTTTGTCTCATTTTTCTACAGCTCGGAAACCTGACATTTTTAACAGGGGTGTGTAGACTTTTTATATCCACTGTATCTATTGCAATTCCTGTATCCCTTGCTGAGGACAATCACCTCGGTAGCACGTCTTTTGCGCGAGTGCTACATGTGCCCCGACGTCAGCTCGCCGACATTTGCGCACGCCATAAATGTTATTACAGGAAAGTTATTCATGGTACGGTAAATCACCTCGGTAGCACGTCTTTTGCCCGAGCACTACATGCGCCCCGACTACATGCGCCCCTCAAAATTGCTGAAACATTTCTCTAAATAAGTTGTTAAATATAATGTGAGTAAAAAAAAAACTAATTTTAAGTTTTTTATATAAAAATGTATATTTTTTATTTTGATTTGTACTGTTTTCTGGAATATTTCTGTGATTACATTTCCAGTGTCTTTCATTTGAAAAGGTTGCATGCAATTGCTCTAAAACAGTGCTTCCAAAACCTTTTTTTGAAGGATCATTTATAGATAGTTAAGGGTCTGTGGATTACTTGAATATTGCTGAGGGCCTTCATGGACAAAGTAATGATTTTTCTGATGTTTAACATCTGCACATGACTAAACTGTTTTTTTTTTTAGTACTTTTGTTGATGTAGACATGAAATATGATGTCTAAGCACATCCACACTTCTTACTTGTGCACGCTATTATAATGTTAAAGTTTATTTAATATTGTTCTTGTAATACCAATTGCTTTGTGCACTTTGCCTGCTAGGTTGTGGACATCAATTTGGGAATATATGGTATAAAAAAAATATTTTTAATTTTCACTTTTACACTATGAATGATGATTAATCTATCAATAGATGTCATGTTTCTTAACACTGTTACACTTTCCTCCCAGCTTGTAGCATACGGCAAGGTATTCCTGGTACGTAAAATCACCTTCTGTAACATGTCTTTTGCGCAAGCGCTACATGAGCCCCGACGTCGTCACGCCGACATTTGCGCACGCCACAAATGTGCGCTGGTAAAACATCTTGCACGCCCAATGGCACGCTCCTGTAGGTCAGCACGCATGTAGCACGCGCGCTGAAGTTGCACTGCAGACAAAATCATCCTGTAATCTGATGTTCGACTGAAAATACAGACTCCCCCGGACCCGAAGTATCCGGGTCCTGTGGGCTGATAACATTGAAGGTATGTGTGCATAATAAACTTTCAGTAATCGCTTTTTAAAAAGGGAGCAAGAGCAAATCTGGGGAATTATAGACAAGTGAGCCACACTTCTGTAGTGGGGAAGCTTTTAGAAGGGTTAATAAGGGATAATATACAAGAATATGTCTATTTGAACAGGATTATAAATAGGAGTCAACATGGATTTATGAGGGATAGGTCATTTCAAACAAATCTAATTAGTTTCTATGAGGAGGTTGGTAGGAACCTGGATCAAGGCAACCCAGTGGATGTAGTCTTTTTGGATTTTGCAAAGGCTTTTGATACAGTGCCACATGGAAGACTAGTGAGCAAACTAAGGGATACAGGAATTGCAGTAAATATCTGCTCATGGATTGAGAGCTGGCTAAAAGACAGGAAGCAAAGGGTTGTTGTAAATTGAACATACTCCGATTGAACTAATGTGGTAAGTGGGGTTCCTCAGGGTTCAGTATTAGGTCCTCTCCTTTTTAACATATTTATTAATGACTTAGAGGTAGGATTGGAGTGTGGTGTCTCCATTTTCGCTGATGACACGAAGTTGTGCAAGGTAATTAAATCGGCAATAGTGATGTGCTTTCCCTGCAAAGATATTTACATAAAATTGAGGAATGGGCATCTAAATGGCAGATGAGATTTTATACGAATAAATGTAAAGTTATGCACCTGGGAAGGAAAAATAGCCATGCAATTTATAATCTTAATGGAGCAAATCAGATATTGAAAGGGATTTGGGAGTGCTTGTGGACAGCCACCTAGGTAACAGTGCTCAAAGCCAAGCAGCAGCTGCAAAGGCAAATAAAATATTAGCATGTATTAAGAAGGGTATAGAAGCCATGGAAGCAAATATAATGCTGCCACTATACAAATCTCTAGTACACCCTCATTTGGAATATGGAGTACAATTTTGGGCACCACTTCATAAAAAGGACATTTTAGAGCTGGAAAAGGTACAGAGGAGGCCAACAAAACTAATAAGGGGAATGGAGGGGCTAAATTATGAAGAAAGACTAACCAAATTAAACTTATTTACTTTAGAAAAAAGGCATCTAAGAGGAGATATGATTACTTATATAAATACATCCAGGGTCAGTATAAAGATTTGTCAAGGGAGCTTTTTGTGCCAAGAGGTTTTCAACTGACAAGAGGACATCCCTTGAGGTTAGAAGTAAAAAGATTCCACTTTAAAGAAAGAAAAGGGTTCTTCACAGTAAGGGTGGTTAATTCTCTACCAGAGGAGGTGGTGACAGCGGATTTGATAGATAACTTTAAAAGGGGACTGGATTTATTTCTAATTAAAAAGGGAATTCAGGGTTATCATGGATAATTAGAGAGGCAGTATTGATCCAGGGAGAAGTCCGGTCGCCGGTGTCTGGGATCAGGAGGGAAGTGATTATTTTTATTTTTTTATACAACTAATTAATTAATAGTTAATCCGCATATTGCAGATCAGAGGAGATCTTAAATGGTTGAACTTGATGGACTGGAAGTCTTTTTTCAACCTTAAATACTATGTTACTATGTAACTAATAAACTATGAGACAACCCTCATGTGACACTCCTCCACCTTCATTCTCCTTTGAAGAAATATGTTCCTTATTCCCTACATCATGGTTGGACTCCTCACTCTCTACTCAAGCCATTTTTTCAAACAGATCCTCTAAATTAGGGTCTATACCAGCTTGCATGAATGTGCCCAAGAACCCTCCTGTCACTCTTCCCCTCTCCTGTCACTCTTCCCCTCTCCTGTCACTCTTCCCCTCTCCTGTCACTCTTCCCCTCTCCTGTCACTCTTCCCCTCTCCTGTCACACACACAAGCCACTCTCCTGTCACACACACACCCTCTCCTGTCACACACACACACACACACACACCCTCTTCTGTCACTCTCCGTCCTCGCCGCCTCCGCCCATGTCCTTCCCTTCTTCTTCCTCCTCCTGCAGGCCGAGTCCCTTATTTCTGTGCTGTCTATGTCTGGTTCTCAGTTACACTCCTGTAGGCCCTGTCCCTCTCTCTCCATGTGAAGTCACTCGCTGCTGTCAACTTGGTAGTCGTGGCTTCATTGTGTTATGAGTCGTTATTAGCGGTAACTGCAGAGAGAGCGGGACAGGGCCTACAGAAGTGTAACTGAGAACCGGACACAGACAGCGCAGAAATGAGGGACTCGGCCCGCAGGAGGAGGAAGAAGAAGGGGCGGACATGGGCGGAGGTGGCTAGGAGGGAGAGTGTGACAGGAGAGGGGGGAAGTGGGACAGGAGGGTTCCTGAGCATGTTCATGCAAGCAGGTATAGACCCTTCAGCATGCGCTATTGGGCTTGCACTATGTTATACCAGCGCACATTTGTGGCGTGCACATTGGTGAAGTCGGGGCGCATGTAGCGGTTGCGCAAAATACGGCTTGCCAATCACCTCCCATGTGGCACTGTATTAGAAACCTTTGCAAAATTAATCAACTGCGTTACCTTGATAAGGGTGGGGGATAAGATGTAACTCCATGATATCATTGGTCATCATTTTGACCACCACAGAGGCAGACAAGTAGACAGTGATACTTATGAGCATGTGGAAACAAATTAGCAATCAGGAGCTACTCGTTTGCATTTTAATGCAGCTCACCAACATTGTTTTACTAATAATTATTATAATTTTAAGATCTTACCTTTTTTATAGGTAAAAAAAATAAAATAAATTCAAACCTCTGCTTGATTTCTTAATTTTCCGGACTATATTTGGACTTTTGTTTAAAAAAAAAATGATTACCCATATATAAATGGACACTGTCAATCCCAACATGAAGTCAGCTTCTTTTTCAAGATCATTAAAAGCTGTCTATACATTGTTAGTTATGTATTGCCAGAGTAAATAATCCCTGAAATAATCAATATTGATTGTGTGTCTCAGTATTCTGATATGCATCTCAGAATCTCTGATTAGTAATGGTACAGATGAGTTTATTTGTTTGACAACCTTACAGGAGCATTGCATTTGCCACCTCATAAACAAGCAGATTGTAATGCTAATTAGCACATTAAACCAGCTAATTTGCATAAGAGCAGAACTCATTGTCAGGAAGTATTAACGTTGGAATCTAATGGGGCACTGTATAGCTATTGATTCTTGTCCATTTTAAAGGTGGTCTTAGCGGTAGAGCCCAAGACTGCACGTAACCTCCTCCTATAATGGTTATTAAATTAAAGGTTATCCTTTTTTTTTTTAGCTTGTTTAAAGGCATATTAAAATTTAATTGATTATGAATGCATCTGATAGAAAATAATAAGTAGTGTATGAACATTTTTTTTGCGTGGAAAAAATACCAAAATAAACATTATTATACTTACCCTAAAGTTTGATAAATCTCTTTGAATTTGCAAGCAGTTGAGTTAACACCCTTGAATATCCCTGCTAAAATTAGCACAAAATTCATTATTTGTTTTGGCCAGTCACAGGCAAGTGATTGGCAGTTTGTGCAGGAATACATCATGGGATGTTTAGTCCCCTGCACAAGGAAGCAAGGAGGAGCCCAGACATTGCTCTGTAGATCTCTGCATTGTGCTGCTGTTGGCCTGAAGGTTAATAAAGTTAAATTCATACCCAAATGCAGTGCTTCTATTGGTATGTACACTGTGCCTATGTTAGCAGCTCTGGGGATGTGGAAAACAAGTGTTATTTTTAAATAAAATAAATCTGTATGTGTATATAGTCAATGTAATGTGTGTCTGATATAAGCAGCATGTGTTAGATTTGATAAGGGTAAAAACTTAGATATACCTTTTAAATATTTCTTGAAAGAAGTTTAAACTCTTGGCTACCTGATTCGTGAGAGATAGAAGTGGTTCACAGGGATCAACCTTGCATCTCTCGCATGCAGGCAGTCCAAGGCAATCCCCTTCAAGCAGGGATGGGTGATAATATATTATTCTTAGTTATGGGTGTATGGGAGATATCCCTCACCACCTGTTATTCATAAACTATTTATTTTTAAAAATTTGTGTTGCTGTAGTTTTGGTTTTGTTAACATGTTTTTTAAATGTCTGATATACACTGTGCAAATAACTGCGTTTTTAGAAACTGCATGCGGTGTCCCTGATTATGCATGTGGTGTGTAGTAATTATTTGGGAAAATGTGACCACATTACTGCAGTGCAACCCTAAACAGATGTTTTTTTTATAAAGGTTAGATTGGAGGACTGTATCTAGAAAACTTCAAAGGAAAGGTGTGTCATTGTGGTTAAGGCGTTATAGGGCAGTTGCACAAGACTGTAGGCGGACTTCCTGTTTCAGATATTGGTAAACTGAGATCGTTGGCAAATCCATTCATCTGTCTGTCTGTACATGCTGAACTTTAAATTGGTTATCAGTGGGAATGCTCCCTGCTCGCTTTTTGGTGGATGCCATTAATGTCACCTACATTCAGCCACACAGATTTATAAAATCTGTAATGTACTTTCTAAAGTGGTCAGATCAAACTTCCTATCTTGTAAATCTGATGCTACATATATTGATAGGAGAATTTTTAAATTAGGCAAGATGTTATTATAATCAACACATTTTGAATTATTGCATTTAAAGGACCATTATCATTATCTTTATTACGGTATGTTTATTTATATTACTCCAAGATATTCTGTAGCGCTGTACAGGGGTTGAGTACATGGCAGAACAAAATGAACACCTTATAATGAAGCTTAGAATCAAATGTACATAGTGCTTGTTGTGGAAACTTACAATCTAAGGGATCATTATACTAAGATGTTAAAGCTGGGTCCACCACATCCATATTTGTCCAAGTGTGGGTATTATTTTTACACCATATATTAATGATAGTCCAACATGGGAGTTCCAAATGGTCGCCCATAGTTTATTTTAATGTGACTCCTGCTGTCCCAATGTCTTAACATTTCAAGACGCTTCTACCTGTTTATTTATTTATACATATATTTTTTATACATAAATCCTACCTTAACTCATTAACATAGATGGTATTAAAATGGTATATGCATTTGTCAACCCTTTTCCAGTAATATTTGGAGAAAGCAACGGGAGACGAATTGTGGAAAGAAAGAGGGACTCATTTGGTTTTAAATAGAGCGATTTAGCTTTAAACAAGGTCTGTCCCTTCAAAAGAGGGACATTTTGGGACTGAGAGGGACAGATGTATTGTCTCACAAGAGTGAATGTCCCACCATAACAGGTACAGTTGGAAGGTTTGGTATTAGATATTGGTAACACTCATACAGAAATACCAACCCAAGGTACAAAGCTCTACTCTCTCTTTGGTCCTTTCCCTTATCCCCTTATCCTGATCCAGCGCAAATGTAATTTTACAAGCTCTTCAGATATTAAATTAATTAAAAGGTGTTCAAACGGAGTTATGAAAAAAGATATTGACACTTGTCCAAGCATCAACATTGCTGAAACATTTCTTTAAATAAGTGTTAAATGAGATTTTTTTTTACTCACATATTATTTAAGTTTTTTTTTATATATAAACATATATTTTTTATTTTGATTTGTACTGTTTTCTGGAATATGATATACATGGCCTTTCCTGTGATTACATTTCCATTGGCTTTCATGTGAAAAGGTTGAAAGAAATTGCTCTAAAACCGTGCTTCCAAAACCTTTTTTTTGAAGGATCATTTACAGATAGCTAAGGGTCTGTGGATCACTTGAATATTGCTGAGGGCCTTCATGGACAAAGTAATGATTTTTCTGATGTTTAAAATCTTCACATCACTAAGCTGTTTTTTCTTAAGTACTTCATGTGTTGACCTAGACATTAAATATGATGTCTAAGCACATCCACACTTCTTACTTGTGCATGTTATTAAAATGTTAAAGTTTATTTAATATCTTTCTTGTAATACCAATTGCTTTGTGCACTTTGCCTACTAGGTTGTGGACATCAATTTGGGAATGTATATACCGGTAATCTTTTGTTTTCACTTTTACACAAGAACTATGAATGATGATTAATCTATCAATAGATTACATGTTTCCTAACACTGTTACACTTTCCTCCCTGCTTCTAGCATACGGCAAGGTATTCCTGGTACGGAAAATCAGCGGTCACGACTCGGGGAAGCTCTATGCAATGAAAGTATTAAAGAAGGCTACTATCATTCAAAAAGCAAAAACAGCAGAGCACACAAGAACTGAAAGACAAGTACTGGAACATATCAGACAGTCTCCTTTCCTAGTTACCCTACATTATGCTTTCCAGACAGACACAAAGCTTCATCTCATTTTGGGTAAGAGCTTTTTTTATATTTACTGTATATGCTTTGTTGTATTACAAATATATATATTGCAGTATATAGTGATACCTTTTTTTATTGGACAAACATATTCATAGTTTTCATGACTAGCTTTCGAAAGCGCACCTCTCTTTTCCAAGTCCGAAGCATCTGATATATTCCCATTGAAACACAAATTACAGTTTAAAAAAAAAATGTTCTATTGAGAGTTTGAGGTACCATAAAACTGTAAGGAGACACAGGGATAGCTCAGAAATAAGTAAGAGAAAAAAAAAACAGAGAAAAACAAACAAACTAAAAAACAACATAAAACATATCTTTGATGTAAAATGAAAGTAATTCTGAATAATGCAACAGGAATTCCATGTATGTGTGTATGTATGTGTGTGTGTATGTATATATATGTGTATATATGTGTATATATATATATATATATATATATATATATATATATATATATATATATATATATATATATATATATATATATATATATATATATATATATATATATATATATATATATATATATATATATACATATACATACAGTCCGGTCCATAAATATTGGGACATCGACACAATTCTAAACTTTTTGGTTCTATACACCACCACAATGGATTTGAAATGAAACAAACAAGATGTGCTTTAACTGCAGACTTTCAACTTTAATTTGAGGGTATTTACATCCAAATCAGGTGAACGGTGTAGGAATTACAACAGTTTGTATATGTGCCTCCCACTTTTTAAGGGACCAAAAGTAATGGGACAATTGGCTGCTCAGCTGTTCCATGGCCAGGTGTGTGTTATTCCCTCATTATCCCATTTACAAAGAGCAGATACATGCTCCAGTGTTCATTTGAAGTGTGCTATTTTGCATTTGTGAACTCTCAATATGAGATCCAAAGAGCTGTCACTATCAGTGAAGCAAGCCATCATTAGGCTGAAAAAACAAAACAAACCCATCAGAGAGATAGCAAAAACATTAGGTGTGGCCAAATCAACTGTTTGGAACATCCTTAAAAAGAAAGAACGCACCGGTGAGCTCAGCAACACCAAAAGACCCGGAAGACCATGGAAAACAACTGTGGTGGATGACCGAATAATTATTTCCCTGGTGAAGAAAACACCCTTCACAACAGCTGGCCAGATCAAGAACACTCTCCAGGAGGTAGGTGTATGTGTGTCAAAGTCAACAATCAAGAGAAGACTTCACCAGAGTAAATACAGAGGGTTCACCACAAGATGTTATCCATTGGTGAGCCTCAAAAACAGGAAGGCCCGATTAGAGTTTGCCAAACAACATCTAAAAAAGCCTTCACAGTTCTGGAACAACATCCTGTGGATAGATGAGACTAAGATCAACTTGTACCAGAGTGATGGGAAGAGAAGAGTATGGAGACGGAAAGGAACTGCTCATGATCCAAAGCATACCACCTCATCAATCAGTGAAGCATGGTGGTGGTAGTGTCATGGCGTGGGCATGTAAGGCTGCCAATGGAACTGGTTCTCTTGTATTTATTGATGATGTGACTGCTGACAAAAGCAGCAGGATGAATTCTGAAGTGTTTTGGGCAATATTATCTTCTCATATTCAGCCAAATGCTTCAGAACTCATTGGACGGCGCTTCACAGTGCAGATGGACAATGACCCGAAGCATACTGCAAAAGCAACCAAAGAGTTTAAGGGAAAGAAGTGGAATGTTATGCAATGGCCAAGTCAATCACCTGATCTGAATCCGATTGAGCATGCATTTCACTTGCTGAAGACAAAACTGAAGGGAAAATGCTCCAAGAACAAGCAGGAACTGAAGACAGTTGCAATAGAGGTCTGGCAGAGCATCACCAGGGATGAAACCCAGCATCTGGTGATGTCTATGTGTTCCAGACTTCAGGCTGTAATTGACTGCAAAGGATTTGCAACCAAGTATTAAAAAGTGAAAGTTTGTTTTATGACTGTTAATCTGTCCCATTACTTTTGGTCCATTAAAAAGTGGGAGGCACATATACAAACTGTTGTAATTCCTACACCGTTCACCTGATTTGGATGTAAATACCCTCAAATTAAAGCTGAAAGTCTGCAGTTAAAGCACATCTTGTTGGTTTTAATTTCAAATCCATTGTGGTGGTGTATAGAGCCAAAAAGTTTAGAATTGTGTCGATGCCCCAATATTTATGGACCTGACTGTGTGTGTATGTATGTATATATATATATATATATATATATATATATATATATATATATATATATATATATATATATATATATATATATATATATATATATATATATATATATATATATATATATATATATATATATATATATCGTATATACTCAAGTATAAGCCGACCCGAGTATAAGCCGAGGCACCTATTTTACCACAAAATACTGAGTGACTCGAGTACAAGCCGAGGGTGGGAAATGTGCTGCCCTCTGTGTCCCTCTTGTACCTTCTGTGTCCCCCTCTCTCTCCCGTGTCTCTTCTCCCCTCTCCCTTCCCTGTGTCCCTTCCCTGTGTCTCTTCCCCCCTCCTCATCCTCAACCCCCTCATCCTCAACCCCCTCATCCTCAGCCCCCTCATCCTCAGCCCCCTCATCCTCAGCCCCCTCATCCTCAGCCCCCTCATCCTCAACCCCCTCATCCTCAGCCCCCTCATCCTCAGCCCCCTCATCCTCAACCCCCTCATCCTCAACCCCCTCATCCTCAACCCCCTCTTCCTCAACCCCCTCATCCTCAACCCCCTCATCCTCAACCCCCTCATCCTCAACCCCCTCATCCTCAACCCCCTCATCCTCAACCCCCTCATCCTCAACCCCCTCATCCTCAACCCCCTCATCCTCAACCCCCTCATCCTCAACCCCCTCATCCTCAACCCCCTCATCCTCAACCCCCTCATCCTCAACCCCCTCATCCTCAACCTCCTCATCCTCATCCTCAACCCTTCCATCCTCAACCCCCTCCTCCACCTAAACCACCCTCCTCCACCTAAACCACCCTCCTCCACCTAAACCACCCTCCTCCACCTAAACCACCCTCCTCAACCCCCCTCCTCAACCCCAACCCCCTCAACCCCAACCCCCTCAACCCCAACCCCCTCAACCCCAACCCCCTCATCCTCAACCCCCTCATCCTCAACCCCCTCATCCTCAACCCCCTCCTTCTCAACCCCCTCCTTCTCAACCCCCTCCTTCTCAACCCCCTCCTCCTCAACCCCCTCCTCCTCAACCCCCTCCTCCTCAACCCCCTCCTCCTCAACCCCCTCCTCCTCAACCCCCTCCTCCTCAACCCCCTCCTCCTCAACCCCCTCCTCCTCAACCCCCTCATCCTCAACCCCCTCATCCTCAACCCCCTCCTCCTCAACCCCCTCCTCCTCAACCCCCTCCTCCTCAACCCCCTCCTCCTCAACCCCCTCCTCCTCAACCCCCTCATCCTCAACCCCCTCATCCTCAACCCCCACCCCCTCATCCTTATACTCCACCCCCTCATCCTTATACTCCACCCCCTCATCCTTATACTCCACCCCCTCATCCTTATACTCCACCCCCTCATCCTTATACTCCACCCCCTCATCCTTATACTCCACCCCCTCATCCTTATACTCCACCCCCTCATCCTTATCCTCAACCCACTCATCCTTATCCTCAACCACCTCCTCAACCCCCCATCCTTATCCTCAACCCAAACCCCCTCCTCAACCTCAACCCCCCTCCTCATCCTCAACCCCCCTCCTCATCCTCAACCCCCCTCCTCATCCTCAACCCCCCTCCTCATCCTCAACCCCCCTCCTCATCCTCAACCCCCCTCCTCATCCTCAACCTCACTCCTCAACCTCACTCCTCAACCTCCCTCCTCAACCTCACTCCTCAACCTCCCTCCTCAACCTCCCTCCTCAACCTCACTCCTCAACCTCACTCCTCAACCTCCCTCCTCAACCTCCCTCCTCAACCTCACTCCTCAACCTCCCTCCTCACTCCTCATTCTCATCCCCCCCATACTACTCCTCTAAATACCCCCCCCCCCCCCCCCTCACTTACCTACCTCGGCCTCCGCTCCTTCCGGGTTTTGACGTGGCGCGCGTGTGACGTCACGGTATTAGCATGTACCGGGTGCCGGCACCCGGTATATGCTAATGACGTGGCGCACGTGTGACGTCACGGCATTAGCATATACCGGGTGCCGGCACCCGGTATATGCTAATGCCGTGACGTCACATGCGCACCACATCAAGACCCGCAAGGAGCGGAGGCGGGAGCAGGTGAGGGGAGGGGGGGGTGGTATTTAGAGGGGTAGTATGAGGAGGGGGGTTAGAATGAGGGGGGGTTGAGGATGAGGAGAGGGGAGGGAAAGAGTCACGGGTGGGTTAGAGAGACACAGGGGGTTAGAGAGACACAAGGGGGGGTTAGAGAGACACAAGGGGGGGTTAGAGAGACACAAGGGGGGGTTAGAGAGACACAAGGGGGGGTTAGAGAGACACAAGGGGGGGTTAGAGAGACACAAGGGGGGGTTAGAGAGACACAAGGGGGGGTTAGAGAGACACAAGGGGGGGTTAGAGAGACACAAGGGGGGGTTAGAGAGACACAAGGGGGGGTTAGAGAGACACAAGGGGGGGTTAGAGAGACACAAGGGGGGGTTAGAGAGACACAAGGGGGGGTTAGAGAGACACAAGGGGGGGTTAGAGAGACACAAGGGGGGGTTAGAGAGACACAAGGGGGGGGTTAGAGAGACACAAGGGGGGGGTTAGAGAGACACAAGGGGGGGGTTAGAGAGACACAAGGGGGGGGGTTAGAGCGACACAAGGGGGGGGGTTAGAGCGACACAAGGGGGGGGTTAGAGCGACACAAGGGGGGGTTAGAGCGACACAAGGGGGGGTTAGAGCGACACAAGGGGGGGGGTTAGAGCGACACAAGGGGGGGTTAGAGCGACACAAGGGGGGGTTAGAGCGACACAAGGGGGGGTTAGAGCGACACAAGGGGGGGTTAGAGCGACACAAGGGGGGGTTAGAGCGACACAAGGGGGGGTTAGAGCGACACAAGGGGGGGTTAGAGCGACACAAGGGGGGGTTAGAGCGACACAAGGGGGGGTTAGAGCGACACAAGGGGGGGTTAGAGCGACACAAGGGGGGGTTAGAGCGACACAAGGGGGGGTTAGAGCGACACAAGGGGGGGTTAGAGCGACACAAGGGGGGGTTAGAGCGACACAAGGGGGGGTTAGAGCGACACAAGGGGGGGTTAGAGCGACACAAGGGGGGGTTTAGAGCGACACAAGGGGGGGTTAGAGCGACACAAGGGGGGGTTAGAGCGACACAAGGGGGGGTTAGAGCGACACAAGGGGGGGTTAGAGCGACACAAGGGGGGGTTAGAGCGACACAAGGGGGGGGTTAGAGCGACACAAGGGGGGGTTAGAGCGACACAAGGGGGGGGTTAGAGCGACACAAGGGGGGGGTTAGAGCGACACAAGGGGGGGTTAGAGCGACACAAGGGGGGGTTAGAGCGACACAAGGGGGGGTTAGAGCGACACAAGGGGGGGTTAGAGCGACACAAGGGGGGGTTTAGAGCGACACAAGGGGGGGTTAGAGCGACACAAGGGGGGGTTAGAGCGACACAAGGGGGGGTTAGAGCGACACAAGGGGGGGTTAGAGCGACACAAGGGGGGGTTAGAGCGACACAAGGGGGGGTTAGAGCGACACGGGGGGGGGGGGGGGGCGGAGAGTGACTTGAGTATAATCCGAGAGGGCCCTTTTTTAGCCTTAAAAAAAGGGCTGAAAAACTCGGCTTATACTCGAGTATATACGGTATATGTACAGTGGATATTAAAAGTCTACACACCACTGTTAAAATGTCAGGTTTCTGTGCTGTAAAAAAATGAGACAAAGATAAATCATTTCAGAACCTTTTCCACCTTTAATGTGACCTATACACTGTACAAATCAATTGAAAAACAAACTGAAATCTTTTAGGTAGAGGGAAGAAATAATATAAAAATAAAATAATATGGTTGCATAAGTATGCCCACCCTTAAACTAATACTTTGTTGAAGCACCTTTTGATTTTATTACAGCACGCAGTCTTTTTGGGTATGAGTCTATCAGCATGGCACATTTTGACTTGGCAAGATTTGCCCACTCTTCTTTGCAAAAACACTCCAAATCTGTCAGATTGCAAGGGCATCTCCTGTGCACAGCCCTCTTCAGATTACCCCACCGATTTTCAATCGGATTCAGGTCTGGGCTCTGGCTGGGCCATTCCAAAACTTTAATCTTCTTCTGGTGAAGCCATTCCTTTGTTGATTTGGATGTATGATTTGGGTCGTTGTCATGCTGAAAGATTAAGTTCCTCTTCATGTTCAGCTTTCTAGCAGAAGCCTGAAGGTTTTGTGCCAATATTGACTGGTATTTTAAATTGTTCATAATTCCCTCTATCTTAACTAAAGCCCCAGTTCCAGCTGAAGAAAAACAGCCCCAAAGCATGATGCTGCCACCACCATGTTTCACTGTGGGTATGGTGTTCTTTTGGTAATGTGCAGTGTTGTTTTTGAGCCAAACATATCTTTAGGAATTATGGCCAAAAAGTTCAACCTTGGTTTCATCAGACCATAACACCTTTTCCCACATGCTTTTGGGAGACTTCAGATGTGTTTTTGCAAAATGTAGCCTGGCTTGGATTTTTTTCTTCATAAGAAAAGGCTTTTGTCTTGCCATACAGTAGATTGTTGTCACATGTACCACACAGCCAGTACTTGCCAGATATTCCTGCAGCTCCTTTAATGTTGCTGTAGGCCTTTTGGCAGCCTCCCAGACCAGTTTTTCCTTGTCTTTTCATCAATTGTGGAGGGAGCTCCAGTTCTTGGTATTGTCACTGTTGTGCCATATTTTCTCCACTTGATGATGACTGTCTTCACTGTGTTCCATGGTATATCTAATGCCTTGGAAATTATTTTGTACCCTTCTCCTGACTGATACCTTTTAACAATGAGATCCCTCTAATGCGTTGGAAGCTCTCTATGGACCATGGCTTTTGCTGTGGGATGCGACTAAGAAAATTTCAGGAATGACCAACTAGAGCAGCTGAATTGTATTTGGGGTTATTCAGAGGCATTTTAAATGATGGCAGGTGTATGCTGACTCCTATTTAACACGATTTGGAATGTGATTGCTTAATTCTGAACACAGCTACATCCCCAGTTATAAGAGGGTGTGCAGACTTATGCAACCACATTATTTTTCTTTTTTTTTTTTCTTCCCTCCACCTAAAAGATTTCAGTTTGTTTTTCAATTGAGTTGTACAGTTTATAGGTCACATTAAAGGTGGAAAAAGTTCTGAAATGATTTATCTTTGTCTCATTTTTTTACAGCACAGAAACCTGACATTTTAACAGGGGTGTGTAGACTTTTTATATCCACTGTATATGTAGTTGAATAATCAGAGTATTGCAGTGAATAGTGATACCTTTTTTATTGGACAAACGTATTCATAATAAAGCGATGAGCATTCGATAGATAATGCCTCTCTTTATCAAGTCAAAAAAGCGATACTGATACAAGTATGAACTAAAAACAGCAAACAGAAAGAGATGGAAAAAAAATTGACAAACAAGAGACAAAATTAATTGGCAGAGTTAAGTGAGAAACAGACCAGCATTGTGAATAATGTCCTGATAGGTCAGTAAGTAAGTCTGTTGATCAGGTTGTAGATAAGAACACAGCAGAGTAAAATAAAGAGCAATAAATATATTATATAATATAATTTGTATATATTTATGCAGTTTTGAATTATATAATGTGTTTGGGTGTGCTCTTATTAACTAGTCCCTCTTGAGAGCATAGGATGTATTGCTAAGCTTTCATGCTCCATACCTATAAACCAGTGAGTACAGAAAACATTCCTAAAGCACTTGAAGAAAATCCTGCTGGAAGATGCAGTCTTCTGGTGTTCTATATGGGGCTGTTCAGGGTTATTTCAGTGTAAGTACTGTTAACCACTTAAAGTGTATCCAGAACAGATATGTACTGAAATAAGTAAACTGTCAAATGTATTGGGTTATTCAAAGTACTGTAGCACAGGACTCAACACATGTATAAATGTGTTAGACAGCACTAAAACACACACCCAGATGAATAATCAGAGTATTGCAGAACATAGTGATTACATTTTTCTATTGGACAAACCTATTAATAATAATGAGAGATGAACTTCTCGGTACAGTGGATTTTCAGCCACTACTAACAGAGGGCACAGAATTAAAACTTATTTTCCTCCAAGCCTCCCATTCTTGCATTTTGACAACTACCAAATCTGAGACAAACGTTCGTGAGCAGAAGATTGGCCAATTGACAACCCAACAGAGAAAATGGTACTAAACCTTGCAATAAAATTAGCTGCAAACTATGGGCCATATTCTGCTGCCAAAATCGTAAATTTATACACACTTAAAACTGCTGTCACATATTCTATTAGCAACTCACAATCCGATTATGAGTTACCAGCCCACAATGACTACGGGCCACCTAAAGACGCAACTTTGGTCTTAGAACTTTGTTGGTTTCAGCACAGTTAGAATATTACGAGCTCTAAATAATTAAAGTTAAACAAAATCAATGTTCTATTTGATCAGTATCTCGCAAATAAAGTCTGACCTGCAACTGGAAAAGTATGACTTTTCTGTGTAAAATATTAGGAGTACTAAATTGGACTCGCAAAGGCTTTTTCAAACACTTATTAAAGCTATGACAGCAATCAAACACACAATACTGTACTTTAAAAGCACGAGAAGGCATGGAAAGACATTATAATTGCACAATAGTCTCAAACCTACAAATATTATTTTTAACTGTTTTTTCTGAGTAATATTGATCCCGGGACTCAAGGGGTTAATACATACAATGAGACCCACACGGATAAAAAAAGATGATCGAATGCATTTTACAGAGCGCTAGATTATTTGTTTGTGAGCCTGTTCGTCAAATATTACTTATTGGCACAAATTGTGTAAAAACACCTGCAGCCAAATGTTTTGAGTTTGAGGCATTAGCGAGCTTCTAATAGAGAAAGATCCTGTGTCAGCACATCTTTAGAGAGGACACAGACACACATAACAAGTCCTATAACATCAGAAGGTCATATTCATGCACATCTTCCAATGTAGTTTGCATAATGCAATGTACTATATGTGAAAGGGCCTGTTACATTGGGAAAACCTGCCAAAAATTACATCCAATGGTGAATCTTCACAGACTTTCCATCAAAAAGCACAAGGAAGACAATTATTGTACACCAGTGGGGCACCATTTTACTCAGAATAATCACTCCATCCAAATAAAAAAAAAATCTAAATAAGAGGGAATTTAAAAGGCATCTAAAAGTGGAAAACTTTTGAAATGAAAATGATTACATTTAAATACAAAAGATATGGGACTTCATATAGATCTAGGATTTCTGTTCCACTAGCAACAGGTTTTAAGACTCTGCTGTGGTCTTGCCCAAAACCTTGTCTACAGACTCACATTCTTGACCTATCAGGGCATTATTTATGACTAGCGACTTGCCCGTCAAAAAATTACAGCAATAAGATTGTAAGGCAGGTAATGGTGTTTTGTTGCGACATTAATTTTGTTGGTGTTCCGAGATCCTTCGGCGCTCATTGCGAGCCTCGCGCTGAGCGCGTTCGGCGCTCATTGCGTGGCTCGCAATGAGCGCCCGCTGTTGGTTGTTTGTGTGCTATGAGCAGCGTTGGCGGTCGTTTTTTGTATGCTAATGAAACAATGAATAAATGAATATACTTTACCTATATTGAAGTAATATATGCAGGAAGCATTGTGTTGAAGAGCTGGCAATCAGTTTTCATGTTGCTGCAGCATACAATGTTTGTTTTCAGTGCTGTGGAGCTGCTGTGTAAGTGTCAGCAATGTGTGCAGTGTGTAGTGTAAATAGTGTGCGTGCGCAAGGAAAATCCGTTAGAGTAGCTGTGTACTTCCGGATTGTGTAAGTTAGTGTTGTAAAATGGCGCCTAACGTGTGGTACGCGGCTGTGGCTAATTTTGCATCCTTGTTCTTGGACCTCGTCCGCCTTTTTCGGAAAATCTGTATGTGTTTGGTGGTGTTTTGCGTCTTTAGGGTCCTGTAGCCTCGTTTTTTTTTTTTTTTCGGCGGCCATTTTTTCTCTTGCTTAGTTGATTTTCGGGTGTAATGGAGGTGTAACTTCACTTGCAGAGGTCCTGGGTGTCCCCCCTTGCTGTAGGCAAGCTTTTTATGTGTTTGTTGTGTGTATTTATTGTGTTTCTAATGTTTTTAGGTTTGCGCGGGTCGGCCATTAAAGTCGTATCTTTGCGAGGTCGTAGTGTTTTTTTTCCCCTAAGTCCAGCGTCTCGTATTTGTTTGTTGTAAGTCCATAAATGTTGCGAGGTCCGCAGTTGCTGGCAAGGAGCGCCTTTGGCGCTCCATGCCAGCAACTGAGGCCCTCGCTTCGCGAGCCCGCAGCATTAGCAACAACCGCCATGCTCACAACTATATATGTGATGCCTGTATGTGTCAAACTCTAATCTCTGCCCAGTTACATTGTCAATTCCTTAATCAGTATTGCTTTCGGCTGGATAAAGAAAGGTTCATCTCTCCAAAGCTCGTCATTATTATGAATACTAGAGACTTGCTTGTCAAAAAATGACAGCAATAAAATTTTAAGGCTTGGAATGCTGTACCTACGGCGCTTCTCGCGGTCCCCATGCTTAGTGCCTTCGGCGCACATTGCGTGGCTCGCAATGAGCGTCTTCAGCGAGCCTCTCCCTCAGTCTACTGTACGGGCCTTGCGATGAGCGCCTTCGGTGCTCATTGTGAGCCCGGCAATGAGTGGCTTCTCCACTCATTGCAGGCCTTGGCAACTCACAACTTTTGTGGTTCTCAATGTTCACCTTCGGCGCTCACTGCGAGCCTCTCCCCAGTCTTTGACCACTGTGTCTCTTTCCCCTTCTCTCTGTGCTTTGTGTCTTTTGTTTTACCTTAGTTCCCCATCACCCCCCCATGTCTCTCTTCATCCTTCTCTCATCCCTGTGTCTCTTTCCACCCTCTCCCCCCTCTCCCTGCCCTGTGTCTTTCTCCTCTGTGTCTGTGCTGCAGTTTTGCGTGGCTTGCGATGAGTGCCGTTGCTTGCTTTGTTTGGCTAAGTGTTAATAGCTTAGTGATCGTGTTTACTTGTGCTAAGTGTTACTGGCATCTGGGTCATTTTTTTTGCCTGCGGCCTCGTTTGCATCCTTTTAAAAAAAAAATTGTCCAACATTTAGCCGATTTTTTTTTGGGCTAAAAACTGCAAATATGGCTCAAATTAACTTGCATCCTCACTCAAGGCTCCCTGGCTCTCCCCCTGTGCTGTGTGTGAGTGTGTAATGTATTTTTTTAAGTATTTGGCACTTTTTGGTGGTCTTTCGAGTTCAGTGGTTCGGCCGTTAAAGTCGTAAAAGTATTGCCTGCTGTAAAGTATTGCGTGGCTCGCATTTGGCGCCAAACTGCTACGCTCTGAGTCCCGCTGACTCTCGGTCTCTGCAATGAGTGCCTTTGGCGTTCATTGCAGCTACTTCCCGCAGGCCTCCACCCCCTCAACTGCGTCCCGTGCTTTGTGAGGGCCGCAATTGCGGCCTGCAATGAGCGCCTTTGGCGCTCATTGCAGCTACGTACCATGGGCCTCCATCCCCACAACTGCGCCCCTCCCTTTGCGGAACGCATCTTCCTCCACAAAGCTTTGAGACATACAGTCAAGTCCATAAATATTGGGACATCGACACAATTCTAATCTTTTTGGCTCTATACACCACCACAATGGATTTGAAATGAAACAAACAAGATGTGCTTTAACTGCAGACTTTCAGCTTTAATTTGAGGGTATTTACATCCAAGTCAGGTGAACGGTGTAGGAATTACAACAGTTTGTATATGTGCCTCCCACTTTTTAAGGGACCAAAAGTAATGGGACAGATTAAGTCATAAATCAAACTTTCACTTTTTAATACTTGGTTGCAAATCCTGTGCAGTCAATTACAGCCTGAAGTCTGGAACGCATAGACATCACCACCAGACGCTGGGTTTCATCCCTGGTGATGCTCTGCCAGACCTCTATTGCAACTGTCTTCAGTTCTTGTTTTTTTTGGGGCAATCGGATTCAGGTCAGGTGATTGACTTGGCCATTACACAATATTCCACTTATTTCCCTTAAAAAACTCTTTGGTTGCTTTTGCAGTATGCTTCGGGTCATTGTCCATCTGCACTGTGAAGCGCCGTCCAATGAGTTCTGAAGCATTTGGCTGAATATGAGCAGATAATATTGCCGGAAAAACGTCAGAATTCATCCTGCTGCTTTTGTCAGCAGTCACATCATCAATAAATACAAGAGAACCAGTTCCATTGGCAACCATACATGCCCACGCCATGACACTACCACCACCATGCTTCACTGATGAGGTGGTACGCTTTGGATCATGAGCAGTTCCATTCCTTCTCCATACTCTTCTCTTCCCATCACTCTGGTATAAGTTGATCTTAGTCTCATCTGTCCATAGGATGTTGTTCCAGAACTTTGAAGGCTTTTTTAGGTGTTGTTTGGAAAACTCTAATCTGGCCTTCCTGTTTTTGAGGCTCACCAATGATTTACATCTTGTGGTGAACCCTCTGTATTCACTCTGGTGAAGTCTTCTCTTGATTGTTGACTTCGTCACGCATACACCTACCTCCTGGAGAGTGTTCTTGATCTGGCCAACTGTTGTGAAGGGTGTTTTCTTCACCAGGGAAATAATTCTTCGGTCATCCATCACAGTTGTTTTCCGTGGTCTTCCGGGCCTTTTGGTGTTGCTGAGCTCACCGGTGCGTTCTTTCTTTTTAAGGATGTTCCAAACAGTTGATTTGGCCACACCTAATGTTTTTGCTATCTCTCTGATGGGTTTGTTTTGTTTTTTCAGCCTAATGATGGCTTGCTTCACTGATAGTGACAGCTCTTTGGATCTCATATTGAGAGTTAACAGCAACAAATGCAAATAGCACACTTGAAATGAACTCTGGACCTTTTATCTGCTCTTTGTAAATGGGATAATGAGGGAAAAACACACACCTGGCCATGAAACAGCTGAGCAGCCAATTGTCCCATTACCTTTGGTCCCTTAAAAAGTGGGAGGCACATATACAAACTGTTGTAATTCCTACAACGTTCACCTGATATGGATGTAAATACCCTCAACTTAAAGCTGAAAGTCTGCAGTTACAGCACATCTTGTTCATTTCATTTCAAATCCATTGTGGTGGTGTATAGAGCCAAAAAGATTAGATTTGTGTCGATGTCCCAATATTTATGGACCTGACTGTAGCTGTGTTACCTCCTTCCAGGAAAATCTATGTTGTTTATGGCCTGCATGATGGTATACTTTTTCCAGAAATCCATCATGAATTGTTTGTCTTTGCTGTCTGTTTGGTCAATGAGCTGGCGGAATGTGCCGCAAAGATAATGGGCCTTGAAGGTCGCAATGACCCTATGATCCATTGGCTGGATGAGTGAAGAGTTGTTGGGTGGCAGGAAAACTACTTCCATTGGGATGCAGCAATGTAGCTCAGCCAAGTTGGTAGGGTGGCTTGGAGCATTGTCCAATAACAGGAGCACTCTGGCCTCAATCCCTTTACCCCCTGCAGTAGTGTTGCACTGATGAACAGAAATGCTCTCTGAACCATTTCATGAAGATGCCTAGCTTTACGGTTGAAATTACAATTGACCGGTAAAGTGGATTTTGGAATGCTGTTCATGGCTCTAGATGTTTTTGATCGGTACACCAGCAATGGCTTGATGTTGAAGTTACCACTGGTATTCCCACCCAGATGAAGGTTTAGCTCGTATTTGACTGCTTTGAACCCCGGTGCTCGATTCTTCTCACGGGATATGAAGGTGCAGCTTCGCATTCTCTTTCAGAACCGTCCCGTCTCGTCAACGTTGAAGACCACTTCTGGTGGATAATTGCCTCTTTCCACAATGTCCTTCAAGATGGCTGGAAAGGTTGCAGCAGTTTTGCTGTCAGCGCTCGCTGCTTCTCCTGTAATTTGGATGTTGTAGAGGGTTTTCCCCTTCTTAAACTGGTTGAACCAACCTCTGCTGGCTGAGAAGCTACGCTTTTTCCAAGTGGTCTAGCACCTTCATCTTGATATATCGGAGGAATGATCAAGCACTTCAGTTTGGCCTGATCCTCCGTTTGCACACTCCTGTTCTATAAACTGTACAAAAAAAAAAAAAGTTCAATGAAAATTGTCTAATAAAATCTACATTCAACCACGTTATGAGGAACAAGGAAAATATTCTTTACCATCTCCCTGGATGTTGGAGGGAGGAATTGGGGGTCACTTGTGTCTCTTTCTCTCTCCAAAATGAAACTTTTCTCTCTCTGTCTCTCTCAATGCCTTGAGGCTGTTCTGAGCATTAAATGAGGTCCTGCAAGGAAAACAATCAGCGTTCTAGCGAAACAGAGTGTTCAATGGGGTCAGCCTGCCAAAAGACAGCGCCACAGCATGGTTTAGCGCAAAGCCAGGAATTACTGCAGAAAGATTGCTATAGAGAATCAGCTCTAAAAGGGGTAGCGTTATATATAACTAGCGACTTGCCCGTCAAAAAATGACGGCAATGTTATGTATATGTTTGTCAAGTTGTTTAGTTATTAACATATATTTTTGACACTTGTAAGTATTTTAATATGAACGTGTATTTTTGTAAAATGTTGATGTAATGGTTTTTTAAAATGTAATTAGTATCTGAAGAATTGTTAACTTGAATATACATTGAATGAATAGGAAAGCCAAAAGTAAAAACCCTTTTTTAAACGTTGCAAATTTTAACATGAAGTTTAAAATATATGTAAGCAATAACCATCAAAGTATATATTTTTAAACTTGAACTTTATTTTTTATGTAAGTTTAGAAGTTGACAAAACATTGGTATAATTTTGAACATTATAAACAGGAACATAGTGAATACATTTTGTAAAGTAATTTTTTATTAAAAGTATTAACATTTGAATGTAAAAACAATTGACATTTAAATTAATCAGTATTAAAATGCAATTTCTATCACAATAATTGTTAACTTGAATATACATTGAATGTAGAGGAAGGCATACAGTCAAACTCTTCTTAAAACGTACGTAATTAAACTAATTTATTACTGAGCACATAAATTGGCGATAAACATTAATGTAGGTAGTAATCTTAAGATAACAGACAATATTTACATTGTGACTTAAAAGGTGCTTGACCTCTTAACATCCACTTTGTAATATGTTGAATGAAATAACTTCAAAATATATTTTTTAAACTTTTAACATTAGAAACATTAACATAGTGACTTAACATTTTAACATAATTTTTACTAACAATGCAAGGCAAGTATTTTGTGAGGCGAATCATTCATAAACATGACTTCCATTAATTATGACTGAATTAAACAACCAATTGTTATGTATTTTGCAATGCTTTTAAAAAATCTTGGCACCTTTAATTAGTATCCTTCAAAGTTATAGTACTTCATAGTAGACAATGTTTTTAGTAAAAATACGTCCATCTTCTAATAAATCACCTTGACTTTCATTGTTTTCAATGTAAACTTTAATTGCCTGTGGATTTTTGCACCTTGACAACGCAACGTACAATTGACCATGTGCAAAAACTGGTTCTTCCAAGAAAATACCCACAGATTTGAAAGTTTGACCTTGTGATTTATTAATGGTCATGGCAAATGCCATAATAATGGGAAATTGTCTTCTTTGAAGTATAAAAGGGAGACTACTTTCACTTGGTGCTAAATCTATTCTTGGTATGAAAACTCTCTCTCCTCTATGGGTCCCAGTTAAAATTTCAGCATCTATAAAATGGTCCTTTAATTGTTGAACAATTAATCTTGTGCCATTGCATAGGCCTTTTTTGGGATTCATATTTCGCAGTAACATGATAATTGCACCTTTCTTTAGCTGCAAAATATGTGGTGGCATTCCAGAAGGAGTTAAAGAGTTTATGAATTCAGTGGAAAAGTTAGCCTGACTTTCATTGTCATCAGCAAGTACAGAATCAGCACTGTGATAATTTCTTTGTGGTGCATAAATTTTTTTTAAGATTTTATTATTGAGGATTAATGCATCTTTATTTTTACACGTCAGTATGACTTGGTTGGCAAGCTCGGAATATTCTTCGTTATTTATGCTCCCTTCAAATATAGCCGATATAATATCTTGTTGACAAATCATATGAGGTGGGATCTCTACAGTGTCGTCAGGTAAATGTAGTATTTTTTCTGTTCTGCCTTCTCCAATTTTAATAAGCCAATCATTGAAATCAGTTTGGCCTTCTGATCTCATATTTTGTTGCAGTTGAAGATGGGTAAAATGTTTCCATACTGTACTTGACTTTATACATGTTTCGATAATGTCAGTTCGATTTCCATGTACAACAACAGGTAATGTTTGTCTAAAATCGCCACCCAACAACATTACCTTTCCACCAAATGGAAAAATATTATCCATGACTTCACGAAGCAAACGGTCAATACATTGGAGGGCATAGCATGACATCATTGTGGCCTCATCTATTATAATTAATTTACATTTCTTCAATTTCTTTGCTTGTAAGGATGTCATGCGAATATCTGACACAGAATTTTCTAAAATAGGCACTGGCAGTTTAAATCCACTATGAACAGTTCTTCCACCTTCTAATAAAAGTGCAGCAATTCCAGTAGTGGCAAACGCCATTGCTATTTTTCCTTGTGCTCGTACTGAACTCATTAATAAATTGTACAAATATGTTTTTCCTGATCCGCCAGGTCCATCAAGATAGAAATAACGCTCTGTCACCATGTCATCATCTATAGCATTTTTAATGGCATGAAATGCTTGCAATTGTAGTGTATTTAAAGTTGCAAGTCTTTCTTCTGTTCTTTCTGCTTGTAGTTGAATGTCATAGTCTTCAAAGTTAATGTCATCTATAAGACCTGGATCAGGCAAATTAAAACTTGCACAACTTAATCCATGAGTTAAAAAGACTTCTTGGATTTCCATTAACGCTTTTAAGTGTGCAATGGGTTCATTGTATCGTCGCATAAAGTCTTCAGCCATATTACTTTTAAAAGTCTCCCACAAAGCTAATGCATTTGGAGCATTTGAGAAGATACAAATAAAAGCAAATTGTTCTCTCATCTGTCGTGGCATTTGACATTGTGCTGCTTCTTCTAAGCATCTTTCCCACTCTGTATCATCAGCGAGTAAGTTTCTATGTCTTGCAGCTAAATGGAAGGATTCATATACAATGTCATTAACAGTTCTTAAGTGTTCAAAACTTTGTGCTCCAGGAACATTTAAAAGTAATATCCGTAAGCAAAAACGTTCAACATCTCTTGGACTGACTGTGTAAATTCTTGGAATAATTTTATTGCCTCTAGTTTTTCTTGGTCTCCATAATCCATTCACAAAAACATAGTGATATGGAATTTCAATATATAAGTATTGTGTTGCTTCAGCATCAGTGGAATTTAATGCAAACCATGCAGTTAGTGTAGTGTGACGATCTTCACTTTGGGCCAATGCATTCATTTCATTTCCAGCATGGAAATAGACTAAATGTCGTTGTGGCAAATGTACTGCTAACCTATATACTGCATGTGATCTATCATGCATTTCAAATTTTAAAAGCCGCCACATAGCTTCTGGCGCACTGACATAGCGAGCATCTACATGAGATGCAAGTTCATCATGTACTAACTCACTACTTTCAGGGTTCTCTGCACTTTTGACGACTACAGTAGCTGCATCGTAACCTTTGTAAATATATTTGTAGACATATTTAATGGATTTGATGGAAGTGCAGGCTTCTACGTTGATGTGGGCGTTGTACTTCATGAGTAAATGTGGATTGTAGGGTACTACATATCTATTGTCCACTTTTTTCCCACGAATAATGGCACTATCTCCTTCTCTTCTTTTATAAAGTGGATATCCATCACAATTGGCATAGGTTTTGTCTCTATAATCTTTGGGAAATTCTTTGGAACATTTATTATTTTCCATACATGGTGATTGTGGATTAAGGTCACCACAGGGTCCATGAATCATGCGATGAGTAACAATCTCATATAGTCTACCATATAGTTCTGGATCTGGTAGTTCAGCAACAATAACTGCATCCACTTTGTCTGAAGTATCTAATTTATCTTTTTCTTGAAGTATTATTAGAAGATGTGCATGTGGAAGGCCTCTTTTTTGAAATTCAATGGTATATACATAAGCAAGACATTTGCCAAATAACTGATTTATAGTGAAGTCACGTATTAATTCATTTAATTTAATCTTAAAAACTCTGGCTACTAAATCTGGTCGATCTGAAGCAGTTTGTCCAAGAAGTAGATTTAGTGTAATTTCTGGCCATTGTGGATTACATGTAAATGTCACAAATAAATCGGGTTTGCCAAATTTTGTCACAATAGCCATAGCATCATTGTATCTTTCTCTCATATTCCGAGGAGATCCTTGAAAGGAAGATGGTAAAATGATGGCTTTGCCAGCTGTCATGTCTCTGCTTGTAGCCACGTCAGCAACATAGTCCATGAGTCCAGAATATTGTTCTACACGGAGTTTATCTTGTTGATATTTGATAAAGTTTAAATTATTTGCCTCAACTTGCAAATATGAATCAATAATCCATTGTTGTGTTAGTTTCCCACCACATAAAATTGGATTAAATACATTGCGAATGGCAATTTGAGCTACTTTAAATTCAAGCATAGAAACATTATTTCGGATTCTGGCTTTAGCATTTGGGTAACTGGGAAGAGTTAATTTTGGTTGCCAACCTGCTTCTCCGTGTGGGAAAAAGATGGGATATGTCATTGGATCTAAATTTGGACTTAAGATACTCATATTAATAAACGGTTGGTCCTCATTTCTAGGATATATTCGTATGTCTCTTTGAAATGGTGGTTCTCCTTCATCATTGTGAAACACCATTGCAACCTCATTTGTTGTTGGCAAGTTATAACGACGTTTATCAGTATGTCTGTCTCTTTTAAGCACCATATTAACCTTCGGCATTGGTAATTGATGTGTTTGTGAATGAAGTAGTTGTTCATTTTCTACTTCTGCCAATTTTTTATAAGCTTTACTGTAGGGATTGTTGTCCATAATGTTATTTAGCTCTATGAAAACAGTGGGTAAGCATTTTTTATTTTCTTCCATCTGCATACGTTGGTCAACAGCTTCCATTGTATCTAGGACATATAGTTGAGCGAATTTTCTTTTATTTCCTTCCTCTGGATGTAAATGGGAAGTGCGATGATAAATTTGTCCTTGGACTTTAAAACAGTAAGGACCATGTCCTGGTACATTAGCAGCTAATGTTGCCCCCATGGATGCAAAGGATATGGCACTATTGTAGGATCTTATGTTTGTCTTAAAATTTTTGTAGTTTGGAAAAGTAGGTTCAGTCATAATATTTTGTAAATAAATTGGAAATTCTTTCCTTTCTGGAAGTTTGAACTTGCCTTTTTGACAACAACTAATAAATTGTCCATCTCTGGGTCTCTCCTGTTTAAAATAATAAGCCTCACAAAACTGACATTGAGTAGTCATGTCCCCACAACTATGAACCTCTACTGCTAAAGACTTGAGTAGAGGACAATTTGCAAAGCATATAGGATTTTGCCTTTCATATTCATCAGGTGAAATGTCATATAATGTTTCAACAACAGGTTCTAAATGTTTTGTTTTTTTCGTTGCTTTTCTTGGTATATGTTGTATTGTTTGAGGTAAAATGTCATCTAATGTTTCATGAAACGGTTCTAAATGCTTTGTTTTCTTTGTTGCTTTTTTTGGTATCTCTTGTCTTTTTTCTGGCAAAATGTCATCTGATGTTTGAGCAACAGGTTCTAAATGCTTTATTTTCTTTGTAGTTTTTTTTGACATATCTTTAATTTCTGCAAGTGACAGTCTTTTGCTTGCAATTCTTTTGCGTTCTTTTTCTCGTCGAATTTCCTTCTTCTCCGGTGTCTGCTGGCTGTCTGCTCTCTGTCGTCGTTCTCTAGCTTGGCGTCTTTTCTTTTCTTGTTTACTCTCATTATCAGCCATGTTAATCTGTAAAAATAAAATAATGTACCATTAGTTTATTTTGAGATGTTAAGTTGTTTTTCATGACATATAGTTATCAATAGTGTGTTAACATTTTATAGTTAATCAATTTCAATGCGTTCAATTGAATAAAAGTCTAAATAAGGGCATGAGATAATTATTTAAAGACATTTTTATTTATTAAACATGTATCCAAAAGCAAGTGTTTCAGTAACTAAAAAGGTATTTTAAAAAAGATGTTATGTCCTTATTTACAGCACTATTCAATTTGTCAAATGGCAATTAAATTAGGGTTTAGGACTGGAATGTTACAATGACAAATTATATAGATTCTGTGTTTTTAGACTTTTTTGGACTATGCCAATTTATTTTTTAAGTTTACATTGAAGTTTGTATTTATTGTTAAAGATTATTGGCCCTAAAAGACAAATAAGAGATAGATGATAGATATTACTTTTTATACTGTACCTTGGTTGAAGTTTGATTTCAAGCAAAATTCTTTGTTGGTCCTGTGTTGAAAGCCTTCGTCCGATGGTCTCGTCCTGTGTTGAAAGTCCTCGTCCGATGGTGTAGTCCTCTGTTGAAAGTCCTCGTCCTCTGGTGTGGTCCTCAGTTCCAACTCCTGTTCCGATGTTCTTGACGCAGTATCTGTTATAAAATAAAAATGAAAATGTTATGTTATTTGAATGTCTTTGTATGAATGAAAAAATGGCATTATTTCTGTGTTTTTCTACAATCCTTTTTGGTGCGCCACAATTTTGGTATGCTTCTGTAGGCTATTTTCTAAGGCCTATAGGTGGTTAAACATTAAAGAAGAATATTAATTAATTTTTCTCTTTTTTTACTTGTTATACTGTACCTTGGTTGAAGTTTGATTTGAAGCAGAATCTTTGTTGGTCCTGTGTTGAAAGCCTTCGTCTGATGGTCTGGTCCTGTGTTGAAAGTCCTCGTCCAATCGTCTGGTCCTCTGTTGAAAGTCCTCGTCCGATGGTGTAGTCCTCTGTTGAAAGTCCTCGTCCAATGGTCTGGTCCTCTGTTGAAAGTCCTCGTCCGCTGGTGTGGTCCTCAGTTGAAACTCCTGGTCCGATGTTCTTGACGCAGTATCTGATATAAAATAAAAATGAAAATGTAATATTATTTTAATGTATTTGTATGAAGTAAAAAATGACATTATTTCTTTGTTTTTCTACAATCCCGTTTGGTGTCCACCACTTTTGGTATGCTTATTTAGGCCTTTTTCTAAGGCTTATAGATTGTTAAACATAAAATAAGTATCTAAATGTACTTTGGTATGTGTTTGTGTGAGTTTTCATACAATCCTGTTTGGTGCGCACCACTGTTGGTATGCTTATTTAGGCTTCTTTATAAGGCTTATAGGTTGTTAAACATAAAATAAGAATGTAAAAGTACTTTGCTATGTGTTTCTGTGAGTTTTCATACAATCCTGTTTGGTGCGCACCACTGTTGGTATGCTTATTTAGGCTTCTTTGTAAGGCTTATAGGTTGTTAAACATTAAAAAAGAATCTAAATGTAGTTTGCTATGTGTTTGTGTGAGTTTTCATACAATCCTGTTTGGTGCGCACCACTGTTGGTATGCTTATTTAGGCTTCTTTGTAAGGCTTATAGGTTGTTAAACATTAAATAAGAATGTAAATGTAGTTTGCTATGTGTTTGTGTGAGTTTTCATACAATCCTGTTTGGTGCACACCACTGTTGGTATGCTTATTTAGGCTTCTTTCTAAGGCTTATAGGTTGTTAAACATAAAATAAGAATGTAAATGTAGTTTGCTATGTGTTTGTGTGAGTTTTCATACAATCCTGTTTGGTGCGCACCACTGTTGGTATACTTATTTAGGCTTCTTTCTAAGGCTTATAGGTTGTTAAACATGAAATAAGAATCTAAATGTAGTTTGCTATGTGTTTGTGTGAGTTTTCATACAATCCTGTTTGATGCGCACCACTGTTGGTATGCTTATTAATGTAGTTTTGTAATGCTAATAGGTTGTTAAACATAAAATAAGAATGTAAATGTAGTTTGTTATGTGTTTGTGTGAGTTTTCATACAATCCTGTTTGGTGCGCACCACTGTTGGTATACTTATTTAGGCTTCTTTCTAAGGCTTATAGGTTGTTAAACATAAAATAAGAATGTAAATGTAGTTTGCTATGTGTTTGTGTGAGTTTTCATACAATCCTGTTTGGTGCGCACCACTGTTGGTATGCTTATTTAGGCTTCTTTCTAAGGCTTATAGGTTGTTAAACATAAAATAAGAATGTAAAAGTACTTTGCTATGTGTTTGTGTGAGTTTTCATACAATCCTATTTGGTGCGCACCACTGTTGGTATGCTTATTTAGGCTTCTTTGTAAGGCTTATAGGTTGTTAAACATTAAATAAGAATCTAAATGTAGTTTGCTATGTGTTTGTGTGAGTTTTCATACAATCCTGTTTGGTGCGCACCACTGTTGGTATACTTATTTAGGCTTCTTTCTAAGGCTTATAGGTTGTTAAACATAAAATAAGAATGTAAATGTAGTTTGCTATGTGTTTGTGTGAGTTTTCATACAATCCTGTTTGGTGCGCACCACTGTTGGTATACTTATTTACGCTTCTTTCTAAGGCTTATAGGTTGTTAAACATAAAATAAGAATGTAAATGTAGTTTGCTATGTGTTTGTGTGAGTTTTCATACAATCCTGTTTGGTGGGCACCAATGTTGGTATGCTTATTTAGGCTTCTTTCTAAGGCTTATAGGTTGTTAAACATTAAATAAGAATCTAAATGTAGTTTGCTATGTGTTTGTGTGAGTTTTCATACAATCCTGTTTGTTGGGCACCAATGTTGGTATGCTTATTTAGGCTTCTTTCTAAGGCTTATAGGTTGTTAAACATAAAATAAGAATGTAAATGTAGTTTGCTATGTGTTTGTGTGAGTTTTCATACAATCCTGTTTGGTGCGCACCACTGTTGGTATACTTATTTACGCTTCTTTCTAAGGCTTATAGGTTGTTAAACATAAAATAAGAATGTAAATGTAGTTTGCTATGTGTTTGTGTGAGTTTTCATACAATCCTGTTTGGTGGGCACCAATGTTGGTATGCTTATTTAGGCTTCTTTCTAAGGCTTATAGGTTGTTAAACATTAAATAAGAATCTAAATGTAGTTTGCTATGTGTTTGTGTGAGTTTTCATACAATCCTGTTTGGTGGGCACCAATGTTGGTATGCTTATTTAGGCTTCTTTCTAAGGCTTATAGGTTGTTAAACATTAAATAAGAATCTAAATGTAGTTTGCTATGTGTTTGTGTGAGTTTTCATACAATCCTGTTTGTTGGGCACCAATGTTGGTATGCTTATTTAGGCTTCTTTCTAAGGCTTATAGTTTGTTAAACATGAAATAAGAATCTAAATGTAGTTTGCTATGTGTTTGTGTGAGTTTTCATACAATCCTGTTTGATGCGCACCACTGTTGGTATGCTTATTAATGTAGTTTTGTAATGCTAATAGGTTGTTAAACATATAATAAGAATGTAAATGTAGTTTGTTATGTGTTTGTGTGAGTTTTCATACAATCCTGTTTGGTGGGCACCAATGTTGGTATGCTTATTTAGGCTTCTTTCTAAGGCTTATAGGTTGTTAAACATTAAAATAAGAATGTAAATGTAAATCCTGTTTGATGGGCACCACTTTTGTTATACTTATGTAGTGTTTTTTCTAATGGTTATACATTGTTAAACAATCACATTTGAATGAGGCCCTCGGCCATTAAACATATTTAGGTCCTGAATCAATTGCATTTTGACCAATTGAATAGGGCTCTATATAAGCACATAAAATATTTTTTGACAGAAATTTTTAGTTAGTGAAGACCTATTATGTGCTTATATAAAGCCCTATTCAATTAGCCAACTCACAATTGAATAATGCTCATGGTTCGGTTCTTTTTTATACTTAAATACTTTACCTTGATTGAAGTGTGGAATGACAGAGGGTCCCCTCCTGCCAATCTTAATCCGCCGGTCTTCTTGTAGTGTCTGTTTGAAAAATAAAGTGAAATAGTGAATTATAGAATTTTTTATTTGTATTTAACAAACCATGGCCTTTTCAGCATTTAAAGTATTTTTGTATCTTACCTCTTGTTCTTTGTTGGTGTTCTTTAAAAGGGATTGTGCTTCACAGTGTACGGTGCAAATTGTTGAAAGACGCTGTTGATGCAGAGTCTGTTTGAATATTTAAAAAAGTAGAAAGATTGAGTTTTAGGTGATCTATTAAATTGCAGTAAATTAATTTCATTGAATTATACTTCTGTAATTAATTTGAATTAACATTATTTTTTGGTGGGTGCTACACACATATGTCACATACATGAAGCACATTTCCATAGTTGAAAGTAATTTTTTTGTGTGCGTGTGACATATCAGTATACATGAATCATATTTTTGTTTAATTAAAAATGTGCGTGTCACTTGTCAGTATACATTATACGGCTAAATGTGCGTGTCACTTGTCAGTATACATTATACGCATAAATGTGCGTGTCACTTGTCACTATACATTATACACATAAATGTGCGTGTCACTTGTCACTATACATTATACACATAAATGTGCGTGTCACTTGTCAGTATACATTATACGCATAAATGTGCGTGTCACATGTCAGTATACATTATACGCCTAAATGTGCGTGTCACTTGTCAGTATACATTATACGCATAAATGTGCGTGTCACATGTCAGTATACATTATACGCATATATGTGCGTGTCACTTGTCAGTATACATAAACCTCTTTGTCTTCTTTAATTTTTTTTTTTGATGTCCTGTCTTGAAAATAAGTAATATATTATAGCTTACCTCTCAGTTGTAATTTGCACAATGTAAAGTAGTAAATTAGGAAAGAATTATCTTCTCAAGTTTTAGCAGCAGTTATCTCCGAAGTCACTCTGTTCATCACCTGAGGAGAAATGTATTTTTCTCTGTCAAATAGACAGTATTTATAAACTTGTAGAACATTCTGGAAAGTTAGACCGTTAGAACGTAATACGCATGCGCTATTTGCGTTCCAGCTTACAATTTGCGTTCCATCCGCCATTTTGTGCGTAGTAGTGTTTAAAATGGTGTTTAATATGAGTGTGATCCGTTCCGCATAGTATGTGTTTCATTATTGCGAGTAAGTGTAGTGTAGTTACGTCTGGAGCCTCGTTTTCGTTTTGTTCGGCGGCCATTTTTTCTCTCGCTTAGCCGATTTTCGGTCGTTTAAACTGTTTGTTTTCACTTAAATGGACGTGTAAATGAACTTTTGGAGGTGCCGGATGCCCCCCCCGTGCTATAAGTAAGGTTTTTATGTGTTTGTTGTGTTTATTTCTTGTGTTTGTGATGTTTTGATGCGCGGCGGTTGGAATGGGTCTTTCGCGGCCGTATTTTTTTCCGATGCGGCCGTATTTTGTTGCGATATACGCAGTTAGCTTTTACGTGTACGACGCAGTGTATTTGTTTCTAAGTCGTGCGTATGTGTGTTAAGAGCGTGTGAGGGGCCTTTTTTACTGTTTTTTTGTTAAGTCTTGCGTCTGTGTGTCTGGGTGTAAGCGGGTGTGAGGCGACTTTGATTTTTTTTTTGTTATGAAGTTATGTGTGTGTGTATGTGTGTGTTAACACAGCCGATGTTGGGATGCTCCCACCACCGCAAATGCGGACCCTCGCTTCGCGAGGATCCGCATTTGCGGGGACGTTGTTTGTTTTTTGTTGGCTGGGCGGTTGGGTTTATTCTGTTAAAAAAGTCGTGTGTGTGTATGTGTGTGTTAACACAGCCGACGTTGAGCCTCGACAACCGCAAATGCGGGCCCTCGCTTCGCGAGGACCCGCATTTGCGGCGAACTGCGTCCCTCGCTTCGCGAGGGACGCAGTTTCTTCAAGCGTGAGCAACGACTTGGGTTTTTGTTGGCTGGGCGGTTGGGTTTATTCTGTTACAAAAGTCGTGTGTGTGTATGTGTGTGTTAACACAGCCGACGTTGAGCCTCGACAACCGCAAATGCGGGCCCTCGCTTCGCGAGGACCCGCATTTGCGGCGAACTGCGTCCCTCGCTTCGCGAGGGACGCAGTTCTTGCGGGCTCGCTACGCGAGCCCGCAAGCGTGAGCCGACGTTGAGCCTCGACAACCGCAAATGCGGGCCCTCGCTTCGCGAGGACCCGCATTTGCGGCGAACTGCGTCCCTCGCTTCGCGAGGGACGCAGTTCTTGCGGGCTCGCTACGCGAGCCCGCAAGCGTGAGCAACGACTCGTACGCTCACAACTATATATGTGATCTATATCCTGCCCTGCTCTGATCTACCTGCTATCTATTCCTAAATGCTCCTTACACAATGATTCATCCTGCCTTCTTCTTACTCTTAACCTCCTGCCTTTTCCTCAGGCTCTTCCTCTCAAGTTTCCCACATTGTGTCTGGAACATAACCATCTCACCTTCCATGCTCTCCTCAGCTACTCTCCTTCCTCCATTCACTACCTTCTCCCTCTTCTAAAGCTCATAAGCAGAAACACTTCTCAAATCCCACTCCAATCTCTCTCTCTCTCTCTTTCTCTCTCTCTCTTTCTCTCTCTCTCTTTCTCTCTCTCTCTCTTTCTCTCTCTCTCTTTCTCTCTCTCTCTTTCTCTCTCTTTCTCTCTCTCTTTCTCTCTCTCTCTCTCTCTCTCTTTCTCTCTCTCTCTCTCTCTTTCTCTCTCTCTCTTCTGGCTATATATCTCCTAACCCAGGGCCTGATCTGACATTTCCACTAGCAGGTTACATTATCTGACCACTAGGGACAGATAACATATTACATACTAGAGCTATTCACCTCACAATGTACGATACCTTCCTACCTAAGTAAACTTTCTTCCTCACCCTTGCTATTCCCTGTCTGTTCTTCCCCAGGTTTCTCCCTCTTCCATTCCATTTAGATAGTAAGTAACAAATTTCCAATCCTGTAGGGTGCTTTGGAAAAAGCACTTTCTACAAATATTCTATGCTCAAAACAGGGCCCTCCAATTCTCTGCAGTTTGTTAACATTGTATTCTACCGTATGCTTATCCCCTGTACAGCGCTACGGAATATGTTGGCACATTACAAATAAAGGTTAATAATAATAATCTCAATTAACTAAGATATGAGTCTCCCACCTCCATATCTTGGCATGGATTGATTGTTATTAAACCCAACACACACCACTCATTTAACCCTCTGACATGTGTTTAGTCCCTTGATAATCTGACTGTGACACTGCACTCCTACCTCTCTGGAATTTGAGGTATGCTTGCAAAAAGCCTGGGACCTCCTTTTGAGATCAATAAATCACCTTCAGCCCTTACTGGCAGGGTGCTGCTTCAGTGCTCCATGTTCCCTTTCCCCTCACATTGGCATAAAGTTGCCTCACAAAGAGTTCTGAATGTTGTGAAATAAACAGCTAGTACAATGTATAGACTGTTTTAAGACTATTTTAGATAAAATCAAATTGTTCTTGGGATTATAGGGTCCCCAGTAGTTGAAAGGCACATGCAAGTGAGCTGGGTTATTAATGCATCTGATAGAGGAGAATTGAGAGTGTCTGAAAAAAATAGTTTGCATGAAAAAATGTGAAAGTAAACAGTTAAAGCGTTAGCCTGAAGTTTGCTGAATATTTTGCTTTTGCAAACTGTTTCTCTCCATGTTGACACCCCCTGAAATTCCCAGAGATAATTAGCATAACTTATACAATGTTTCCTTTTGGGTTGGGGATTGTGCAGGCATGCTCAGTTATCACCTGTAGTCTGCCCTACTGAGGGAAGTCACATGATTTCAGACACTTTCCTTTTCTTTAGCAAATCGGCATGTGCTGGATATTGGATATCTCATTAAAAATGAGATATCCAATATGCAAATCTCGGTTGTTGGGGGTGTCTACATAACCCCCAGGTCATTTTTTTCTTTTCTGCAAGATTTTTTTTTGCATTTTTTCATGCAAATTTTTTTTTGCATTTGGTGCTTTAATAAAAACTACCCAGCATCTCCCAGGTTGATCTAATGGCAAGTGTGATCCTTTAGATTGTAAGTTTGTGAGTTTTCAATCTTGTAAGGTGCTTTGATCTTGTTTTTAGCACACAGAGCTAGCAATGTACAATGTGACCTAGTGTTCTATTGAAACTCACTCTATTTCTTAAGGTCCAAGTTATTTATTTATTTATTTATTTTTTAATTATTTTCCCTGTATTTTAAAAGTGAATCTCAACGGTTTTAATACTTATTCTCTTCCATGTCCCTTTTAAAGCAGTATGCTTTTCTTTTGCTCAGCTGACAGTTTTAATAAATGGAGCTTTTTTTGAAAAAGGAATTTGTAGCTTAGTTAGTAAGACTTATTAATGTCATATCTCAATCTTTTTTGAAGCAGCCTGAGAGGTTTCCAAAACTCTGTGTTTGCACAGAGTAGGAAAGTATTTGCCAGTGAATGCCTGACTTAAATTGCTAACTTCTGAGTGACCCAAACATTGTAACGTAACCAAAAAGAAGCAGAGTGAACAAACCGGCAATAATTGCGTATGTGGCTATTTTTTGTTTTATAAGCACATTAATAATACGTTAATAAAAATAAACTTGATGATGAATAAAAATGTATTGTATCATTTTGTAGATGCATTTATAATTAGGTCAACGATCTGCTCTTATGTGTTTGTTTATAGTTGTTTCAATTACCACAGTAGGAGTCATACTATAGGACTTATTTAATAACTGATTAACAATAAAATCAGTATTTGAAGAAAATAAATGTAGTTTTTTTTATTTTTTTAAATAATACTTTAAAGAAAGTTAGAACGAAGTAATAATGCTACTAAATGGGCAATTGGAAGGTATAGAAAGAAATTTAACAAATTATAAAGGTATATCTAAGTTTTCCTGTTTTCCCTTTTATCTAATCTAACACCGCTGCTTGTATCAGAAACACTGATTACATTGATTCATTCTATACACATACAGATTTATTTTATTTAAAAATAAAATGTATTTTTCACATCCCCAGAGCTGCTTACTTAGGCGCAGTGAACCTCCCAATAGAGTCAATGCATTTGGGTAGGGTTATTATCCCTGTATTAACATTCAGTTGCTTCCTTGTGGGGAAAAGGAAGGGGAAATGTAAGACTACACATTGCATGATGCATTGCTGCACAAACTGCCATCACAGATTGAAACAATGTTATAGCTGCCAGTGATTGGCCTAAATTAATTATGAGTTTCATTCTAATTTTAGCAGGGATTTTACGGGACGTTAACACTCAAAATCAACTGCTTGGAAACTCAGGGGATTTGGCAAACTTTAGGGTACGTTTTTAATGATATTTATTTTGGTATGTTTTCATCAATCAGAATCATAAAGTGGTGAGAGCCTACTATGAACTGGTTAATCCTTTATAAAACCACATCACATTATAAAATAGTGGGTTCCTGTCATTTGTAATGAACAATTTAGTAGAAATATAGGTAATTTATACTTCGCATTTATGGGCCTCTTATCTAAAGGGCACACACACACAAAGGGAGGGATAGAGTGAAGAGCGAGCCTATGACCTCGGTGGGCCCTCCTACCTGGAAGGCTCACTAGCTGAAGCCCAAAATCTGGCTAAAGCAGGGGTGTCACGAACTGCTACTTCAATTGGATTTGGTAAGAACCTGGTTCAAACCTGTCCAGCAGAATTGTGCGGCCATTTTACACCTCTGATAGCAGAAGATGGACCAAACACAGGTACCACGCCCAGGAGCTTGCTTCCACAGACCAGGATCTCAGGAACACCATATAATCCCTAAAAATTAGGATTAATTCACAGATTGACACTTACACCTTGTTTATGTAAGTACAGACACAACTGTTATACCTTCATTAATTGTCACATTTTATGCAATTTTCTGGCACACAGGCTGTTCAATCACAGCAAGCCCCATCTCTACATAATAGGCTGCCCCCCCCCTGCTTACTGGGAAACCCTGTACATCTGATGAGCTCAGGGTTTTGATCTCACCCTGGTGATTTATATTTAGGTGGGGTTGAATGAGTTATCATCAGACAACAACACTGCCACATAATAGGCTGCCTCTGCCCACTAGGAAACCCTGCACATCTGATGAGCTCAGGCTCCTAATCTCATCCTGGTGATTGTATTAACGATAACCCTTTGCTGTAATCTTGAAGTGTGTGTACAATGATTATTTATGGGACTACGGTCTTGGGCGTTTGGCTGATGCAATAGCCTGCAGAATGTCTAATATGTTTTTTAACAACGGTTCCTATAACATGAAATATAATGCATAAACTGGATGTCATATTGATACATCTTTCATTCAAACATTATGTGCGATCTCCACATCTCTTTTTTCGTTTTTCAATTTATGGTTGAAAAAAATAAATAAATAATTGTCTTGTTTATTTGCTCTGTGTATAACTATGTTACTGTCAATTTTAAATAAACATGAAACAGAAATATTATTTCACTGTGTATATCTTGTCACATTTTCCTGTTTTTGAGGTAAACATTAGATTACAAAGACAATAATGATTCTAACTTTTCCTAACTGTGTTATATTTTCTCTTACATTAACTGACAAATCTTGTTACTTTCCATTCTAGGTTTTTAGAGTTTCACTTAAAATCTAACAGCCCACTTAGTACCTCTCCCATTGACCACAGTTGAAATCTAATTTTGTAATTTATATTGTATTAAACTAAAACCAGACCTGGTCCTACTTCGACCCAGTCCGGCCACCTCAACGTACACCCCTCAGTGTCCAAATTTCCCAGCAGGAGGCTCACCACCTATATTTCTCATCTAACTCTGCCGATATGGTGCTCATGGATTGAATGAACTTAATTTTTTGTAAAACTTCTTCAAATGCTAGTAGTCTCCAGTGCTTTGCAATTATGCATCTGGTTATGAGGAATATTTGATTAGTTAGAAATTGTTCTGACTTGGTCATCCCTGTTATAGGTAATCCTAAAATTGCTTCTTCTGGTTTCTGCTGGATCTTTAAGCTCCATAGATTCTCTAATGTATCATAGGTTGCTATCCATGTGTGTCTAATCATGGGGCAGTCCCACAACATGCGTTTCAAGGCTTGGGTCAGCAGTATGTTCTGTTCCCACAAAATTTGCCTTTCAATGTCTACCCATACTGGGGGACAGTCTCTACCATACCACTTTGATAATTGGGCTAAACGTGAAGCCCTGTAGTATTTGTTCAGGTCAGGTGGTGCTAGTCCTCCTTTTTGAATTGATGTGGTCATGATTGTTTTATTTATTCTGGGTCTTTTATTGTTCCATATAAAGTTTGACATCGGTTTCTGTAATACTTTCAGGTACGTTAAGTTAATCAGTGTTGGAATTGTGCAGAAGAGGTATAGTAATTTTGGTAATACATTCATTTTGATGGCTTGTATTTTGCCTAACATGAAATATTTATAGTGGACCACCTTCTTATGTCATTGTGAATGTTTTTGATAATACGGGGGTAGTTTGCTTTATATATTAATTTTGATGTTCTTGGGATTTGGATTCCTAAGTACGTGATATATTTTGGGGACCATTTTAATTGAAAATTTGATGTTAGAAGAACCTCTGCATGTTTGGGTAAGGATATGTTAAGTGCTACACTTTTGTTTGTGTTTACTTTGAAACCTGATACTTGTCCGAAATTTACCAATAACTTAAATATATTGGGGATACTAGTTAGTGGGTTTGTAATTGTGAGTAGTATGTCGTCTGCGAAAAGGATGAGTTTGTATTCATTTGAACCCACTAGGACGCCTGTGATGTTTGGATTGTTTCAAATTGCTGTTGCCAAGGGTTCTAGACATAATGTGAAGATAGGAGGAGACAGGGGGCATCCTTGCTATGCCTAATGATTGTGATTTGAATCCTTGTTATGAGATGTATGCCTTTGGATCCGCATATAATGATAGTATGCCGTTCAGAAATTTTTCAGGCAACCCAAATTTCAACATTGGCGTTTTACATTTTTTTTCCTTGTGTGCGTTGTAAAGTTGATACAATTTTTTTAAACGCTTTAGTGGTGGTGGGAATTAAATGTGAGGTAGGTGATGGTGTTTTGTCTTTACTCAGGTCTAAGACTGCATTCATATCTCCGCCTATAATCCAGATGGAATGTTCCCAATTGGTAATTAAGTCCAAGATTTTATGAAAAAAGGGAGTTTGCTCTGAATTTGGTGCATATATGTTTAGGAATGTAACATTTATTTCATTGATGGTGCATTGTACAGCTAGAAATCTACCTTCCTTGTCGTTTTGTGTGTTAATATATCGGAAATGTAATCTTTTATGGAATAGGATTCATACCCCCTTTTTCTTTTCTAAGGCTGTAGTGGAATGCTTGAGTATAGACTCTCCCCCAGTACTTGGTAACTGATTGTTTTTTAAAGTGTGTTTCTTGGATTAGAATGACATCAGCTCCTATTCTTTGGTAATCTTTTATGGCCACCCCTCTTTTGATTGGTTCATTAAGTCCCTTGGCGTTCTGAGCAACTATATTAATGTCCATGACTCACCCATCTGCAGTTCTCAAGTTTTGCGAATAGTTTGACCCTTCTCACCAATCAATCTACCGTATTGGGAAAGAACGAAGAGGGTGCCCAGTTCTTGTCCGTTATCAAACCTGCTTTTGAGGTCAAAAGGAATGTGTGAGTAAAAAAAACAAGTTCTTATAACATGTCAACACAGTTGGAGTTATACAATTACCACAAGATTGTCACAAAGTATTCTCTACGTGTCTATCCAGAAACTCTAAATTCTTTTTTTCTCTATTACTACTGAAGATTTAATATAATCTAAATCTGTAAAATAGGTTACCACGAGGAGGGTTAGTGCCATCCTCTTACTTAGTAATTGGTGGATCAAGTAGTATTGTAAACTAATACTGAAATGATCCGCCTGAAAATTAACAGTTAACTATGCCCTACACATTTGTCGATGGTACCTACAAACAGTAGGTGAGTGACTTTTCTTAATCATCACAGTCTATTACATATCTTACAGGGTCATTACTAATTGACATGTCGTTATGTCAGATTCTCATCACAGTCAACATTGTTCACTTTTGTCATGAAACTTAAGACAGAGTCTCCTTATTCTGTCTCCTCTCTCTACTTTGTCTTGAGGTTTAGGAGTGTTCTTTCTCTTTTTTTTTTGGCCCTGGTCCACGCCGGAAGCTTTGGGTCCTCGTTTGGGGTGCCGTGGTGTCCTCTTGTCAGTTGTATGTTCCAGGATGCTAGGAGATTGATCACCTCCTCCCGGGATCTGATGCTGAATATTTTTCCATCTTTTGACATATTTAAATGAAACGGGAAACCCCAGGAGTATTTCCACCCATGAGCAAGTACACTGTCCAGAATGTGTCTCATAGGTTTTCTTTTATATAGGGTCACCGGTGCTAGGTCAGAATATACACTTGGTTGGTGTCCCTTTATTTCGAGAATTCCATTCCTGGCTGCACGCATAAACTGTTCCTTTGTTGTGAAATAGTGGAAACGAGCAATAATGTCTTTTGGGCGCTCTGGAAAAGTTGATCGATTTCCTAGCGCTCTGTGTATTCTGTCGCATTTGTAACTTGTTGGGTCTAAATGTGGCATAAGAAATTCACATAACTCCGTTAAGTATAGGCTCAGGTTTTTTACAGACTCCGGAACATTTTGTCTCCTTGATCTATTCTCTAGATCCTCTTGTTGTGTCTGTTGGTGTGTTTGCTCTTCTCTCCGTTATTTAATTTCCTCTTCCAAATTGTTGTGTGCTTGTAGTAATTCAGCATATTTTTCTTCGAGGACCACTTTTTTGTTGTCCACTTTCCGTATCTCCGTGGACAGCTCTGTGGTTACTTTTTTTATTTCTCATTTGATTTCGGATCTGACCGTAGAGATTAGATCCTTTAGATCAGTGGTGTCAAACTCGGTCCTGGAGGGCCACACCCAGGCCTGGATTTGTGGATATCCTTGCTTCAAGCAGGTGAGACTATTGCTTCTGCAGTCATCCTGACTGACTCACCTGTACACAGAAAGGAAATCCTCAAATCCAGGCCTGGGTGTGGCCCTCCAGGACCGAATTTGACACCCCTGCTTTAGATCTTGTATATCACCTTTAGTACTTTGTGCTGAGAATTCCATGTGTGTATTGGGTGATTCTTTAGTTGACAGTTGAGCTTTATGAGAAATCTTTGAATTATTCCGTGGCAGGCAGTATGATTGTATGTCTTTGGTACTTTTTCTCGTTGATATTCCTTCCATATCCTGTACTGTGTTTTCTAGTCCCTTCGCTAATGTAAGTGTTCCTTTGTGTAGGGCAAGGTGATGTAAAACTTCTTATTAGAAAAGTTACTCTCGAGGCCGTAGTGCTCCACTCAGCTTCTAGATGACAGTGTCTCTTTATTGTTACTTGCCGTTACCTGGGCCGCAATGGTAATGTATATACTCTGACTGTCCCAGTATTATAGGAACTTTGTGTTAGGCAAACAGTTACTGCGGTTGATTATAATACTGCAACATGTACTGTTATCTTTGTTATTCAACAGGCAAGAGCTAATGGTTTATATACATATATTTACAGTTCTCTCAGTATCTCTAGACAATGAGGCTTTTTTAAAAATAAAGATTGCCCCTTAATTGTGTGCATTGAATCTCGTCAACATTGTCCAGAAAAAGCCTTGCTTATGTTTTGTCTCAGTGGTGTACTGTTGTGCTCTGTGAACAGCAATAACAGGGTTGGCAGATCAACCTCAGTCACCGGTAGTATCCTCTCTACCTTTTGTCTTGATGTTAATCTTTTGAGCTTAATCAGCACCCTTGAGCCAATGATGTATGTTTTGTAATAGGGCTCCTTGTGTCTGCTTTTAAAATTGCTGCCGTGTCCCCCTGCTCCTCCACCTCATGGCAAAAAACAAAATGGCTCCTGCTGTTAATTTCCCCGCTTAATGTCTGATAAACAGTCCAGAGCCAGATATAAGCTTAATTTGGGAAATAAGAAAGTCCTCTGTCAGGTTCACAGCTCTCTTACAATGACCTGAAATAGATTTTCCTTTATATTGTGGCTTTTTTAGAGGGGCATTTTTTCATACTTTGATTGTACACTAGCAGTGCAACTTCTATATGTTCTGAGTTAATGCCTTTCTGGTGGGTTGGTGATGCCTCTTCCTAGCTGGCCCAGTCTGTTTGTAAATGTGTCCTCTGTGTCTTGGAGTTCTGCAGATGTAGGCTCCTTGCTGTCTGTGTTAGATGTGCTGACAGAGAAACACACTTTTTAGCTTGGCTTGGGAGGGCCCGCAGGTCGCAACCTCGTGGGAGGCAAAAGTTCACAAACCCCTCAAACGTGGTGTCAGAGATTTCAGGGGGATCCACTGAAGGTTGTTAAAATTAAATATTATAAGCCAAACTTTCACAGTCTCTACACTCTCCAGGGTCCAAGAACCCGGTCCGAGCTGGTAGTGGTAAGTCTAGGGAGTGCAGAAAGCGTCCATAGTCCTACCCCCCTTTCTGTTGTACTGGGGTCTTGCAAGGTTACTCCACCTCTCTAACCCCCTGATAAATATCGATCCAAGTAATAAACTTGGTGGCTCTCTGGGCACCCCGCCTCCTCCTGTCCAGGGTGAATTCTCCCTCATTCCCAGTGGTGTAGTGACCTTCCCAAGCCCCTGGGGAAACAGAGACCTGGAGGACCCGTCAAGGCAGTTCAAAGGAAACAGTACATCCAGGCTAGAAGGTCCAGCAAATCATTGGGAGGGTCCTTCACCCGCAAAACCCTCTCATTCCAGGCAAGGGAGACCTCCTGACCTGCTGATTCTGGGATGGTACCAGGTATCCTTCGTAAAATAGAAGACCCCAACTTCCCCCTTGCCTATGATCCTAGACAGTGGCCACTGATTTCCAGTGATAGAGGCACCCAAACCATGTATTTGGGCCGCTGCAGGGGAGTCAATGCAGGGAGGTCAGGTGACAAACCACACCCTGGGGTATCCTCTGTTGAAATCCAGGAAAACTGGCCCATCCAGTGGTGAACAAATCTGGGATAATCCTGGGACCTCGCCCTCCCCAGCCAAGCCAGTACAAACAGCTGACTGGTGGTATTTACAACAGTCCATGGGCCAAGGGGGCCAAGGGGGCCAAGAGTGGTCACCATTCTTTCCCTTCCCATGACTGCTACTTCTCTTGACCGGTGTTTGAGTACCAGGGAATTTAATGGGCTTTCTGGCTTACCAAATTCAAGTGGTCCCAGGGGCCTTGCCAGTTCCAGTAACTGCTCATCAGGGATTATCCCTATTCCAACCCCCAAAAGCGAGGGCAAATGCCCCTCCTTTCCCACCTGGTTTAGGGAAAACACTATTCTGGGGCATCCCATAAAACAATAATTCCACTAAGGACTGTACCTGCCGCATCTGCCAGTCTGTACTCCTCATAATGGCCTTGTCTGGGATCTCTACTCCTTGGGGCTGCATTGTGCTCATGGTCTCCTAGCCCCTTCTTCTGAAACCACCATCTGAGCACAGCTCTCACCTTCTTCTGGATCTTTAGCTCCTGGATCCTTGGGCAAAATCTCCTGGCTCTCTCCATCTGATACTGCCTGGCATGTGGATGCAGGTAGACCTTGAATACCGGCTGTTACTGCCTCCTGCACACTCTGAAGAGCAGGGCTGCTTGCCGTTTCTGCTCCAGGGTCTGTGGCTGGCTCCTGGACAATGGATATCCAAGGAACCTCCCCACTAAGTTTACAGTACATTGGTAGGGCCCAGTGCTCATTTTCTTCTTCCCCTGGGCCTTGCGCTGCTGCGGTTAGTCCCTTTCCCCATGCCTCTAACTGGGCGATACTCAACCCACTAAAGTTCTTCCTCTTCCCAGTCAACCCACTGCATGAAGGAGTCCTTGTTCTTTTTAAATTCCCTGTAATCAGAATTTCCCCAACAGTCCAGACCTTTCTCTTCTGACCCAACCTGGGAAAATTTAGCTGAGTCCCTGTAGTCTCTGCTAGGTGGTTCTGTTCCATGCCTAACTGGCATGAGCCCTCCCAACTGGGTGGCCACAACCCACCCAGGGATGCTTCATCTAGCAAGTCTACATAATCCACCTCCAGCTGTTACTCCTGCTGGATTAAAGGCCAAAGTAAGCTAACTGCCTGGGAGCATGTCTCCAGTCCCAGCATTTGACAGCGCCTGTAAAACAAACACAGCTTTTTTTCTCTGTCTCCAAGCCACAATCCAGATCCCCATATGCAATGTCCCAAAGTGCCTATTCCAGCCCCAGTGGAAAAACAGCCCCCCCCCCATGAGGTATCCCAACAGGTCCCCCCAAGCAGCATAATGCTCTTTCAGGTCAACCTCCACACATACCATTCTTCCAGCCATTGCATTAGCTCATGACCTGCCATAGTTCCAAGAACGCCATCTATTTGTTTAGGAGACCCATTCCTTGACAGTCCTTTCCAGTCACCATAAAATTCTCTGTCTCTACTGGGGATAAACATTTCCCCTCCACAAGAGCTGGGGCAGGGCCGTTGCTTGCCCCTCTACACTTCTCCCGTATGATCTGTGCCCTGAGGGCCATCAACTGCTCCGTGGTAAGATCCTCTGGCATGGCCGCTTTCCATCTCCGAAATCTCCTGAATGCCTCATCCCCCTCTGCTGCAGACAACCTTGGCCCAGGTCCTGGAGTTAGGGTCACCAGTAATGTGCTTACCCCTTCCTCAAGACCTCTTTCTACTAGGCATAGATTATCATTTAGGAGCATGACCATTATTGATTTTAGTCATTCCTGCTGTCATTTTCAATCCTCTGAGCCTGAAGATCTCTCTTAGTTCTGTCAGGGTCATCTCTCCATATGTTGCCATCTTACTGTATTCCACAGAGGTCCCGCGACTGCAAGCCAATTGTCATGATCTGCTACTTCAGTTGGACTTGATAAGAACCCAGTTCAAACCTATCCAGCAGAATCGTGCGGTCCTTTTACATTTCTCATAGCAGAAAATGGACCAAACACAGGTACCATGCCCAGGAGCTTGCTTCCACAGACTAGGATCTCCGGAACACCATATAATCCCTTAGAATTAGGATTAATTCACAGACTGACACTTACACCTTGTTTATATAAGTACAGACACAACTGTCATACCTTTATTAATTGTCACATTATACAATTTTCTTGCACACCGCAAGCCCCATCCCTAAATAATAGGCTGCCATCTTGCTTACTGGGAAACCCTGTACATCTGACGAGCTCAGGGTTTTTAGTCTCATCCTGGTGATTATATTTAGGTGGGGCTGAGTGAGTTATTATTATTATAGTTTATTTATAATGCACCGACATATTCCGTAGCGCTGTACATAAGTTAAGTTCCAGACAAAGATAAATACAAATTAACACATAGCAAAGCAAGGAGGGCCCTGTCTTTGAGCCGCGAATCCAGTGTCCATGGTGTTTTCCAAAGCACATTTCAGGATTGAAACTTGCAAACTTGCAATCTAAAGGTGTTGTGAGTGGTAAAGCAGAGATAGAGAGATGATGAGCTTGTTAGGGTGGAAGGTGATACGCTTCTTTAAAGAGATGCATTTTTAGTGAGTTTTTAAATGTTTTGAGGCAGGAGGATAATCTGGGGGAGCGAGGCAAGGAGTTCCAGAGAAAAGGGGCAGCACTAGCAAAGTCCTGAAGGCGAGAGTGAGAGGCGGGGACAAGAGTTGTAGAAAGAAGAAGGTCATTATCAGAACGAAGAGGGCGGGTGGGGGAGTATTTGGAGATGAGAGCAGAGATGTATGGGGGAGCGCTATTGTTGAGGGCTTTGTAAGTTAGGGTCAGGATTTTACATTTTATTCTAGAGGCTAAGGGAAGCCAGTGGAGTGATTGACAGAGAGGTGATTCTGACACTGAACGTTGTGTACAGAAGATGAGTCTAGCAGAGGCATTCATAATAGATTGAAGTGGAGATAGTCAGGTGGTGGGTAGGCCAATAAGAAGCAAGTTGCAGTAGTCGAGTCGAGAGATGATGAGAGAGTGCATTAGGATTTAAGTTGTGTCTTGTGTAAGATAGTGGCGAATTCTGGAGATGTTTTTTAGATGCAGAAGACAAGATTTAGTTAGTGACTTTATGTGAGGGAAAAAAAGACAGGGCAGGGTCTAGTAGAACCCCTAGACAACAGGCTTGGGAGGTGGGGCTGAGGATGTCGTTGTTGACAGTGAAAGAGATGTGAGGAATTGACGCTGTGGGAGAGGGAGGGAAGATAAGGAGTTCAGTCTTAGACATGTTGAGTTAGAGATGGTGGGTGGACATCCAAGAGGATGTACTAGAGAGGCAGTTGGAGATGTGAGTTAGAAGAGAGGGGGATAGATCTGGTGCTCAGAGGTAGATTTGGGTGCATGGAGATGATACTGAAGCCCAAAAAAGTTTGGATCCACACCCAAGTGTGGATCTGTAGATGGAAAAGAGGAGGGATCCATGGACTGGTCCTTGGGGTACGCCAACAGACAGGGGGTGAGTAGAAGAATTGGTGTTGGAGAAGGAGACACTGAATGATCGATTTTGTAGGTTATCACCAGACAACAACACTGCAACATAATAGGCTGCCCCTGCCCACTGGGAAACCCTGCACATCTGATGAGCTCAGGCTCCTTATCTCATCCTGGTGATTGTATTACCGATAACCCTTTGCTGTAATCTTGAAGTGTGTGTACGAGGATTATCTAGGAGACTACAGTCTTGGGCGTTTGGCCGATGCAATAGCCTGCAGAATATCTAATATCTAATAAACCAATATACATACAGTATAACAGTGTAATCATATTTTAACCATAAGTACTAAGAAATACATAACCATAATAATAAAAAAACAGGGGAACTCTGGCCAGTCAGGCCTAGGCCATAGTGTAAAACAGTCCAGTCAGGCCCTGGGCATGACCAGGGGTTTTCAACCTTTTTATACTTACTACCCACTTTTGATATTAACATTTCCTTACCGGCCACCCGTGCAGCAGTACCTCAATTTACCCTATGTCATTTCTGGTTACATAAATCATATGGCTCTCTCACCAGCTCTCCAACCAACCAAGCGTGGTGCTGCACGTCTCCGGCATGTGATGTCACTTGTCCTCGATGCCACCTATTGATTACCCCGCAGCCTCCACCATGAAAGTTGAATTGCCTACTAGTTGGTAGTAGGGACCAAATTGACTCCCACTGGGCTGAAGCATGCTAACCAATAAATAGTAGAAAACGGAGATGCTAGGTAAAAGGAGGACCTAATCACCTGCTGGAAAGACTGCCTACAACATCACTGAAAGGTCCAGTGAATACAGGAGACTGAATTGAAAAAGTTATTAAAACACTGTACAACTATGTACATCTATAAGGGAGTATAATCCTCTGACGTGTGTGTCCTCACATTAGCCAGTTCACAGGACATTATATCATAGGGCATCAGGAATTTTGAAATCGCACCTGTCCGGGAGCCCCACAAAATAGATATAGGCAAACAGACTAAATAAGTTATCCCCCCTTATCAAAATAAAGTCTAACAATTGTTTTGCCTTTGAGAAAGTTCCAAATGCAGCAAAACATTTGTTAGGTTTTATTTTGATAGGGGGTGTAATGTAGTAGTAGTAGTACCAGTAGTACCAGAATCACCATTTTTGTATATAATTCTGTCAAGTATGTAGCCTATGATTGTTTGTAGGCAGTCTTTCCAGCAGGTGATAATGTCTACATTTTGCCTAGCATCTCTGTTTCCTACTATTTGTTGGTTAACATGATTTAGCCAGCTTTGGGGCTTCAGATAGTGAGCCTTCCAAGTAGGAGGACCCACTTAAGTCATAGGCCTGCTCTTCACTCTATCACTGCTTTTGTGTATGCGTGTGCAATTTAGCCAACAGGCCCATACATATATGAAATATAAAGACCTAACTGTTCTATAGTGTGATGTGGTTTAATAAAGGATGGTTTAACAGTTCATAGAAGGCACTCACCACCTTATGATACAGATTGAAGACACATTTGGTGTTATGCATCCTCTACAAGTTTAATAAGTATTTGGAATGTTTTCATTCAAAAAGAAAAAAAAAATGTTTCACATACTACTGATTTTCCTATTTCCTATAATCCATTCAATTTAAATATGCCTTTAATGGAATTGTATTGTTAACCTCTTCCTTTGCAATATACAGCTAAGAATCTAAAGTGCATTGAAGTCTTCCAAGCTCGCAGGACTTAGGCTTAAATAAGCGCCGAAGGTTCTCCACAAGGCGAGCAGTTGAGGCATTGAAGCACGCAGGACTTAGGCTGAAATGAGCTACTTACTCAAGATAATATATAGCCCAAATAATACATGTGTCTGGGTATACACATAAGTATATGCTGCTATGGAGTGCAGGAGTCTGTAGTGAAATCCAGACTATTTAAGGAGTTAAAAAAGGTGTAAAATAGTGGTCTGAACCGCATGTGAACTTTAGATTACTTCCTGCAACAAAAGGCAGTCAATCAGGAGGCTCAATGACTTCATCATGAATCCGGAACTTCCTGTTTACATAGAAATGAAAAAAAAAAAAAAAACTTTGGCTTGGGCGGGGCTTGAGAAACGTAAATGAAATTAACAGACTAGCATACTGTAAAACAAAAATGACCGCGATGTGTAATAAATGAAAATAGTATGTCTAATGGTATAGTGGCAAAAAAAGGGGAGGGATAATAATAGTAAAATATGTCTTCAGGTGACAGGATATATAAAAAAAGTTTTAATAGTTGTGTTAGAGGAAATAATGGTCTGCTTGGGCCAGTCGATACTGACATTAGACACTCCGGGATATAGAAATGGGTAATGGGTGAATGACATATCAAAAAGAGGCATATGTATCACATATAATAGTTGTCGTAATGGCGAGTTTGTCGGGAATACAATGTTTAAAGTTGCTCATCGCAAGGCCCGAAAGTTACAGGTTTGACAGGGGCTGCAATGAGTGCTGAAGGCGCTCATTGCTGGCCTCGCGATGAGAATTTGAAATAGACTGGCAATGAACGCCAAGGCCCACGATGAGCGGCCTTCTGCGCTCATTGCGGGCAGCGCTTATTGGGAGGCCTGCAAGACTTTGAAAAAACTACGGCTTTAAAGGCTGCCATTTTTTCCAAGCGCATAACCCCAAAGCCGCTCGGGGGTCTCCGAAACACCCCAAATTACCATACAACCTCACACACCACAGGGGGAGAGGCAGGGAGCCTGTAAGTGAGGTTGAATGCTAATTTGCTATTCAATTGGTGTTTTTTTTTTAACAGTCAGAAAATGGGTATTCTTTTTTAAAGCGCGTAAATCCAAAGCACATTTCGGGCTTGGGGAAAATTATCAAGTTTCCAAGCCTGCAAATGGTTTCAGACCGTAGAGCACAGAGGAGGGAGTGGGAGGAGAAAGACACAGGGGAGGGTGGAAAGAGACACAGGGGAGAGAAATAAGGGGAAAAAAACAAAGCGCAGGGAGAGGGGGCAAAGAGACAGCAGGAGGGAGAGAGTGGGCAACGGATACCTGGGTCAGAGAGTGGATAGAGGCCTTTGGCGCTTATTGTGGACCTCAGGATGAAGTGGTGGGGGGAGGGGGAGGCTTGCATTGTGTGGCAAACAGTATTGCCAGGCTTCAAATTTTATTGCCTTCGTTTTTGACGGTCAAGTCGCTAGTGTGGAAATAAATGTTTTACAACAGCAATGTCTAATAACAAAAAGCATGTACATCTGATGTCATGAACAGTGCATAGCAAAAAATGAAGTGATGCTAAATAGTAATAATGAAATACATACATATGTGAAGGTGCTAGTAATGTTACCAGTAATAATGATGTGCAAATGGGCAATATAGTCATGAACAGTGCATGGCAACAAAATTAAGTATTTCTAATAGTAATAATGAAATACATACATATGTAATGGTGCTAGTAATGTAACCAGTAATGATGATGGGCAATCCCAGGGATACTAATGAGAAACTATGGATGCAATCAATAGGGACATCTGAAATTAGATAAAAGCTGCCAGATCGATGTCTTTATTTAACCCTTCCGGTACCATAGTGCCGATTTTGTAGATCCATTCGGTCTCCTTTTTTCTGAGTTGTAATAACCTATTGCCACCTCTAGAGGATAACTGAGTCAATGGCTTGAATGGTGATACCGTCTATTTGTTTATTATGACATTATTATTATTATTATTACTTTTATTTGTAACGCGCCAACATATTCCGTAGCGCTATACAGAGGAAATGAACAAGGAAAAATATACATTTTAACAAACTGCAAAAAGTGGAGGGCCCTGTTTTGAGCTTAGAATCTTTGTAGAAAGTGCTTTTTCCCAAAGCACTCTACAAGATTGAAAACTCTCTACTTACAATCTAAAGGCATTCAATTATATGGGCTGAAAAAGCCATTTGTAAGTAAGTTTTTAGAAATATTGTTAAAATGTTCGTAGAACCTCCTCTTTAGGGACCGTTATGTGCATCCAATATATGGTTTGGTACATTTGCAAGTTATTGCATAGACTACAAAGTCCGACTTACTATTAGGAAGATGTTTGATTTTGAATTTCTTGTTTCTACTGGTAGATTAAATGTAATTTCTTTCTTTTATTTTTAAATGCCTGCATATGACACAGTTCTTGGTGCCACATTTGTAGCAACCCACAGAATTAGACAACCATCCAATTTTATATTGGTGTTTCATTTTTTTAGTTTTCTAAGCTCACTAGGAGCAAAAAGTGTGTTCAAATTTATTTTTTTTCAGTTAATTACCCTGTTTTTTTGGGGGGTAATATTTATTTTAATATATCGTCCTCCATTAAAATGGGCCATAGATGAGTAAGACATTTCTTTATTTGATTAACTCTCTTATTGTAATTTTTGTGTTGAAACCGGAGATGTTTTCTCATTTTTCGTATTTGTCTTATTTCTTATTAAATTCCTTCCATGCCTCTGTAATGATTTTGTCGTTATATCTTTTTTATTTGATTTTCTTCATGAACATTTCACTTTCCTGTTCATAATCCTCCTGATGTGTGCAGTTCCTTGTTAATCATTGGAACTGCCCGTAGGGAATGTTTTAGATCCAATTTGGATCATGCCCACTATGGGCATGGAAGTATCCATTGGTATCGGTGGGCTTCCTATAGAGGGAGGTAGTTATTTGTGAACCTTCACCTTTTAGCTTCACATCTAGA